>JARFIW010000739.1:1577500-2177500 GCA_036346225.1 Platerodrilus igneus
ACTTAGATACAAGGTAATAAAATTTAGTATCACTGTACCAATTAGCAAAATTTACAACGACAAATGTATACACAAAAGTAGGCAGTTTTGGCGTATATTGGTGAAAGACGCATGAATTTCTTTGCTATTTTTCGGGGGTGTTAATAATTAAATGGTTCAAATACGTGTCTGGATCCACGAAACAAGGGTCAGATATACACAGATGAGTTCCGGAAAAGCCCAGAAACAACTTTAAATAAATGGTGATGGAGAAAATTTTAAAAGCGTTGAGAATTAGAAGCCGTAAATATAACCCAGTTGGAATGGTGTGATTAACGAAAGGGACGATGTACATTGAAGCTACGAGTGCAAGTAACCTTCAGGTAAATTATACTATTTGTTTGAACTTTGAGATGTTGGTGTGTGTTGAATAACTTTCTAATTTGTTTATTTAAAATGGACAGTAGTGAAATTGTACTAGCAATAATATTTTTATTTTAAGGTGAAATTTGCTTGTTTAAGTAGAAAGGGTATTTAGTATTGATGTTCTGGATTATGATAAAAATATGGGTATGTCTTTGAGCTCAATTAGACGAACCTGGTTAATTAGCGTAAAGGGGTGGTAGATGCTCCCTTTTTACTCTGCATATATTGTTATAGTAATTAGTAGGCATCCTACAAGGACTTTAATTCTGGATGCACATTAAAATGATAATAAAATTAATCTTGAAATTCTTTTTAAAACTGAATTTTATGCTGAAATTTAATTTGAAAATTTAATGTATTCTGAATATTGATGTAAATAGAGTTAACGTTGATGTTTGTGGTAGGAATGTGTTGTTTAATTTTATGAATGAGGAGGTTTATAAAATTAGGTGAGCAGCCGAGGCGACAACAGAAGAATATCACAGCAGTTCATGGCGACCACAACGTGAGGGCTCGAGTTCCAAATAAAATTTTTGTGATTTTATTCCAGGAAACTGGCGATCTGAGAGAGAGAGTTTCTGTGTGTGTATAAATTTAAGAGTATTTTGAGTGTGTGTGAGTGAGTAGAACGTATGCAGAGAAAAGAGTGGTTAAGGAGTCAAGGAGTGGAAATTGGAAGTGACGATAGTGCATTGTGCGAAAAAAATTCGAAAATGGAAGAAGCTGGAGGCAGTAGAGATCAGTCGAGGACGGAATCAGGGGATCAAGGAAACGAGATGATATTGAGAATGTTAGAGAGGATGAGTGAAGAATCCAATAGAAAATTAGAACAGCTAAGCGATGAATCTAATAGAGCTAGGGAAGAATCGAATAAGAAATTTGACCGAATGAATGAGACATTAACAGGAGTTAGGGAAACCCTAAGTGAGAAAATAGATAAGACGAATAAAGAAGTTTCAGAATTTAAAAATAGTCTTACCGTAAAGATGGGGGAAGTTGAAAATAGGGTTGAAAAAAATGAGCGTGATATTACAGGTCTTCGACAGGAAATGGGACATTTAAGGTCCGAAGTACGCATTTTTTGTGAAGAAGAGATTAATATAAAAATGACTGAAGTGACAGACTCATGTAGGGATCAGTTAGGCAGGGTAGAACGCGAAGTTAGTAGTATCAAATACAACATGTCAAATTTAACGGGGGATGGTCCCAGATTTTCTACAGGTGGAGTATCATTGGACCAACACATGAAGTTTTATGGCGATAACAGGGTAAATCCACAAATTTTTATTAAGAGTGTAAGAAATCTAGTGGGAAATTTATTTGACGAACAGACTAAACTAAATACGATAAAGGCTTTATTAAAGGACAATGCGGAAGCGTGGTACAATTTAGTAGGACAGGACATAGACACGTATCAGGACTTTGAAAACAAATTTTAAAGCACTACTGGAGTGACCACAGACAAGACCAGGTACGAGACGACTTAATCACAGGAAATTTAAGGAGAATTTTCAGGAAGTAGGAGCAATATGCTATACGCAAGTATAGCATAGCAAAGCAACTGAACCCACCACTGACGGACCGACAAATTATTAAGTATTTATCACGACACTTCGAGGTAGACATAAGACAGCACGTAGCACTACAGAACATAGTGGACAGAGAAATGTTTTTGGAATACCTGCAGAGGTACGACGACGTAAGTAGTGGACGACCTCGGGATAATAGGAAAAGGCAGATCAACACAGTTAGGTTTGACAATAGAAGGGACAACTACGCTAGACGGGGGAATAGTTACGGATACCAGCGACAGAATTGGGAACAGAGACGACCATACGTTAGGAGTAATAGTTTAGGAAGGGACCTGCACCGAGACCGGGACCTACCAGAATGAATAGTTCACCAGACATGAGCGGGACTGCTAATACAGACACGGAACGAGTGGAAACGCCTAGGACGTACGCTGAGGTGACGGCTAGACCAGGACCGAGTAGGGAAAACAGACCTGGACAGGATTTTTAGAACGCGACAGACCACTAGATTTCAGTGTAAATGTATATGAACATCCACGTGAATTCTTCAAAATTGAGGAGGAAGTAGAGCCAGAAACTAAGGAAAATTTATGTTTGCCAATTATTAATTTAGAAATTTTTGAAAATAATGTAGAAAGTATTACTTGATACAGGGGCAGAGGCGAGTTTAATATCGGAGGAATTCGTCAGCAAAATTAGGGATAAGGTTTGTGATAGAATTATGCCTATAAAGCGTAGCCATTTAGTAGCTCCAAATAAAAAGAAGTTTGCTGTAGTAAATAGTGTTGTGGTGCTTAGGATAGATATAGGAGGTTTAAGCTGTGAACAGGAGTTTGTAATTGTACCTGGACTGAAGTTTCAGAGCATTTTAGGTGTTGACTGTATGATGAAGTTAGGGGTTTTGATAGATATGGAACGGAAGGTAATAAGGATTAATGATAGGGTAGTGCCATGGAAGGGCAGTTATGAAGTCACAGAGGATGACACGGGGTTTAGTATTAATGTAGTAGAGGTAGAGGATGATGAAGGTAAACAGATCAACACAATAAGATGTCCAGAGGATAGGATAGTAGAGGTTCAAGCTTTAGTACTAAAACATGCAGAATTAGTGGGGATAGAAGCAACAGCAGCATATCGGGAGCAGGTGAAGGCAGAATTATTTTTGATGAGGTTAAGTGGCAAGTTTGTTTTTAATAAAGTTAATTTAAGGAATTTATTCTGGCGGATTCCATTACACAAGAATTCTAGAAGGTACATAGGATTTTCCATAGAGGGAAAAATCGATAATTTTAAAGTAGTATCGTTTGGTTTGTCGGCAAAAGGGAAAAAAATAGTAAATGAGAAACAGACATGTGTAGGGACTGAAGAAGAAGCAATATTTAAGAGTCAGGATAATAGGGATAAGGTTATTGTATGTGAGATAATAGGGATGTTAAGTATAGATATAGAAGGGGGAGAGATAGGGATGAAGACTATTAGGATGGTGAGAAGAAAGACTTGGAGGGTCAAGAAGAGAGTTAGATTTAAATAGGATAGGGATAGAATAGGTGTATGTAGAAGAGTAGAAGTAAGTGTTTATAGAAAATAAAGCTAGATATAGGATAAATATGGGAGATAATTAGAAATAGGTTTAGGATGAGAATAAAGAGTAAATGTAGGAAGAAAATAAGATAGGTTAAGTATAGATATTTCATATAAGATTAGTGGAGAGTTAGGAATAGAGTAAGAGTAGGATAGGCATATAGGATTAGGTAGGGGGAAGTAAAGTATAGTGAAGATTAGTTAAAAGTTAGGAATAGGATAGGTATATAGGATGTATATAGGATTAGATGGATAAGTAGGATGAAGTTAGGGATAATTTCAGTTTATAAAATTAAGTGAGAGTTAGGAATAGGATAGGGATATAGGATAGGTGTAAATATTTTTTGGATTGGAGACAAAGTAGGTAAGTTAGATAGATAAGGGTAGAGAGATAGGCAATTTTTTTTGTAATTTTTTGTCTAAATGCTTTATATTTGCATTCAAATAAGTGGGATTATTTGTATTCAAATAGGGGGAAAATACTCATATTTAGACCAGGGTAGAAAATTAAATAATCACATCAAATAATTTTAATCACCGTGTATAATGAATATTATTAGATAATACGCGTTATTAAAACCGTGAAGCATAAAAATTTATTAGTTTCATTAAACATAAGAGATTTAAATCATGTACAAGACGCTTTATATCAAAAGAAGCAGTATTAAAAAGCTCTGCGTGTAATGTAATTATTCCTAAACAAATGGAAATTACGTGCAAAATTTATATTAATTAACCCTATTTTAAGTAACCGGTAGTAAAACAAAGTGTACACATAATAATTAATATTTAACTTGTATTCGCTAAAATGAAAGGATAGAAGTCAATTTTAATTGAAGTTAATTGAATCGTTAGTAACATATAATATCTATAGAAACTTGTAAAACCCAATAAAAAGCAAATCCTAGAAGTGTTAGTTAGAAGTAGGATGTTTGAACACACCTGCGTATTTTAAAAGGTAATTTCAGTTTAATTTGTTTAGATAAACATGTCGATTCTAAGGATATTGGAAACGGTCAGATGCTTTAGCACGAAATACAAAACAGGGTTTATTTAAAAGCTCTGAGAATTAATATTATTTTGAACACCTGCGTAGTTTAAATATCACGTACGGCGAAAATTGTGTAGATAACAAATGGTTTCAAAGAATCTTGGGAAACCGAGGCTTAATATTCACGAGAAGGTGCGATACGGGGTTATTAAACCCAGATAACAGTCCATGTGGACTGAAATAATCGATCGTAAGGAATATCAATTTGCACCACTAAGAACAGGTTAGATAGAGACAGATAATATGCGCGAGACCGAGACACATATAGTAAAAGGCGTAATTTAAGCAACGTCACGAGGGTCACAATTGGTTGAAAATAGGATGCAAATATCAGAGGTAGAAACAACAATTTCTGTACAAAATTAATTAGTTTTTCTCGGACATGTTTACGTGCCGTGTGAATTTCTGAGATTTAAATGGGGCGAGTGAAAATTCGTAAAACCGACGCGCGAGCGACGGACTGGGAACATAGAATGAGAAATTCTTTAGAATTACCCGTTTTGGGGAACAGACCGACAGACAGGCTTTTGCTATATATACCGAGGTGAATATAAACAAGGCCTCTTAGACTTTTGACTATTCGATGCGTTAAAAGCTCTTACATCCGCGACTTGATTCAAGATGTTAAACAGTGCATTTTAGTTTGATAAAATAATTTAAAATTTTGCTCGTATATTTTAGTGATTCAAAATAGTTTGTTATTTACGTGCTAACATGAATGTACTTCAGTGCACTTAGATACAAGGTAATAAAATTTAGTATCACTGTACCAATTAGCAAAATTTACAACGACAAATGTATACACAAAAGTAGGCAGTTTTGGCGTATATTGGTGAAAGACGCATGAATTTCTTTGCTATTTTTCGGGGGTGTTAATAATTAAATGGTTCAAATACGTGTCTGGATCCACGAAACAAGGGTCAGATATACACAGATGAGTTCCGGAAAAGCCCAGAAACAACTTTAAATAAATGGTGATGGAGAAAATTTTAAAAGCGTTGAGAATTAGAAGCCGTAAATATAACCCAGTTGGAATGGTGTGATTAACGAAAGGGACGATGTACATTGAAGCTACGAGTGCAAGTAACCTTCAGGTAAATTATACTATTTGTTTGAACTTTGAGATGTTGGTGTGTGTTGAATAACTTTCTAATTTGTTTATTTAAAATGGACAGTAGTGAAATTGTACTAGCAATAATATTTTTATTTTAAGGTGAAATTTGCTTGTTTAAGTAGAAAGGGGGTATTTAGTATTGATGTTCTGGATTATGATAAAAATATGGGTATGTCTTTGAGCTCAATTAGACGAACCTGGTTAATTAGCGTAAAGGGGTGGTAGATGCTCCCTCTTTTTACTCTGCATATATTGTTATAGTAATTAGTAGGCATCCTACAAGGACTTTAATTCTGGATGCACATTAAAATGATAATAAAATTAATCTTGAAATTCTTTTTAAAACTGAATTTTATGCTGAAATTTAATTTGAAAATTTAATGTATTCTGAATATTGATGTAAATAGAGTTAACGTTGATGTTTGTGGTAGGAATGTGTTGTTTAATTTTATGAATGAGGAGGTTTATAAAATTAGGTGAGCAGCCGAGGCGAAAACAGAAGAATATCACAGCAATATATATAATTGAACAAGGGTGGTACTTTGGTGAATTTCAGTAAAACAAATTTAGTGATTACACATGACTTGTTGCTCTAATTTTGTACATACATAATGAGGCGTAGATTCCAACTTTGCAATTTATACGTGTGTCAGTGTACCATTTACTTAAACTAGTTTGTTGTAGAAACAAATGCACCTTAAGGTTGTTTTAGTGGGTATTTTAAATAAAGCGTTCACTAGTTTTAAGCGCAAAAGTGCTGATTTCTGAAAATAATCTGTGTTAAACGTAAATGTTATATGTGTAGTTACTTTTGTTAAACTTCCAACAATTGAAGCAGTTATGAAAATATTTTCAACTGAAAATCGTTACATCTGTATGCAGCAGAAATCTCAAGCAATAAATGCAACGTATTAGATTAGATATTGTGCGACTGGAAAGATTTAGCGAAAATGATTGAGAATTGGCACAGCAAGAGTTCCTGCACTTAAAAGTAAATATAAACAGACGTGACCAGCTTAAATGAGAATGTTCAGTGTTTGTGTCGATTCTAGACTTTATCGAAAAGAAATGGGATGTAATAAATGTAGGAAATTGCGATCGATATTGGCTTGTATGGACCGCGCTTTCCCCTTTACATCATCCGAAAATAAATTCTTATAAAACATACATCTATTCCCATTTTGAATCAGTATTACAATACAATTCCATTAAGCTCCTCATTGCAGTAAAATACTTACAAAATTTGAAGCGTTTAGTAATTTTGCAGTTAACCTATATTGCGAAAGAATCATATAAAACTACCGTTCTGTTTAAGTGAAAAACAACAAGAATTATTAGAGTATATTAGTCTGTTAATTTGAATATTAATGATTTACAACTGTCTCATCCTAGAAATGGTGATTAAGTAAGTTGTTTTATTTCGATTAGGAGTGACATCACTATTTTCAAAGCTACTTCAAAGTATGTTAGCACTACCTTCAAAGTCATTTTTCGTGCATGATAGTAAAACTCCTTTGTTTATTGGTGTTTAAATAATTGTAGTATAGGTATATTACTTATTCCTTTATAGAACAAGGCAACCATTTTTAAAATGTCTCGCTTTTCTATAAAAAATATCAGTCAAGTAGTCAAATGAAAGCTCTAAGAAAATTCTTCAATACGTTTTTTCTAATTTTGAAATAAAGATTGGTGTTAGATATTCAACTACAGTTAATACCTACTGCCATCTGCAATGGGTATTCAGTCCTACAACTGGTTGGATGCGTACCTCCATTGTTTCCTATTCTGAGTTAACCTACACATTTTCCTGAAATTCCCACAGTCTACATCTTTTACTATCTGTGTGCAATAGTCTAATCTAGGTCTACCCCTACATCTATTTCTCTTTTACTCTGCTTCTAATATATTACGCACTATTCCTTCATGCCTTAGTATGTGTCCTATCATCCTATCTTACCTTTTTTTTTATATTGTTTTCCGCATACTTCTTTCTTCTTCTATCATTTTTAGAATCTTTTTGTTCGTAACTTTGTCTGTCTATGATATCCGATCATACGTCTGAAGCAAGACATTTCAAATGCTTCAATCTTATTCCTGTCCGCTTCTCCCAATGTTCACGTTTTACAGCCGTACAGCGCTATGCTCCACACACATGTTTTCAGCAATCGTCTCCTTGTCTCTATGTTTATTGTCTTTGAACATAGTAGTGGCTTTTTCTTGTTACATGCAGAACGATCTTGCGCTAATCTTTGTTTTATATCTCTTGTACTCTTCCCATCTTTTGTTATTTGACTTCCTAGATAGTAAAAATCTTTAACCTCTTGTAAATACTCGTTTCCTATTTGAATCATGGTTTTTGACTTATTTACCCCTCCTTTGCATACTAATACTTTACTTTAATTTTCATACCGTATCACTGTACTAGAACTGTTTCAATTTCATTAAGAGCTGGTTTTAACTCTCCCTTGCTAGATGCTAATACCGCTGTATCATCTGCAAATCTAAGCGTATAAATCTTCTATCTCTGCAAAGTAATTCCAAATGTGTTTCTGCATTTGACAGTATTCATTGCCTCTTCGATATATAAGTTAAAAATTATTGGGGATATGGCATAATCCTGTCTCATCCTTTTCCTAATATTCACTTCTCTACGTTCGTGCTCTAATTCTATTACAGTTTTTTGCTCTTTGTATAAGCTATGTACTATTCGTCTATCACTATCACTCATTCCAATCTTTTTGAGATTTTCGAACAATTTCTACCATTTTACATGGTCAAGTCCTTTTTTCAAATCTACGAACCCTATATACACGCATTCTTCTTTTTCTATTGTTTTCTCCATTAACACCTTTACAGCTAAAATGACCTCCCATGTTTCGCTGTTTTGCCTAAATACAAATTGATCTCCTAGTATTTCTTCAGCTCGTTTTTTCATCCGTCTTTGTACAATTCTAATAAATATTTTCGACACATATGCAGTCAAACTTATTGATCGGAGGTCTTCACATCTATCCGAACTTTTCTTTTTTTGGTATAGTGACTATGACGTTACATTTGAAATCTTTGGGTATATCGCCTGTCTCAGGCATATAACTTACAAGTTGGAAGAGACGTTCTATTACTGCTTATCCAGCGGCTTTTAGATTTTCTGCTTGCACCGTATCTAAACTAGGTGCCTTGTTATTTTTCAGACTCTTTAATGTTAGTTAATTCAAACTTATCTCTAAATAGAGCATATCTCATGTCGTCCTTTTCAGTGTCTGATTCCAATTCTAGTGCTTCTGGTTCTTGTCCTTCATATAAATTTCCTATACGTTCTGGCCATTAACCACTTTCTCTACATTTTCCATAATGACATTTCCTACCGTAGCCCTTTTATTTTTGCTATACAGTTTTATATCCCTAAAATTTATTCTAATTAGTTTGTATGCTTCGTCTGTTTTTTTATTTCCATCGTAGTTTATACCTCTTTACACTTTCTGCTGAACCATTGCTCTTTAGTTTTCCTGCATTTGTGAATAATTTCCTATTTTATGACTATGTATCTATGTTTTCCTACTTCATCTGATCTTTTTTTTTGTATTTTCGCTTTTCTTCTATTAAATTTAGAATATTCTTTGTTACTCATGGTTTTTTTTCTTCTTTTTGTTTATACCTAAGAATATTTCTGGCCACCATATCTAAGCTAGATTTAATGTTATTTCATTTTTAGTATTAGAAATTTTCCCAATGTCTTTCAGTCATTCCTTTGATTTTTTCTCAGATCTTTAGTTAATATCTTTATCTTTTAATTTCTCAAAGTCAAAGTGCATTTTCCGTCCTTTTTTCAAATTTTTAAATTGAAGCGCAGCTTTTATAATTACTAAGTTGTGGTCAGTGTCTATATTTGCTTCTGGTTAGTTGCTACAGTCCTTTACTTGAATTCTAAACTGTTGTCGAACAAAAATGCAATCAACTTGATATCTCCTTATCTCTTGGTATTTTCCACGTGTATCGTGTATCGTGTATCGTGAAATAATATGTTTGTGATGGTTATATTGTTTTTGTCGCAAAATTCTACCAGTCTATTTCCCCTGTCATTTCTCCTGCTTAAACCAAATAAACCTGCTACTGCTCCTTACCTACTCTCGTCGACCACTGCATTAAAATCTCTCGTAATTATTAAATTTTCAAGTTCTTTACCAAATCTTTTACCCCAGAGGATGTCTTTATTTTAAAACATTTTCAGTACGCTGTGCACTTGGGAGGGATTGCGGAGGTTTCCCGTTACCTTCAACATCGCTATAGTGTGTCTTAGAGTGCCACACCGATCCCCAAGGTATCTGCCACTCTAAGTACCAAAAGAGCTGATGCCCTCTTTTGGGGACCTGTCTGAGTCTGGTCCTCACTAAAGACGCCACTAGTTTGGTTAAATCTATAGTTCGGCACTTTAGCTCACTGAAACACGCAATCCATTCTACTCGTTCTAGTATTTTAGAACTTCTTCAAGGTGCAGATCTTTTAGAATGAATTTATTTACTATATAATATAATAAACATCATTGGTTGAAATAAAAATCATGTGGAATAAATCATACAGCTGTTTTACACACAATATATTGATCAATTTCTATAAATTGTTGGCCATGAGCCACGAGTCAGTTCAAAAGTGTGTATTACAGACAACAATTTAGAGATCAACTTAAAGAAGTTGGTACTCATCAATTTACGCCAACTTAGAACTTGTTCTAATTTTTCATCAGTTTTCCATCTATTTTCTAGTAACTTTAATATTTGAACTGGATTATCAACCTATGAGACGTTCACTAGCTTGTGCATTTCTATAATAATTAAAAGGTTAAGTATCTATTGTTACGTGTTTTTGTGGATTACTTGAGGTAGTGTAATTTTTGCTAACTAAAATTATCATAAATCATGTAAACAATTTGTAGAAGGTATTTAAATAGAGAGCAAAAATTGAAACACGGTTGCAGCTTTTGAAATAATCAGAAAAAAGTTGGTAAATTGAAATGACTAGAACCATTCAAGGTCATCAAAATTTTCGGCAATTAGCTACCAATTACTTAATTCTAGAAATTGATCAATAAATTGTTGTGTGTACAACAGCTATAATTTAGTACATACTACTAACTCAAGAAACCGTTTATATTATGCCGGTTTATTGCGATAAGCGGAAAAACATTTTACACATAATGGAACATCACAAACTGGGCATCTAGGGCTTGTTTTCTTGAACTTATCTGTTGTAGCATAGTATGCGCGTCTTTTTGAAGTGCTTTCTATTGGTAAATTGTTTCCAGCATTGCTTTGTCTCAGAGCATTCTGTTTCTTTCTATAACTAGCCACAACTAGCTCCATCATTTGGTTTTACTTTTGAAGAAATTTGTTGAATTATATACTTCTATATTAAGTAAGAATTTAAAACAGCGGAATATATTAGGTGATGTAAAATTCGCATATACCATTTTCGAGACAGACTTTCACGATTTGTTGTAACAAGGATGAAGATGGTCAAAAAGATCAACTGCACCTGTGTTTTCATTACAATCACAAACTGATTTTGGACAACTATCTTCCAATTTACCTTTATCATTTTCTCTTTGAACATGCGTCTTGTGTTAAGGATTGTGAAATGTACAATCAACAAGAACATATTCTGCACCTCGGTCTCTCCATTTTACTTCCGAAATGTTTTTTTTGTGGCAAAGTCATATTCTCTTAGCTTTTAACCATTTTATAATGTGAGAATATATTTTATTATAGAACCTCGGTCTGCAACAAAAAAAAATCATAATAGTGCATTTTTGTAAATTGTGGGAAGCTTAAGAAAAAGTTGTCAATATGAGCACGATAGCCTTTTCCTCTAAAGCGTTCCGTCAGTTATAAAACCGATCTTTTGCCTAATCCTAAACTGGAATCTTTAAGGTTGTCTGATATTCCTTCATATATATATATATATATATTATATATATATATATATATATATATATATGTATGCTGTGAATCCACCAAAATCCGGGAACTACGGCTTTCGAATCGAGCCCCACAGATTGTGCGTCAAGTATGCTGTGATCCATGTATTAGAATCGAGCCTCACGAATTGGGCGCCATGTATGCTGTGAAATGTACAAAAAGCTATTAAATTACCTGGTCCGTTGACTTTCTTCTGTTAATCGCCTCTTTACTCTTTTCCGCCTCGGCTGCTCACCTAGTTAAAACTTTCATCCTCATTCATAAAAAAAAACAAACACATTCCTACCACAAACATCAACGTTAACTCTATTTACATCAATATTCACAATACATTAAAATTTCAAAATTAAAATTCAGCATAAATTTCAGTATCAGAAAATTTCAAGATTAAATTTGTTATCATTTTAATGTGCATCCAGAATTAAAGTCCTTGTAGGATGCCTACTAATTAATATAACAATATATACAGACCTGAGTCTGAGTACAAAGGGAGCATCTACCACCCCTTTACGTTAATTAACCAGGTTCGTCTAATTGAGCTCAAAGACATACCCAAATTTTCATCAAGAACATAAATACTAAATACTCCATTCTACTTAAACAAGAAAATTTCACCTTACAATTAAAATTTTGTGGTTTGTACAAGTTCACTACTGTCCATTTTAAATAAACAAATTATAAAGTTATTCAACACACACCAAAACATCAAAGTTCGAACAAAATAGTATAATTTACCTGAAGGTTACTGCACTCGTAGCTTCAATGTACATCGTTCCTTTGTTAATCACACCATTCCAACTGGGTTATATTTACGGCTTCTGATTCTCAACGCTTTTAAAATTTTCTCCACCACCATTCATCTAAAGTTGTTTCAGGGCTTTTTCCGGAACTCATCTGTGTATATCTGAACCTTGTTTTGTGGATCCAGACACGTTTATGAACCATTTAATTATTAACACCCCCGAAAAATAGCAAAGAAATTCATACTTCTTTCAGAAATATACGCCAAAACTGCCTACTTTTGTGTATTCATTTGTCGTTGCATATTTGACTAATTGGTACAGTGATACTAAACTTTATTACCTTGTATCTTCTTTTCTATGTGCACTAAATTACATTCATTGTAGCACGTAAAGAGCAAACTGTTTTAAATCACCAAATTATACGAGCAAACTGTTTAAATTATTCTATCAAAATCGGAAAACTAAAAAGCACTGTTTAACGCATTGAATCAATTCGAAAATCTAAGAGAGCGCAACTCATATTAACCCGGGTATATATAGAGGTTAGCCCGTCTGTCGGTTTTGTCCTCAAAACGGCCAGTTTCTAGAATTTCGTATACAATGTTCCCATCTCGCCCGCCTGTGCGTCGGTTCTTATTAAATTTGCACTCGCACCAGGTAAATCTCAGAAATTTCGACACGGCTCGCAACGTCTGGAAATAACTAATTAATTTTTATACAGAAATGTTATTTTTACCTCTCAAGTTTGCCTTTTATTTTCAACCAATCGCAACCCAGTGACGTTGCTCAACTCACGCCTTTTACTATATATGTCTCTGTCTTCCGCATATTATCTGTCTCTATCTACCCTGTTCCGAGTGGTACAAATTGATATTCTTTATTATCGATTATTTCAGTCCATGTGGACTGTGAAATAACCGACCTTATTAGCATTTCCCGTAACTATTAAGCTACGGTTTCTCCAGCATTCTCTGTAACCATTTGTTATCTGCAAATTTTACGCGGAACGTGTCTTTTAAAAATACGCAGGTGTTCAAACATAATACTTCTACGATTTGAATATTATTGGGTTTTTACAAGCTTTTATAAATATTATATGTTACTAATGGTTCAATTAACTTCAATTAAAATAATACCCTTTAATTTTTAGTGACTCCTAATCAAATATTAATTATTATCTGTACATTTTGTTTAATACCGGTTACTTAAAATTGAGTTAATTAATATAAATTTTGCACGTAATTTCCATTTGTTTCTTTCCTCGGAATAATTAAATTACACGTAGAGCATTTTAATACTGCTTCCTTTTTTATAGCAAGCGTCTTGTAAATGATTTAAATCTCTTATTTTTAATGAAACGACTGACTTTTTATGCTTGACGGTTTTAATAAAGCGTACCTTTTCCCAATGCTTCTACACGGTGATTAAGATTATTTGATGTGATTATTTAATTTTCTACCCTGGTCTAAATATGAGTAATATATATATATATATATATATATATATATATATATATATAGAATGAGCAGACATACCCGGTAACAAAACATACTCAAGTTAAAGCTCCGTTTGATCGGCGTCATTGGTATATATTGTTCCATACAACTTCTGCCTTTGAAGCGAATCATGCTCTTATTAACAACGAATGCGTGACTGGGTTGGAACGCTGTTGCAAATGTTTGAACTGTTGACAAGATACTTTTTACTTTGTGCAACACATCAAAGTCTGGATAATTGCGATTCGTTTGCATGTCATCATTGTATTTATATGTCAATAACTTAAGATAATCAGAAACCGCTTTATAGAGAATATTTCGGCGACTCTGGGTACGTACAGATTTGGGAACGTAGACTAATAATGTCTAATACTAGTAAGCTTATGAAATCCCATTATAACAAGCACCCTAATAAGTGCATCTAATTCTCTTATAGTTAAGCCTAAATCGTCACTATACTGTTGGACATATTGATTTAGCTCATACATAATTTAATTCATTAAATTTTCTGTAAAAAAAATGTGAAAAAAATGCTATAAAGCAACTTTATATTTACTACTGCAGGTCCAAATCTTCTAGAAAAAGTTTACCTTTTGAATATGATCGGGGTTACTTCAACTTTGTTGAAATTATATATTATATTAGTTGCTTTTTGCTGCACGTTATCGCATAATTCGTTCTGAGTTGTATAAGAATCAAGGGCTGATTATGTTACCAACAGCCTTCGCCTTTTACTTTTATCAAATCGGACAAAGTCAGCGTTTACTATCGAATTATACGAATTCCAGTTAAAGTTATAGTCTTCATGATTTTCATGATATAAAACCTATAGCGTGAATGGCATTAAAAAGTGATTTTTTAAAAATTGTGTTGTTTGTTGCTGAATACTAGTTCGATGTGGTAATATATCATTGCGATCACATAGTCAGTGTCTACGTTTGAGCAAATTGCTTTTTTAAATGTTACTCGTTGCAAGAACTCAAACAGAGTATCACCATTATCCTCGTAATGACGTTTTGCAAAATTTTATCTTCTGCCATTCTGTACGTGACGATCAATCAAATTTACACAGATAGTATAAAAGTTTACTTTAAAGAAGATCATGTATTGTAATGACACTGGCGTAAAATCACCTCATACCGAAGTAAAATTCCGGTAGTGTATAAATAATGTTGCGGTAGGTAGTGTCATAGGGCATTCGAGCTTTAAAAGTGAGGGTTACTGAACGAAATTTGAAGTCGCTCCTTTACATCGACAACTTTTAAATGGAAAAGACTACCGCATCGTGCACGATGTAGTTGTAGCTCAGTACAGTGAAAAGGTTTATTTGTGTATACAATAGCTTGGAGTTCTGAAGCTGAAATCTGGAATAACTAATACAAATATCGATAACCTTAATTAAACCTGTGAATCCTTTGATTTAGAAATTTATCGGAAGGTAAATAAAAATACTTGCAAGTAATGGTTCATGTCCGAAAGGGTCAGTGTAAAGAAAATGCCTTTATATCGATCACAAGATAATCGATATTTGAAAAACTATCAGATATCGCTACACATAATGTGTTCTACCGGTATAAGTCGGTTATTTCTGCACGTATTTCTGATGTAACCAACATCATTCTAGAAAATAGCTGTTTCCATTTCTAAACACTTCCAGATAATGCCATTTTCTTCTTATTAAAGGATGCAGGTTTTGTAAATTTATCGGTAAATGTAGTATCAGTAAAGACCAGAGTTGTAATAAATATACGTTTGTTACTGTTTAATTAACAAATAATGTACCACAATAATATTGTATAGCGAAAAATACAGGTGAGATTCTATAAATTACGTCATCTGAATTCATTGAGCATTCCCTTTGGTGAGCGGGTCCTTTGTTGTTAAAATTACCTACGGAGAAGTGGTATATACAACTATTTGTCTGTAATGCTACCTCAAACGTTCTATCGCAATTCTCCTACAATTATTATATATAATTGTTATAAGTTATTTAAAATTTAATGAGTGACAATCTAAACTCATTAGGTTCGAGTATTTATCACTACACTTAAATATTAAACAACACATGTGCGAGTATTTTCTCTATGTTCAGCAAAAGCTCATATGCTATTTATCTGTTAGCTTTTCTAATAAATTCCGAAGTGCAAGTGTACATCACCACAAGTTATTAAAATATTTCCTTATTTACGTAATAACATACTTACGCCTTTTTCGGAGATCGCTAGTGCATTAATTATTTTTTTCAATTTTCAGTTTCATTATATGCAACTGCAAATTCTCCGAAAAAAAGGATTATCTTTTATTTCGTTTCAAAATATTTACGTTTTCGATTTGCTTACGACATTGTTTCTATAATAGAAACTTAATTTGCATTTACTGTAACGAATATATATTCGGTGGCACTGGTTTTAAAGAGATCGCATCTATCCATTGCAGATCTGCGATATCTGATCTTTGTATTCAATATAGTAATATCTGAAGGAAATAATTTCACAATAGAACAGGACGTTATTATTATTTATTTAGCTTTAAACGCATTACTAGGAAATATATAATAGCAATAAACGCTTTGAAAACGTATTTAAAAAAGACTACGTAACGAACAAGTCGTTTGTGTTGCCTAATCCGTAGGCGGATTATATCCTTTCTTAAATTAAATTAAAATAGCGCTTGCGTAAATAGTGTCACGAGGTGACGCGCAATACAGATCAGTTGTTCTCTACGTGGAGGATACTAAAAGGCAAACTCGCCATTGTGGTTAAAAATGTGAACGAAGCTACAAACTTCAAAGGATGCGGACACGATTGCGTGTCAAATGGTGTCTTCGGATCCCCATTGTAGAGGGGAAGGATTTGTGGTCGTTTTGGGGACCCTGGAATGTTATCATTTTCCAAGTTTCGGCAAGACAACGGAGCACGCTTCTTTACAAACATGGCAAGAGGTCGGTGTCTATTAACGCGTTTGGAATAACCAGTATCATAATTAGAATTAAGGCAACTTTTGTTATGGATGCTTTTAAAGCTGTTGTTTGACATTTATTGGGGAAGACGTGTTGAGCAGATGTTAGTCGTCAACGTTATATCCTAGGCATCAAGTTTTGTAAGTAGAACCTGAACTTGTGCATTGCAGTTTGTTTGGAAGAGGTAACTTCTTCACCTTCGCAAAGTCCAGGTATTTAAACTTTCAGTTACTACATTTGCTAGACTTTTGTGTTCATTGGATTGATGAACGATATTAAATTTTAATAGAGGATTAACTTAATCATGTTAAATTTTACGAACGAATTAACTTTGCGTAAGATCATAAAAATGGTAATATTTCCTTAATTTGATAACAGAGTTATTTTCTAAAATTGTGCTAAACAAATTTAAACAAAGTGAAATATGGTTCTTTAGAAAGTAATATTAAAGTAATTTTGTAAAACACGTGGAATATACATGTGCTCAAAAACAAAGAGATTTCAAAGTCCACTTCCTGTTTAAAAAGATTTAATTACAGATGTCTAATCTTCAGTAGGGCCATTGTGTCGTTTCTATACCAGGATAAATTTGAAATTCTATTTACTTAAACTAGCTACGTGTGATTTAGATTTTTATAAGGAATATGAACTAAATTTATTTGATATATATGTAAACCAATTCACAGATCTGTTCGTTGGGAATTAAGAATCTTGTTTTAAAATATTATTAAAAAGTAAGGTCTTGTTATGTCAAGAAAGATTTATAGTTAAAATCAGAATTCAATTTTATTATTTTATACTTGTAACTATATTTAACAAAAAAAGGAAAGAGAGAAAGTGAATTAAATTACATTTTTGGATTCAAGCTTTTTATTCTATGAGTAATTAATTTTAATAAGAATACATTTCAGAAAATAAATTTTTGAGTAACGAAATTAGACGAATGCTGAAACAATATAGAAGTACAGACATGTTACAATTGATTTATTCTTGATATTCATTTTTAAGAAAAATACCTTTGGTGTAGTAATCTCAAGATGATTAACTTATAAGTATCGTTATGCTCTTTTATTGAAAAGCACAAATGGTGTCTTTTTAATGGAAAATTTGTTGTGTAACATTTTCTTTCAGGGTCATCGTGATAGAAGAGGATGCAGATACGTTCAAGAGGTTTCCAGATGTGTTAGTTTATTAACCTGTAAGTTTTTTATAGTGCTTATATCCAATGAATTTCTGTATCTTCTCATAGGAGTATTGAATTTCTTGTATTGTCCATATAGATACAGTGGCGTTCAATTTCCCTTTTTCTTTCGATGATTGCTTATTATTGAGTTTACACCATACCCACGCCCATTCTCATTGCTCACCCTTGGAGTAATTCCCAGACTAAGCCGCGAACAACAAAAAAGGATAAAGCTTCACTTGCGTCCAACGCGTGGAGCTAAAATCATTTCACTGACGCCACCAACGTGGGGCCAGATGGTCGTTTAAAAAGCGATGGTCCTTTAAAAGGGGTTCGCTCCATTGGTAACAGTAAGTTGCTACAATATCGTTTAACGTATTGGTTTGTGGTAAACTCAAAAATAGTTTGGATAAAATTTTTTCATAGTACTCATGTCGTGTCTGGAACTTCAAAGTTTTTAATCGATAGTTGTTTAAATGTTGTAGCAGGCATAAGTTTGTATTAAAGTAAAATTTTTTGTTATTTCGGTGTTAAGCTAGTTAAAAAAAACAAAACACTTATAAGTTGACATAATAATTTTTTTGAAAATGGCAGATAAATTTTAGATCGTGCATTTACTCAAAGAAGAGCTAGAATATGAATTGAAAATTCGTAGAATAGAAAGTGTCAGGCCTGTAATAGAAAAGACAAAAATTGTAGGTAGATTGTTAGCTAAAGAGTTAGGGAAACCTGATTGTTTGGTTGATCTGTCGGTATACAAAGTAGAATTCGAGGAAGAGTATAAAGAAATAAACGCGACAATAGAGTCAGTAAAACATTTGGTGTTAGAATTCGAAGGTGATTCAAGAGATTATATTTTTAAAAGAGTACTTTCAAGGCTTGTTCATGTATCTGGTCGAGTTAAACGTTTGAGGCTTCCGTCTGACAAGTCGAAGGAAGCAGAACTATCCAAAAAAGAATTATTAGCAACTATTCTTACTATTGAAGCAGAATTGTATGAAAAAATGAAAGCAAGTGCAGGATCAAACAGCCCAGGTGATGCAAGTCACACAACTCCACTAGTAGTAGCTGCGCCTGTGCAAACTCTTTCATATCTTCCTCCACCAATCCCCATTAGAACTTGGTCAGTTAAATTTTCAGGAGATCCCAAACAGTTGTATTTCTTTTTAGATAGAGTAAAGGAGTTGGCTCAATCGCGTAAGGTATCGAATAGGGATTTGTTTGAGTCATCAGTCGAATTATTTGTTGGGAATGCTTTGGTGTGGTTTAGGAGTGTAAGAGATTCCTTAAAAGATTGGGAATTCCTGGTAAATCGTTTGAAAGAAGATTTTCTACCAACTTACTCGGAGGATGAGATCTGGGAAACTATAAAGAATCGTCGTCAATAGAGGGATGAACCAATTTTTTATTCGTAGCTCACGTAGAAGGTTTATTTAGTCGACTACCCAATGCTCCAGCAGAGATTACAACTTGCCCTTTTTGATATAGAGGATATGACTACATTAATAAAATTATGCAAAAAATTAGAGGAAGCCATGTTGTTAAAACAAAAATCAGTTTTCATTCAGTCGAGTAATTCATCTAAATTTCACAACAATGTCAAGTTGCCGGTAAGGAATAGACATCAAGTTTATGTAAAAGATTTTTTTACATCGGGAAGTCGTGTCGATATTCAGAAGACATCTGCTCCACAAGTTCAGATTATAGGTAATGATAAATGTTTACCAGTACCTGCTTCTGCTAGTTCTACGGTTTCATCGAAAATTATTCCAGGATGTTGGAATTGTTCAAGACATGGCCATTCATTTCGGTATTGCAGATCCCCAAAAAGAATTTTTTGTTTTGGTTGCGGTCATAGAGGGTTACGCGTGATAAATGCCCATCGTGTTCAAAAAGCGAATGAGGAGATGGATGTTGCGCGGCCGACATTCCATTCCTTCTCAAAAGGCAGCAATTATGATGTGTGAGCAGAAGAATTATTTTTGTAAAAAAGAGTGGTCAGAATGGTTGAGTGTAGTAAAAAATTTTTGTCATACTAATTCACAGCCCAAAACTGATTCGTTATTTATTGGAAAATCTGGTGATAATCGACCACATGTGATGGTTAAATTGTTTGGTATTGATGTCACTGGTCTTTTAGATTCAGGGTGTACTACATCAGTGATAGGGTCTCTTGCTATTCCTTTAATCGATAAATTGAAGTTAAAAATTTTTAAGTCACCAAAGAAAGGTATATTTACGGCAGATGGGGTTTTGAAACCAGTAGAAGGAATCGTGGATTTGCCCATTTCAATAGGAAGGCAATGTCGCATTCTCAGTGCTCTAGTTGTGTCATCTTTACCACATGCATTCATATTCGGTAGTGATTTTGCCAAGCTATTTGGATTGATAGCTGATTTTAAAAATAATTCGTGGCATGTACAAAGCGATAGTGAAAGTATTGTTCCGTATGTAGGCCCATCATCAGTCCCATTAAAATACAGTGACTGTCTACTCCACTTAGATGATTTGTCAATGGATCAGCGGTTTCGAGCACAAGCTGCCATCGATTCATTTCAGGAAATTTCTAGTGCCAATAAATTAGGACGTACAAATATGATGGAGATGAATATCGATATAGGCGATGCAAAACCCTTCAGAAAGAGATCTTATGTTATGTCTCCTTATATTGGTAAAGAGTTAGATAAAGAACTAGATTCAATGATTCGTTTAAAAGTTGTAGAACCGTGTCAAAGTTCGTGGAATTCGCCCGTGTTGTTAGTCAAGAAGAAGGACAGTAAGGAATATAGATTTTGCTTTGATGGTAGAGCGTTAAACGATGTTACAGTTCATGACAACTACCCTCTTCCTAATATAGACAGAATTCTAGGGATGTTGCGTAATGCAAATTATATTTCCAGTCTTGATTTGCGTAAATCATTTTGGCAGGTCCCTCTTAGTGAATCGTCAAAAGATAAAACGGCGTTTAGCGTTATTTCACGAGGACAATATAGATTTGTGACGATGCCGTTCGGTCTAAAAAATGCTGCACAGACTCAGCAGCGTTTGGTCGATGCAATTTTTGGTCCGAGATTCGAACCATCCGTTTTCTGTTACCTTGATGATATAATTTTATGTTCGTCGACGTTTGAAGAGCACTTGAAGTTGTTGTATGAAGTCATAGAATGCATTCGAGAAGCAAATCTAACCTTGAACCTAGAAAAATGCGAATTTTGTAGGAGATCACTCAAATTTCTTGGTTATATAGTAGGGTCAAATTCTCTAATAACAGATCCGGATAAGGTATCGGCTATGGTCAATGTTCCACGCCCGAAGAACACCACGGAGGTCATAAGATTTCTCGGTATGTGTAGTTGGTACCGTCGTTTTATTAAGGATTTTTCATCCTTAGTTTCGCCGATTAATGACCTTATTAAGAAACGAAAAAAAGGTCAAACCGTTACTTGGACTCCTGAAGCTGAGCGTTCATTTGTGTCGATTAAAGAAGCTTTAGTGTCTGCACCACTCCTGGCGCAGCCAGATTATTCCGCTCCATTTGTTATTGAATGCGATGCCAGTAATACAGGTCTCGGAGCTGTGTTAATTCAGAATATTAATGGAGAAGAACGTGTAATATCATATGCCAGCAAAACCCTTAATCGTGCTGAACGAAATTACTCAACAACAGAGAAAGAATGTCTTGTGGTAATCTTTGCCATTGAAAAATTCCTTTCATGGGTCGAAGGAGTTCGTTTTACAGTCGTTACAGACCACTTTTCATTGCTTTGGCTAAGTAATTTGCAGAATCCGACAGGAAAACTTGCTAGGTGGGTAGTAAGATTAAGACAACATTCGTTTGATTTAGTGCACAGGAAGGGAAAGTTTAACGTAGTTCCTGACTGTCTTAGTCCTACAATTCCAGAGGAACATCATGTCGTAAATTTAATAGAGGTCAAGCTTGATAATTTAGAAAATTGGTATGTGTGATTACGTGATAAGATTTTGACGTCACCTGAGAAATACCCTCAATGGAAAGTTGAAAATGAGTTTGTTTTTAAGTTTATTCCGTCGAACTTGCCTTTGTCATCGAACATCGTAGAGTGGAAATATTTGGTTCCGAAAGTCCAAAGGGAAGATGTTGTCAGATCATGTCATGATCCCTCAGTTGCAGGACATTTTGGGTTTTCGAAGACTATCGCCAGAGTTCAGGAAAATTATTAATGGCCTAAAATGAACGTAGATGTGCTTAATTTTTGTCGTGCATGCCCAGTGTGTGGAGGACAAAAGTCTTCTAATGCAGGTCCTTTAGGTCTAATGGGAAAAGAGAAAGAAGTTAAATTTCCATTCCAGATAATTGCATTGGATCTTATGGGTCCATTACCTCGATCGAAATTAGGATTTAAATGGCTTTTGGTAGTCGGAGATTTGTTTTCAAAATATACAATTTTACATCCTTTACGCAGTGCAAAGTCACACGTTATAGAACAGTTTATGGAACAAAAGGTCTTCTTAGTGTTTGGAGTGCCACAATTCATTATTTGCGATAATGGTTCAAATTTAGCTGGTCGAATTTTTAGGTCATTATGTAATAGGTTTGAAATTAAAAAAATATGGTATAATGCTGTCTATGCGCCGCAATGTAATTTTGTCGAGAGGATTAATAGAACTGTAGAAACAGCTATTCGGTCTTATCTTGAAGAGCATGATAAATGGGATACTGAGTTGGCACAAATCCAATTTGCAATTAATTCTGCTAAGCATGAGTCGACGAGTTATACTCCGAACTTCTTGGTTTTTGGCCGACACGTCCCCATTACTGCTAAGTTTTATGGTAGTGGATTTACTCCCGAAAGTGATGTCGAAATCATTCTTGGTAGTCGCCCATTATATACTTCAGATCGCCAAGGTATTTTTAAGGTATTTGAAGATGCCCGAACAAAACTGCATTTAGCTTATGAACGTTCAAGCAATCAATATAATTTAAGAAGGAGAAACATTTCTTTTGAGGTTGGTAATAAAGTGTGGAGGGTCAATAAAGTATTGTCGAATGCGAGTAATAAGTTTTCTGCTAAACTTGCCCCAAAGTTTGTTTTGAGTATAGTTAAGAAGAGGTGCTCGAGTGTGGTATATGATTTGGTTAATTTGGACGGATCGAGAGCAGGTAGATGGCATATCAAAGATCTAAAACCCTATTTCGCCATCAGTCCAGACTATCTCCCACTGCATTAATTAGTCGTTTTTGATATTTTTTTTCTAAGTCGGTATGGAACAAATTTTATTATAAAGTCGAATGGAGATAATTAATTGAAAGCTTTTCTCGTGCCTTGTTGCTCATGGAAATCGCCCGGATATTTCAAGTAGTGCTATTCCCCAAAATGCGTTTTTGGATTATTTAGTTAAGTAGTTAGTTCAGATAAAAATGTTATTTTGTTTGCGTTTTCGCTTTAGTTCATCGTAGAACCACATTAATGTTAGTTATTTCATGCGCGTTAGTAGACTATTTAGTTTAAATAGGTAAGGCCAACAAGTAGGTTGTTTAGTCTATATTGTTATTCTAGTTGTGGTGGGACCACGTAAATATTTGCTGTTTAATTTTTGTGAGTGGTCTCTTAAGTGAAATTTATATTTGAGATAGCCACTTACGTACTGTTGTGTTTAGAGTAAGTGAGATGTTTAGGTGTTAATTTTTTGAAGCGAGTTGATTCAAGATATTTGGTGCGGCCACTGTAGCGTTGAATATTTTTTTGGAGTGTCCTGAAGAAAGTATATTGGTTCGGTGTGCGGACTATTTTTTTTTGTAGAAGCGGTGGCTAGTTAGTGTTGCAACTATATTGTTAGATTTTTTTATCGGCAAAAATTAAAACATTTTTAGATGGTTGCTGATATCCATATAGTTTGATGTGGGTCTTTCGATTTCGTTTAGTATTAGTGAGATTAAGAAAAAGAAAAGAATTTTTTTTGTAGAAGCAGCGGTTTTTTTGTGATTTCTGTGCTAGATTTTTTTGAT
This sequence comes from Platerodrilus igneus, assembly GCA_036346225.1. Lineage (NCBI taxonomy): Eukaryota > Metazoa > Arthropoda > Insecta > Coleoptera > Lycidae > Platerodrilus > Platerodrilus igneus. The sequence continues at coordinate 1,601,523 of JARFIW010000739.1, forward strand.
CAGCAGCAGTGAAAACATTTTTGGAAGGCTATCGATATTTATATACTTTGGTATGAGCTTTTCGATTTATGTTAGTAGTGTTAAGGTTATTGGTAAGGAAAAAAATTTGTTTGTTGCTTTACGGCGGTTTGCGTCAAGGTTATATTTGAGTTTTAGTTTAAGTTCCGCGAAATATAGTAGTTTTTGTTCCTTATTAGGTTGCAACTCGTGAGTGTTTGACCTCAATATTTTGACTTTTACCGATTACGTCTTTTTACCGATTATGTCCTACTTATTTTGATTCCTAACGGATGTGTAGTACGCAGAGTTACCTACTCACTCGCTTGTTTGCTCCCTTATTTTCTATTTACTATTTGCAAGGTCACTTGTACATTATTTGCTTGGAGATCAAGTTTCAAGTTTATTTAGTTTTGTTTGAGTTTGTTATAATGGTATTTCTAGTACCTATCTTTTTGTTTAGGTAGTAGTATTTGTCTTTATCTATATAAAAAAAACTTCTCGTTTAAGTATATATTAACGTGTAGTTAATCTCAAAGTTTTTTTCTTTTTGTTCGGGGGCTGTGTAACGAATATATATTCTGTGGCACTGGTTTCAAAGAGATCGCATCTATTCATTGCAGATCTGTGATATCTGATCTTTGTATTCAATATAGTAATATCTGGAGGAAACAATTTCACAATAGAACAGGATGTTATTATCATTTAATTAGCTTTAAATGCATTAATAGGAAATATTCAATAGCAATAAACGCTTTGAAAACGTATTTAAAGTGGACTACGTAACGAACAAGTCATTTGTGTGGAGGATACTAAAAGGCAAATTTGCCATTGTAGTTGAAAATGTGAACGAAGCTACAAACTTCATAGGATGCGGACACTATTGCGTGTCAAATAGTGTCTTCGGATACCCATTGTAGAGGGGAAGGATTCGTGGTTGTTTTGGAGGCCCTGAAATGTTATCATTCTTCAGGTTCCGGCAAGACAACGGAGCACGCTTCTTAACAAACATGGCTAGAGAGGTCGGTGTCTATTAACGCGTTTGAAATAACCAGTATCATAATTAGAATTAAAGCAACTTTTGTTATGGATGTATTTAAAGCTGTTGTTTGACATTTATTGGGGAAGACGTGTTGAGCAGATGTTAGTCGTCGACGGTACATTTTAGGCATCAAGTTTTGTAAGCAGGACCTGAACTTGTGCATTGCAGTTCGTTTGGAAGAGGTAACTTCTTCACCTTCGCAAAGTCCAGGTATTTAAACTTCATTGGATTAATGAATGATATTAAATTTTAATAGAAGATTAACTTAATCATGTTAAATTTTACGAACGAATTAACTTTGCGTAAGATCATAAAAATGGTAATATTTCCTTAATTTGATAACAGAATTATTTTCGAAAATTGTGCTAAACAAATTTAAACAAAGTGAAATATGGTTATTTAGAAAGTAATATTAAAGTAATTTTGTAAAACACGTGGAATATACATGTGCTCAAAAACAAAGAGATTTCAAAGTCCACTTCCTGTTTAAAAAGATTTAATTACAGATGTCTAATCTTTAGTACGGTCATTGTGTCGTTTCTATACCAGGATAAATTTGAAATTCTATTTACTTAAACTAGCTACGTGTGATTTAGATTTTTATAAGGAATGTGAAATAAATTTATTTGATATATATGTAAACCAATTCACAGATCTGTTCGTTGGGAATTAAGAATCTTGTTTTAAAATATTATTAAAAAGTAAGGTCTTGTTATGTCAAGAAAGATTTATAGTTAAAATCAGAATTCAATTTTATTATTTTATACTTGTAACTATATTTAACAAAAAAAAGGAAAGAGAGAAATTGCATTAAATTACATTTTTGGATTCAAGTTTTTTATTCTATTAGTAATTAATTTTAATAAAAATACATTTGAGAAAATAAATTTTTGAGTAATGAAATTAGACGAATGCTGAAACACTATAAAAGTACAGACATGTTACAATTGATTTATTCTTGATATCCATTTTTAAGTAAAATATCTTTGGTGTAGTAATCTCAAGATGATTAACTTATAAGTATCGTTATGCTGTTATATTGAAAAGCACAAATGGCGTCTTTTTAATGGAAAATTTGTTGTGTAACATTTTCTTTCATGGTCATCGTGATAGAAGAGGATGCAGATACGTTCAAGAGGTTTCCAGATGTGTTAGTTCATTAACTTGTAAGTTTTTTATAGTGCTTATATCCAATGAGTTTCTGTATCTTCTCATAGGAGTATTAAATTTCTTGTAGTGTCCATATAGATACAGTGGCGCTCAATTTCTCTTTTTCTTTCGATGATTGCTTATTATTGAGATTACACCATACCCACGCCCATTCTCATTGCTCACCCTTGTAGTAATTCTTAGACTAAGCCGCGAACAACAAAAAAGGATAAAGCTTCACTTGCGTCCAACGCGTGGAGCTAAAATCATTTTACTACTTACGTAAATAGTTACCTATTGATTTTTCACATATTACTAATTTCCTAAGGTAAAATGACTCAACAGCGTAAGCGACTTGAGTATAAAAGAAAGGTTCATGCTCAGCGAATCACTGAAGTGTATAACTTGTCCATTGGAGCGGCCAATGATAATACGTTTTTGCCTGACTTTAATACTCGTTACGGTCACCTACAAAGTTCCTTTGATGAGTTTTTTGAACTTCACAATCAAATCATAGAAACTACGGACGATGATAAATTTGAGGAGGAGGAAGTTATAAGACTTCAAAGTAGAACAGTATTATTACGCGGCAAAAACGGCACATCAAAAATTAAACCCAGTTGTTTCTGTAGCATCATCTTCTACTACTGGTTCGGTAGAGGTCGCTGCAAAATTATCTCCACTTAGCATTCCCATTTCCATTCCCATCAAAAATTATTTAGAACGTTTCATGAACTGTTCGAAAACATTATTGTAAAAAATCATAGTTTGGCACCTATCTTAAAGGTTCAATACTTCCTATCATTTCTGGAAGGAGAACCTTTAAAGTTACTCTCAGGTATTCCTATTACAGGAGATAGTTTTCTTGTCGCCTACGAAAAGTTTGTTAAAAGATATCAAAACAAACAACTTTAACCGCCGAATCGGTCAACAATAGAATAAAGCTACATTAAAAGGTGATACAGCCAAAGATTTACGCAATCCTCTAAATACATTTTCTGAATCCATTTTAACATTAGACTTTCTAAAATTCGAAACAGAAAAATGAGATTTTTTACTTTTTCCATTCTTTTACAGAAAATTGATGTTACAACACGCATCGATTTTGAGGTCGAGTACAGTCAGATAGATATTCCCACTTTCGACAATTTAATGTTATTTCTCGAAAACAAATGCAAGGCGCTTTAGTCAGTGCAATTTCTAAGTACTCCTACAAGCAAAATTAATTCTTCGTCGCAGAAGATTAACAATAATTCATTTAAAAGTTTTCAAAAAATGCTTTTATTTACGGTTTTGTGTAACGAAAATTCTACTCAAAAGCAAAAACCTAACAACAATTCCATTACCTGCCACATGTGCAGTCAAGGGCACGTTCTTTCAAAATGAATTTTTACTCAAAAATTCAAATGACAGGTTTGCGTTTGTAAAGCATAAGAAATTATATGTGAATTCTTCACATTCTTCGCAAAACTGCAGTTCCCCTTTTCGCTGTCGCTTTTGTAAAGTAAAGCATCATACGACTTTGCATCCTTCCGGGCCTGCGAATGATTCAAGTACAACGCGGCATCATCAGCCTCAAACACTTTAGCGATTTATGCTGCAACAATAAACAATATTTCAGAAAATGTTTCTCATAGTCTTTGCGGAGTTACCAACTCGCAGCAAAGTACAGTTCTTTTAGCTACTGCGATAGTAAATATTAGTCACAATAACGGATGTTTCCGACCTATAAGAATGATAATAGATTCAGGTAGTCAATGTACTTTTGTAAGTGAAAGATGTGCACGTCGTTTGAATTTTCCAAAGCGCTCATGTTCTACTTCTATTTTCGGTCTTAATCAGGTGGTTTCCCGCTCAACAAAAGGATGGGCGAACTGTGTGATTAGATGTCAAAGCGTTGTTGATCCTACCTTTTCATTTGAGGCGATTATTGTTCCAAAACTTTGTTCGGATATGCTCCATTTTCTATAAAAAACGAAAATTGGTCCCATTTATAAGGACTTAAACTTGCAGATATATCCTATTTTTGTCTGGTCCTATTGACCTATTAGTAGGTGCGGAAATCTTTTCGCAAATTTTAAAAGCTGGCAAGGTAGTAGGCGATCCAAATCAATCCTCGGCCATTAATACATCATTTGGTTGGGTGGTCGTAGGAAAAGTTACTCAACAAAATTCTCTTTCTGTTCAGTCATTTTTTACCGGCGCACAAGTGCCTTTGCAAATTTCTATTCCAAAATTCTGAGAAATTGAACAAATCCCTTTAAAACTTTCTATTCTCCTATAGATAAAAAATGTAAAGAAATATTTCGAAACACAGTTACCCGAACTTCTTCAGGTCGCTTTCAAGTTTCATTACCTTTTCGTGATGAAGAGCCTGATTTAGGCGATACTTATTCCCAAGCTTTTCGGCGGTTTATTTTTCTAGAAACCAAGTTACTAAAAACACCTCAACTCTACTTAGCGTATTCAGATCTAATGAATAATTACATACAACAAAATGAGATGTCTTTAGTAACAGTGCCTGACCCAGATAATTTGTTATCTTGCTATCTACGGCATTTCTATGTGGTCAAACCGTACAACGTCGTCACCAAAATTAGGGTTGTGTACGACGGTTCTGCAAAAGGTTTTAAAGGAATTAGTCTTAATGATACTTTATTACAAGGCCCTAAGCTGCAAAAGAATATTTTTTCTTTACTTCTTATTTTTCGAATGTATTCAGTAGTTGTTATGGTAGAATTATATAAAATGTTTACTCAAATATTACTTACTCCACGCCACAGAAATTTTCAAAAAATTCTATAGAGATTTTTCTTCTGACGAGCCAGTTTCCGAATATAGAAACTGTTTGCCCTACTTAGCAATGCGTACCATAAATGAACTGGCAAACATAGAAAAAGAACACTTTCCCCGTACCAGCCGTTTGCTTAAAACACAGATGTATGTTGATGACGTCATGCCACGAGTACTTCCGTTTCTAAAGCGCTATGTCTTCAACAAGAATTAATAAATGTGCAAGAATCAGACAATTTTGACTTGAAGAAATGGGTAGGCAATGTCCCTGAGTTACATTCGGCATTTTCAAATTCCGATTTAAAAACACCAGTTACCTATGATAAAGAAGAACCCAGCTTTGTCAAGGTAGTGGGTTTTCAATGGAGCCCTATTGATGATTCCTTTTCATATATAGGGGAGACAATAAATCGTCTCTGTACAAAACGTACTATTCTTTCTGATATAGGCCGGCTTAGAAATTCTGAGTTGCTCTATTCAGCAAAACACCCTTTACTATTACCTGGTCATCACAGACTTACACATTTCATAGTTGAAAATATTCATTCAATATTTGTACCCTGGATTAACCTGTTTATGCCCGGAACTATTTTTATTCATAAATAGTCATGATTTTTCAATATGTGTGTATTAAGGTCTTACTTATTTTCAGAAAATTAAAATAAAAATTTAAAGACTCTGTAACTAATTTTGTTTATGCCAGCCCCACGTTCCGGCGACAGTGTAACTTATTTTTGTTTTTATATATATGTTGTGGCGTCAGTGTTACTTATTTTTCCAAATGGGCGCCAGTGAACAAAAATCTTCCGACATAGCTAGGGGTCTATTACTGGGTAGAGCAATAAGAAGTGGGGGTAAGTCGAATTTTGTTTGCAAACCAAAGCTAAACTAAATTAAATAGGCGCCACCAAGTCCTGAGATAATCACGATAATAGCAGAGCACAATTCTAAGGGCGGACGTGGAAACCCAAAGATAAAACGATCGCCTTCGTTAACAAAAACCTGTCTTATAAAAATAAGACGCAGCTCCTGTAATAAATTACAAAGATTAAACAAATAAAAATGTAGAACACCATTTGTGTTCCATAAAAGTATCAAAAATAAAAAAATGTATATCCAATATGATATTGGCACAAAATTACTACTCAAAAATTCTATCTTTATGTTATCAGATTTGATCGCATTTGACCAAAATAAAAGTCTCAAAGTTTAACTAATTGTTTACTAAAAAAACTCTCTTTTAAAATTTCAAAACTTTTTAACAGGTAAAAAAAAATTTCATCATTAACATCTATAACAAAGTCAAGGTTTTGGCTTTTTAAAGCAAACGACTGCTCTTCTAACATAAATTTGATTTAAACATTTGATTAAAAATAATTTGTAGCCACAATACGCTGAATTAACGTTTCTAACCTGGGCAGATCTCTTCAGGTAGATTACAGTTTCTAAATTCTTACGCAGCGTGTATTTAAACTTTGATATTTAGATTTCATAATTTATCTGTAGATAAAAGCTAATCACAAAAATAGGAATGTTTAATTTAAATTCTATGACAGCTGCACGAAGCATCTGCTTTCATGACAACATCTGTCAACTGTGCAACACAAAAAAAGTATGACGTCGAAAACATACCTTGAAATTATCTGAGGTTCAAATGGAACAAAGCTTGTAATTATATAAACCTAACTTGACAAAATTTCGTTCTACGGCTTTTAAAACCAGTTCAACAATAATTGAGAATTAAATAGATTACATGTTCGAAAACATAATAGCAACTTTTCGTGCTTTATATGATAGTCTGTTTATCAAATTTTTACGACATTCAAAACACATGCAAGAAATTTCTTATATCTAATAACGAACCGAACTGCCTCTGTTGCTCCAAGACAAATCTGGATGGAAATTCATAATCTCTAAACGATGTTACTAGCCATTTCTAATTTGGGACGACTGCAATCAAAAGCAACATCTTCACTCGTACTTTATCTATCATTCTTCGATGGCGAATTCTTTGTTGACGCGTTCTTGTACCAAACCATACAAATTACAAAACCAAAATCTTACTTGTACCTTCCTATAGTTCTTCGTAGGCGCGCGTTAGTAGAAGTTACTGAAATTTGTTAAAGTCTAGCATGACTTGAACCACTCACACAAAAAATTTAACCTAAGGTTGTATGCCTCTAGTCTGGAATACCTCTTCTTGAATTGATAACTAGACTGCGACTACGAACCAAACTAGAACGAACGATAGCCATGGTATTAAGACTCGCAGTTAAAGGTGGGGAAATACGTAAGCGACAGCTAGAGATGCTCGTGGAAATAACTTTATGTCACACAGATATTTTAATATAAGAATATTAATAAAGAATAAGGCACGCTTAGCGCATTATCCTCGTAATTCAATGCGAATAATTATTGCTCAAATTAAACATGTTACACTACCCCTTTCCCAAAAAAAAATTTTTTATAACAAAAAAAATTTTAAGTTAAAAACAAAAGATTTTTTTTTTCATAAGAGCTTTTATCAAACTCCTAACTAACATCACATTTATTTGCAAAACATCACAGTTTACGAATTAGAAATACTTAATTAATCATCATCCAGAATAACTACGAAAATTATTATGAAAGCGAGAGGGACTAATATATATAAATTTGAGTGTGCCGGTAACTACGTGTATCAAACGTCCATTGGGAAACAAAATCGGGGAGTCATAACCGGTATAGGTCAAAATCGAGAGAAGTCAAATCAAAAAGTCAAACACTCTACGGGACACAAAAATTAATTTAAGTTTAAGGGAATTCTTTTATCAGAGCAAGAATTTTCTTACTCCTACTGAAGCCAGTACATAATAACTATAACTAAACACAACATAAAATATCCAAACTTCTAAAAATACTAACGCTACTTCTTGGAGTTTTAGTAACTTTACTAACCAGAAAGGACGCTACTATATCAATACAGCATCTTAATACAAAATACTATCAGCTCAAAGTGATAACCAAAACCAAGATAAACTAACTAACAGGTTACTTACAAAAATGGAGGTGAGTGCACATCACCACTATAACTCAAAATACTAGAAGTTTTACTTCTACTAAACTTAAACTTCTACACAAATACTCCACAAAATAAAACTCTTAACGCCAAACCGAACCAGTCGGGGCTAAAATCTCCTTCACCCTACTGATTATACTATCACTAATTTCCAAACATAATCACCTATTAGTGACTGATCAAATGGTGAGGTTTACCGTGCAAACCTCTGACCTTACCAAACAAAAAAATATTTAAAGAAAGGTCAAAATCAAGGGAAAAAATACGCCAATATTCTCTCTACCTAAATATGTAGAAATCAGGACTAACAATTTATATAGTCGACTTGTTTCTACTTTCAAACAATATCTTCTACTAGCGCGCACCAAACTAAACTAGTACGTACATCAACGTGCACTACAAAACTACTACTAAATTTCGAATACAAGTGTACATAACCATACAAAATTTCCAAACAAAATAAGTTGTAAAAGGACAGTCTTTATTTATTATAAATTATAACTATACCAAATCAAAAACCAGAACAAAACGAACCAAGTAAACAACTGATTTACTTATAATCAAAGAAATGACAGAACAGAAACTAATCTTCAGGATCATCTTCCTCATCTGATGGGTACGATGCAGCAAAGGGCTTCAAATCTTTGAGGTGCCATCTACCGGCTTTAGAATCATCAATAAAAAACTAATCACGACGATAGCTAACAAAAAAATATCAGTGTTCAGGTACACTCTCACCCTACTACCATCCGAACTGTCGAAACAACTACAATGCTTCACAACGCCTAAATTTGCTAAAATTACTAACCCTCTACGAGTCTCACCTAGACTAACAACCAAAAATTACATCAACTCAAAAAAATTATGATGCATAAATTACTAGAGCGACCAACTCACCTCGAGTCTCGTCTAGACTTACGTAATGCTGAGCGACCAACTCTTCCTAAGTCTCGTCTAGACTAACATACTGCTGAGCGACCAACCACGACGACAAATTCCGCCTAGACTAAATTGCGTTGCAATGCCGATCTAAATAAAAAATCTGCTATCAAAAACAAAAACGTGCCTATGCACAAGAGCAATTCTCAAATGATATGACGACAACTCAAACCGATGTACCCTTAAAAATAGAATTCGTAGCATTATCATCAAATTCGGACAAAATATTTTTTATTGATTCAAGCGAATTAAACAACCAGGATCTTTAACTTCCTTAGCCAAAAGTCTACCAAAAATTTTTCTTTTTTCTACAACTGGTCTCTCACTTATTACACCTCTAATCCTAAGTTCATATTCCAGTTCCTCTTTGAGTAAACAAACAATTTGGAATTTTTCAGACATAATTGTTATAGTCTAATATTTTAATGAAGTTAAATTGATAAATCTAAATGATTCAAGCTCTAAGAAAATTGTCAAAGCAATTTTGGGCAACGAAAGGTCAAAGTCAAAAAGTAAATTTGGTAAAAATAGATTTTTGCCAAAACAATATCGAATAAAATCTTTATTAGACCAAAATAAAATTAAAGTTAAAAATAAATTCGGCTGAAGTAATTAACTGACTAAAAGAAAGTCAACGTCTCAACTAAATTTGTGCCAAAACAAATTTCGAGAACAATAGCAAATTTGAGCAAACAAATTTCGAGGCCATACACGTTGAGGCGCTAGTGGTACATTTTTTTGTTTTATTATATGCCCCACGTTGTTTTTTTTTGTTTTATGGGCGTGGTAACCCAATGATAGGACATTGCCTTGTTTAACAAAAATATGTATTATAAGAAATAAGACGCAGCTCCTGTAATAAATTACAAAGATTAAACAAAAAAAAATGTAGAACACCATTTGTGTCCTATAAAAGTATCAAAAATAAAAAAAATGTATATCCAATATGATATTGGCACAAAATTATTACTCAAAAATTCTACCTTTATGTTATCAGATTTGATCGCATTTGACCAAAATAAAAGTCTCAAAGTTTAACTAATTGTTTACTAAAAAAACTCTCTTTTAAAATTTCAAAACTTTTTAACAAGTAAAAAAAATTTCATCATTAACATCTATAACAAAGTCAAGGTTTTGGCTTTTTAAAGCAAAAGAACTGCTCTTCAAACATAAATTTGTTTTAAACATTTGATTAAAAATAATTTGTAGCCACAATACACTGAATTAACGTTTCTAACCTGGGCAGATCTTTTCAGGTAGATTACAGTTTCTAAATTCTTACGCAGCGTGTATTTAAATTTTCATATTTAGATTTTATAATTTATCTGCAGATAAAAGCTAATCACAAAAATAGGAATGTTTAATTTAAATTCTATGACAGCTGCACGAAGCATCTGCTTTCATGACAACATCTGTCAACTGTGCAACACAAAAAAAGTATGACGTCGAAAACATACCTTGAAATTATCTAAGGCTCAAATGGAACAAAGCTTGTAATTATATAAACCTAACTTGACAAAATTTCGTTCTACGGCTTGTAAAACCAGTTCAACAATAATTGAGAATTAAACAGATTACATGTTCGAAAACATAATAGCAACTTTTCGTGCTTTATATGATAGTCTGTTTATCAAATTTTTACGACATTCAAAACACATGCAAGAAATTTCTTATATCTAATAACGAATCGAACTGCCTCTGTTGCTCCAAGACAAATCTGGATGGAAATTTATAATCTCCAAACGATGTTACTAACCATTTCTAATTTGGGACGACTGCAATCAAAAGCAACATCTTCACTCGTACTTTATCTATCATTTTTTGATGGCGAATTCTTCGTTGACGCGTTCTTGTACCAAACCATACAAATTACAAAACCAAAATCTTACTTGTACCTTCCTATAGTTCTTCGTAGGCGCGCGTTAGTAGAAGTTACTGAAATTTGTTCAAGTCTAGCATGACTTAAACCACTCACACAAAAAATTTAACCTAAGGTCGCATGCCTCTAGTCTGGAATACCTCTTCTTGAATTGATAATTAGACTGCGACTACGAACCAAACTAGAACGAACGATAGCGATGGTATTAAGACTCGCAGTTAAAGGTGGGGAAATACGTAAGCGACAGCTAGAGATGCTTGTGGAAATAACTTTATGTCACACAGATATTTTAATATAAGAAGATTAATAAAGAATAAGGCACGCTTAGCGCATTATCCTCGTAATTCAATGCGAATAATTATTGCTCAAATTAAACATGTTACAACTTTTAATTGCCGTGTTTTGAAATGGGTCGTTATCGACCCCCTGGGCAAATCTATTAACTATAATGAATACAACTTATACAGTGTTTTATTGCAACAGTAGTATATTGTTCATCTAATTACGATTCCAAATTATGTATGATACATGGAAAAACACTTATCATGTAACGGAACATTGCATCTATTACAAGGTTTATTGGTTTTGTTTGTGCAAAATGCACATCGTAGTCATTTTTGACCACAATTATACACTAGTCACACTCTAAGAGAGCTAACCACGCACTAATGTGAAGCTCAAGTATTATATAACATACAGTGGCGCCAGTTTTCCCCCACCTGTTACAACAAGCCTAGTCCAGTATTTAACTGGAATTGGGTCGTTTACGACCCCTTGGGCATAAACTGGTTAAAAACCTTACATTACTTATTACGCCAACAGTTTTGGATTCTGTCAGCTAGAAAAGTTTTTTACAAAACATTTTCTAATTGTCTTAAATGCTTTCGGGCTAGACCCCGAACATATTCTCCGCCTTTGATGGACGATTGATTTACCCGCTTCTAGAATTCGAACCTTAAAACCATTTTTTCATGTGTGCATTGATTTTTGTGGCCCTTTTTACGTTAGTCCTCATCGTACTAGAAGATCCAAGTCTTTTAAAGCACACGTATGCGTTTTCGTGTGTATGAGCACCAAAGCAATACTCTCGAACTTGCATTGGAGCTGTCCTCAGAAAGTTTTATTGCCGCTTTTCGGCGCTTTCAAGCCTGTCGGGGTACAATATCAGATTGCTATTCCGACAATACAACAAATTTTCAGGATGACAATAAACAATTTTTTTGGCTGGCTAAAGAGGCGTCTGAAAAACGTTCGATGCGTTGGCATTTTAGTCCTCCTTCTGCACCACATTTTAACGGGTTAGCGGAAGCTAGACTGAAGATGTTTAAATCACATTTATTGTGCGTCATTGGGAAACAAAGGCTAACATTGGAGGAAATTAATACTCTTCTGTGTCAGATCGAAAGTTTACTCAACTCTCTTCTTTTATGCGCTTTGAGCAGTGACCCCATTGATCTCATTCCTCTATCTTCGGGGCATTTCTTGAACCTAGAACCCTTAAATTCGGCATTACCGCAGAACAATTTTTCTAACATAAAACTCAACCGTCATTTCAGATGGCAACTCATTCAAAGACTGCAATATGATTTCTGCAAGCGGTACTCACTAGAATTTTTAAACACGCTTCAACAAAGACAAAAATGAAAGAATATTACTCCTAATATTAAACTGAATAGCTTATTGCTTATTAAAAATGAATTGCAGTCTTCCTTTAATTGGCCGCTAGGTCGCATAATTGAGTTACACCTTGGTGATGACGGACAAATCCGTGTAGTTATCGTGAAAACGTTTACAGGCATTATTCGGCGACCGGTCATTAAACTGCGCTCCTTGCCAGATGTTTAATTATTTTTTTAATCATTTTTCTCATCAGAATAATTTTTTTTTCTACACTTTCATATTTTTCTTTTCACTTTTGTTTATGAGTTAAGGAAAACACAACGTGTTTTCGGGAGGCGGCCTTGTTACAGCAACCTATGCGTAGTTATTTTATTTATATATTTGGTTTAATTGATTATTTCATTTATTACTATTCAACACTATTAGGCAGCGTCAATATCATATTTAGTTTATGCTAAATCGGTATAGTTGTTATCGCATTCGCGCCAAGTAGACAGCAAACTGAGATAGGACAGTCCAGCAAGCGAAGTGATAGCTATCGGGCGACTCAAATTTAATACAGCGAAACGCGGTAGCGCTTGTTAAAAACCATTTACTTTTTCCATTCCTCTTTTCCCAATTTTCTCATAAAGTGCACAAATCTACGTTACAAGATTCAACTGAAGCTACGACCACTATGGTGAGTGCTTAGTGATAAAAATTTTTACGTTTTCATTTACTGTTCATATTTATATTATAGTTTGGCGTGAATATAAGGGTGGTCCGCTATCGAAGGAACTTTCAATTACAATATTTTCCTTCCCTGAAGCATTCGCGCCAGACGATATTCTTCTAAACGGAATTTTACCTCTTGTAGGTATCGACAGGGATCTTTAAGTTGAGTAATTGATTCAATTTTTTGTAAAGCAAGGTGTTCCGAATAATAAGCCTTTAAATTGCGATTAAGCTGATTTAAGATTTCTAGTTCATCACATTTTTTATCTAATATATTAAATAATGTTTGCATATCAATAATGTACGATAAAACATGCTACGTACATCGACGTAACCGGTAGAACAATGAATGAATGACCGGACTTAATCGGTGAGTAGGCGGGATTTTACCAATACAAAAAAAGGAAATACTTGAAATAAAAATAAACACACTAATTCATAACAAAAGAACCATTTAAGAAAAAACTTCTAATTAGAAAAAATTTGTCACAAAATAAAAGAAAATCTAACCTGCGAGAAAACATTATTTTCTTCTTTGTCAAAATATCTTTAAAGGATTTTCACAGTATTAACAAAACAAAAAACAATTGAAACAAATAGTAATTATTATCTTCCTAAATTTTCTGTAAAGTAATGTAACTGAAAAACGTCTCATGTACATATAAGTAGAAAAAAATTTAAACAAAATTTAGAATGAACTCCTGCTATCCTTATGATTAGTAAATCTTTGTTATCAAGATAGTTTCATGGTTAGTGGGTAAAGAAAAAAGGAAACGAGTCTACTTACATATTTATCGTAGTTACAGGCTGCTGCTGTTAGAATGCATTCTCCCAGTAAGTTTTGGTAATCACCTTATAGCTAAGCTGTAGGTTATCTCTAATATAAATCATATAAGTAAAGGAACATGTATAATTAGTAAAGGTTAAATTTAAGTGTGATGCTTAAGACTGAGAACAGCTGCCGCCTGATTATATTCCGGCAGTCTGGAGCTAAATGGAATCCCTTTCCAATACCGGAAAATCAAAAGAGGAAACAAAAGAGATTCGTCATCAATCCCTCGTCAGTGAAGTCATCGACCGCGATAGTGAGTCTCACAACTGTAGCCAACAGTTCGCATCCCCCAATACAACAGTAGAAATAGTCTCCAACTTTCAGTGTTGCTTAGCTGTCCCACTTTCACAGTTTCACCTTAAAGGTGTAAGCGAATCAGGGGTCACTGTACTATACGGCCATGTCCACCGAAGAAAGTTATAATACGTACGAATAAAGATTAAACCCTTTACGAAAGAAAAGTACATTCTTTTATTAAAATTGCCAGTACTTACCATACAGTGGTGTGTGCACAAAATCCTATCAAAAACGGAAACGACAATTACTCTCAGTCGTATGCAGAAAAAAATGAAAATGAAATCGTTTGATAACACGAATTAACATCCATGCCGGCGTTATCAAACATACAAGTGTGATTAGAAACATGAAACAATCTTAACAAATAAGTACGATCCATCATTTCAACGAGTCTTTATGGTAGAGTAGGATAAGAAGTAATTATGCTCTATAGGAATAGGTATCAAGCCAGCGGATACCTCGAACAAGGTACAGACGATTTAAATTATAGAGTAAACTTTTCGTTTCGAAGTAAATAGGTTTAAATTAAATTAAAATTATTATGAAGCGTACTTATTGTAAGAAGGTCTAATATGCCGGGTATTGTTTGAATACTGAAACAGAATTTATGTAAATAAATAATGAACTAACGGGGGTACGGTTTTATTCCTTGTCGGAAAGTGAACGTAACAAACATTTTCGTCGGTAAATTGGAAACGAGTACGACTTTGAGATCAAATTTCGTAGTTATTGCCAAAGGTAGAAAAATCTTGGTTCAAAAGGTTAACTAATTCAGACCAAGAGTGAATTTGGTATTTAATGTTTCGAAACTAATTTAAAACGCTACCAGAAAAAAGCTATACGGCACTAAGGAATAATTGTTGATCCGTACAATTTTGAAAGACCTTTAAATCGTCTATTTGTTTAAGAAAAGAAGTTAAATAGATTTTTGAGTTATATTCAAAAAAAGTAAGGTTCAACTTTTAGACCGGTACAGATTTATAAACGTCTATGTTTTTGTAGGAAACGATTTGTTATTTAAATTGGTGGTGATAACAGGTAGTTCTGGAGTTCCGTCTAATCTTTCCATAACGAGACTTTTAATAAGAAATAGAACAGACATAAGTTCATTTCGGATTTTATAAACTTTATTAGGGTCAGAATTTGCAAATTGGTTCAAACGCTGTTTTACATGAATTATCCTTGATTTTACACATTCTAATTCTATTTTTGTGAGAATGGGATCGGTAGAATAAAAAATGTTTTTGATGGTGTCATGTTTTTCATTCAAGTCTTTGTCGGGATCCATAGGATACACATTAGACTTACACGGAATTATTTAAATTATGCAAAAATGTTGCTCGACATTGCAAGCGTCTTTCATGATTTAAAGCAGGGATTATATTACCAGCTAGCAGCTACCAACTATGTCCCTTGGACCTTAAATTGACATGACTCATATTTATATTATATCAAACGGTACGTACAGTCAAATATCGTAAATTTTCTTAGTTAAACGAGTAGACAAATTCGATATTATTACCAAAAAAGATCATAAAAATTGGCTATTTTACTATGTACTACAATAGGCAAATCCTTACTAAACTAAAAATATAACGGAAAATGATATAGGTAAAACGAAATTTATGAAATTCTATCATAAAGCAAGATAATTTAAAGGTGTAATTTTAAGTTTTCGGAAGGTTTAAATCAACACTCATAAAGGGCAAAATGTTTTTCTTTTTGGTATAGAACAAATTCCAAATCACGAAATCTATCACGAAAATTTTTTAATACCATGTGGAATTTTTGAGGTTATGTTTTTCAATAAGATGTAAGGTTTTTATATAAAAACAAAATATTTGATAATTACAGTTAATTCTCTCAACTGATATAAAACCAATATTTTTTGCGTACTTAACTAATTAAATCACGAAATTAAGTTTAAAAGTAGTTGTTGAAGAATATTACACTACTTTTAAAATCAACAAAACGAGACAACAAGATGGCGTCCTTGCTATATTCAAGGTTACAGCAATGATTAATTGTGTCTAAAAATCTGGGGGAGTGAAACCATCAATAGATTTCTTTGAAGGTAATTATGCACGGATTTTTTGGTATATTGAGATAAAAATATACGATTTTTTAAGATACAACTACTTTAATTAAATTTATCGGTTTAGACAATAAATAAAAACCAAAAGCTTTTATTGATAATTATAAATTTTCCATAAAGCAGCAAACTCTGTTTTCCAACTAATTAAAGAGCTTTATACCACAACAAAAAAGCCACTAGGCTGGGCGCCAAATTTTACGCTTAACCTTTCAAGTAAAACCCCCCGAAAATAAAGTTTTAAAACACTAACCCCGACATTTAACTGGTCGTCGATATCTTCAGGAACGGTTCCTTCTGATATGGTTCTTTTGCGGATCGCTGCTAGCTGACGATAAGATAGGGATAGAGGATAGCCGTAAAAGGGTGAGAACGGAAACGCACTTCCGCCAGTACTACCCGGTGAACGGTACAATACTTGCTCTTTTACGAAAGTCGGTACGATAATTCTCGAGCTAGACGGCGTCTCTTACCTTAAATGCCTCTCCCCTCAAACCGAGATCGACGCACTTTCGCCTGGGTTCGTGGGAATATAAACTTCTCACATGCAAAACCTTATATCAGCGCTTACGATTGCAAAGATAAGCAAATGACCTCAAGACCCGTGTGAACGCTGATAACTCCAGGTTTTCGTCAACAAAAATTGCAGTATTCAGCGGGGATTTCTCCGAATTCTAAAAAGTTGCTAACTTTAAATTAATAAACACAATTTTTAGTTTTACAATATAGCCTAACAGTGGTAGTTAGTGAAATGTACTATACAATTGGGAACAGTTCTGGTGATTAAAATGTTTTACTCCATATTTACTAAGCGTACGTTATATGTGCAAACTGATATTTACAAACTCATTGATAGATTTTGAGGGATTTTATTCATAATTTACTAATATTTGCTATAGTTTCAAATTACAAATGGATAAACTAAATTTTATTTACATGAAAATGTAGATACTTTTACATACAACGATTGCCCCACTACATCTTAAAATGTTTACTTTACTTTTAGACGTGTGCTAGCGATTTATACACTGTGGAATAGTATCAAAAAAGATATGTATGTGGTATGTTAGTTCATTATGTAAACCAGTGCTGTAGGATCAAAGTTTTGGTAGATTCAGTAGTAAACAAATCTGTCATTTAAAACTCAAACGTTGTCTCTGTAGTTTACATAATCACATATTAAGTTTATTTTACCAATAGAGATCTGGTTCTAGCAAATTCACATTGCTGTCGGAAGATTACTCTTTCCTAATCCCCCAATTCACCCTTGCTAGGATATATTTGATTTGCAATTTATGTTTAACATTGTAAAACAATAACCTAGATATTGTGAATAAGTTTTCATGTGCAAGCATAGTCTCTTACTTTAATTTTCTAGTGTTACCTAAACTATACCCATGTATCTAACATTTTTAAAAAAATAATAAGCGCTACACCGCTTACCGATAACTATTAAAACAGTTAGAAGACGAACTGTTCTAAGAATTATAACAGAAAAATTATGCTTGAACGATAATTAAAGTAGAAAAACGTTTATTAGAATGGCATATACAGAAATCTGCAATACAATAATTAAATCAGCTATGAAGAACTGGTATCTCCTAAGCAAACACATTATGAAATTAAGAGAATGAGAATTACACTTATTTTACTATATTTCTTTTTATGTTCAATTACCTGTTGAGAATTGGCAGGTTGGCGTACATTTTTGTAAGGCTGAAGCAGCACCAAGTAGACTTTTGGACTAAACAAGCAGCCTAACGTCACGCTTGCACTGATGTTCAGGCACATGGAGATACACACGAGCTGAATCTGCAAAAAAAAATAAATTAAATGTTTAACATTTGGGCACTGATACTGTCACAACACAAACAAATATAACTTAAGAAAGTCGTTGTTATGAAGGGACATAGAAGTATACGAATATTAAGTTGATCTATATTTTTTGTTTCTTTTTATTAAACATACACGTAGTGTTCAATCCCTTTAAATAGTATCTCTAGTAAATGTGAAAGTGCAAATTAAAGAAATCTTTTAAAATAGCATTGAAATTCAATGGCCTTGTAAAATATTCTAATGCCCTAGCACATGCTAACCCAGAACCAGTAAGCAGATAAACGGAAGCAAGGCTCCAGTGAGCGTTTTATATATATATATATATATATATATATATATATATATTGACGCGATAAGGGGTTACGCGAGGTCATTTAAACCGAAATTCTACAAAATAAATCCCACCAAAATACAAAAGAATCCAGAAAAAATAAAAATTTCCGTAAATTCATGGTTATGCCCTGTATAATACAAGAGTACTTTTATTCATTAAAGTGCCATGCAAAAACGCAAGTTTCGCGTGTATAAATAATCACCCTGTATGATATAAGCGTATTGTAAATAAATAGCAAATAACGTAAGCTGTATATGTAAAAATAATTAATCTTAAGGTACCTTAAGAACGCATTCAATGGGAACGCAAATCGATCATTTTAAGATAAATACAAAGCCATTTATTTTTATTTATTATTTATCAATAGATTTTCAATGCATATAAAAATGCGCTACATTTGTTGTAAAAAGTATAGAATAGTGCTAGCTTTACGCATTTAACATAAAAACTACAATCAATCTTGTTAAAAACCCCAACCTCAACCTTAATAGGTGTAGTAAAAACACGTTTTACCGTAAAAGTAAATATTTTCTATAGAATAGCACCTAGTTTGCATTATAAAGCTTTAAATTAATTAGCCTTTGTATAGCATAAAAACATTTTAAATAAAACATGTTCTCGTATTTTTGAGAGGAATTGAGAAAAATACGTCAACTTCGTTGTACTCATTAATAAGGAAACGTTTATTTCAAGAAGCGACCAGAACATTGGAAAAACTATAAAATCCATAAAATCACCGATAAAAATTATTTATTACCTTTCGCAATTACTAGATTAGTATGTGACGTCACAATAACCTTAAATGTTAAACAAAGACGACGCAGCCGGCTTCATTATTATAAATTAATACTAAGAGGGTAATAAAACTTGACAATTTTGAACGCTAATGAAGATTTCCCTAAATATTATGTTAAATAGGAGCGTGTTATTTGTAATGGAATTCCACACCGAGCTTGAACGTACTAGAATATAAATAATTTTGTATATAAATGGAAGCGAAAGTTCATGTAAGTTCTGAGCTGTTGCTTTACGAAGATGATATTTGAAATATGCAGTACGCATACCTTAATTTAATAATTACGATATTACAATGAATAAAGAAGTGATGTATCAAAAGTAACCTGCTTAAAAAAATGGAAATTATTAAATTTAGTTATATATGTACAATGAAGATGTGAAATGCTTCGATATAAAAAGCTATTAAAGAATTTATTGAATAATTCCAAGGATGCACATTGGTTTCTAAATGAAGATTTAAATAATATGCAAGATTATGTAAACTGGGATTTAAATGTTAATTTAAAATAAAGCCAAGAGGCCGAAAATATTTAATTGGAAAAGCTCTTCGTAGATTTTTTTTAAGATAGAGTAAGTCTTAATCATTCTTTTCGCAAGGATCTTTTCCAGGAAAGTTTGTGTTTGGAGTTTAAAATACTCTGACTCTTTTAATAGATTATTTGTTAAGGATTTTTTTGGCCAAAACTAACCTTATAAGCGTGAGAATCATAACCAGGTAAACTATCTATAAGAGAAGAAATTTACTAGTGTAAAAATTTAAAATAAAGTAAGGCACATTTTTATAATTAAGTAAATAAGTTCTTCTTAGAAATTATTTGATGTTTCGTTTGGATGAGAGGTAAAATGGAGGTCCTGTGTGTGAGTGTTGTTACGCACGTTAAAGATCCCTACCTTGCTTGGAACAGCAAGGTTTCGGCAAAATTCCAAATTTTCCAGATAACAAATTTCGCTTCCTGGCTAATGTAGTACCTTCGGGTGAAGCATTGGAGAATCACATGTGAGGACATCAGAAAATGTAATTATGTTACTACAAAACAGAATCCTGTTGATGTTGCGTCACGGGGATTAAACTCAGATAAACTTTTAAATTGCCAACTATGTTGGCATAGTCTGTCGCTCACGAAATTCAATACTCAATGGTCAAGTTTTCTTAAAACTATTAATTTAAATGAAATACCAGAATTAATGTGTGAGGCTAAGGCCTTGACATTAATTAAGGCAGAACCTTTAAAAATATTTTCTGGATTTTCTCAATTTTTAAAATTGATTAAGGTTTTTGCTTATTGTTGTCGATATATTTCGAATATTGGAAATTTTGTAAAACATTTGGTGCATTAACGGTAAGCGAGTTAGAAAAGAACAGGTTTGCGTTACGTCAGTTGGCTCAAATTGAGTCCTTTTCGTAATGAAATAAATCTTTTAAAATCCGAAAGAGGACTTCAAAGAAAATAGTAGGTATTTAGGGCCGGTCCTAATTCAAAACGCGACAGACGTATTTTCCATGTGTAAAATACGTCTGTCACGTTTTGAATTAGGATCAACCTATATTTCAATGTAAAATAGTTGTGAAAACATTTCAATGTAAAATAGTTGTGAAAACATGAATTCTTATATACTTTCAATGTAAAATACTTGTGGGCACGTTTTGAATTAGGATCGGCTTTATATTACTTTCAATGAAACACACGTATGTTGAAAAATGTAAGTGCAGAGAAAAAATGTGTGTAGCTGTTTTGAATTCGGTTTTCTAGCGAGAAGTTACACGTGCACCGTTTTGAATTAGGATCGGCGTTATATACTTTTAATGTAAAATGTGAAAACCTGAATTCTTTTCAAATGTAAAATACTTGTGGGCACGTTTTGAATTAGGATCGGCTTTATATTACTTTCAATGGAACATATTTCAAAACACACGTATGTTGAAAAATGTAAGTGCATTGAAAATGTGTGTAGATGTTTTGAATTTGGTTTTCTAGCGAGACAGTATGACAGATGCAAAATATCGCATTCAAGTCAATTGTGGATTCTGATTTATGTTTAGAGGCTGCAAATACACATGGGCCGGTTTCAATTCAAAATGTGTTCACTCTTGTGATAGGTTGAAAAGTGGGTTGGCAAAGTACACAGATGGTGGTAATCTGCTATATAAGGAGATTGCTTCTAATATTAATTTAATTAGTCGAAGTTTACTGCATATATTTACATACAAACATGTATATAATTGATATTCAGGGATTTAAATACAAGAAAAACGAGTTTGTGTGTAAAGAAATTGCGGTTTTGGACTTGTTGAAAGGTGATGTTTGGCATCAAATTTTTAAACTGCCAATGCAGTCCAGTTGTTTGAGTCAAGATCATATAAAACATAACGACTGGGTGACAAGGAATATTCATGGTATTTCTTGGGATGAATCTTTAACGGCTGGAATGGTGTCATCATATATAGCGCTTTATTTGAAGCAAATTATCCGACCCGGTGAAGAAGTATTTGTGAAGGGTCTAGAAAAGAAGAAATTGATTGAAACATATATAATGCAAAACTTTGTAACTGATATGCTTGCACTAGGTTGTCCTAAGCTATCGGAGTTAAAAATCAACAATCGTTTAAAATATAGCATCCATTGTTGTAGACACAGCAATAAAAATTTGCAATGCGCAAAACAAAATACCTTTTTATTAAAAGAATGGCTTGATAATAATAAAAAACAATAGAAAGATTTTGTCTGTATTATTTATTTTTAATATAATTTTACAATGTTAGCCTTACAAAATTCGTTTATAATAATAATAAAAAACAATAGAAAGATTTTGTCTGTATTATTTATTTTAATATAATTTTACAATGTTAACCTTATTAACTATTATTATAACAACTTCTAGCAAACATTATTTTTATCGATCCAGCTATTGTGTACGTTAGAGAAATCTAACCATTTTACAAATACTTTATTTCCACTCTTTCTTAGGACTTTTCTACCAGGTAAATTCCTGGATGTTTAACCTTTGCAACTCCGTTTCATAAAATGCACCTTTGATTTCTTTCTCATCTTGATCTTCTAATATATATGTTGTAGGATTGGTTACGTTTACCTTTTAATCTTAAAATTTCATTTGACCAGTTTGGCGTGTAACCTTTCGTAAATGCTTCCCTGTGTTTACTAATCCTCACACTGTCTTTTATTGAATATTTTGGTATTTTGGTTGCAAGTTTGATGTGGGTAAATGATGATTTAAGAATAGTTTTTCATTTGATTTATCAACTTTTACAGGTTTGACTCCGATAGTATTGTGAACTGTATTGTTGTATTGTTTCACAATATCGCTTAAATTTTTTATCCAATTGTAAGAACCGTTCAGGTTAAACAAGCGCCACATTTTTCCCTTTAAAGTTCTAATTACACGTTCCACAATGCATGCTTTCTTTGTAGAAAAACACTATAATGGTTTATGCCATATGTCTGCATTAAGGATTGAAAGTGTTTGTTACAATATTCTTTACCAAAATCAGACTGCAAATTTCTTGGCGGATTTTTAAATTTATTTAAAATTGTTTTCATTGCAGCAGTAACATCAATACCCGTTTTACTTTTAAGTGGTACAGCCCATACGTATTTGGAGAAACAATCAATAACTACTAAAATGTATTTAAATCCTTTGTTTGTTTGCGAATATGGTAGCATTTCAATCAAATCGGTCTGAAGAAGGTCATTTAAACCTTTTACTATCACTTTGCGTCTCTTGAAATTTATTCTTGCTGGTTTATGAAGTTCATTTACTATATCCTCTTTCACTTTTGATTGAGCAACTATCATAATACTTTTTCTAATCAGAATTTATTAAATACAATTAATAAAATACTTCTATGTTTGAATGTCGTGGGCTCCACTTGCTTTGAAAGGAACTTTTAATATAAAATCAAGAAACATTGTGGTATTGTTTATAATAGCACCGCTGTCACGAAAGCTGATTACATCCATACGTTTAAGCAAAAATCCTTGTAACTGTGCAATTACATAACTTTTTTCGTTTATAAGAATTTCAATGTCTTGCGGGTATCCTTTAATATTCTCAATGACTGCTTCCTCATAAGGAAATTCATAATTATGTTTAATGTTGAAAATAAGGAATGTCTTGTCACCGTCGAGGAATGTATTAGAGTAAAACGTTGCTACTACCGTGTAATGTAGCATATGTAACTTGTACTCAATCAAGGTTTAAAAACCTTCACTTTTGTTTTCATATTCCTGTTCACTTATTACACTTATTACATCTAATTACTTTCGTCTCACGCAATTCTTCA
This sequence comes from Platerodrilus igneus, assembly GCA_036346225.1. NCBI lineage: Eukaryota > Metazoa > Arthropoda > Insecta > Coleoptera > Lycidae > Platerodrilus > Platerodrilus igneus. Next base: position 1,625,203 of record JARFIW010000739.1, read on the forward strand.
ATGATCGAATTTATTTCGTTGCCGTGACCTGTGTGTCCAGCAGTCTGAGATGAAACTAAAAGTCGTAATCTATCAACAAGTTCATTGGGATCATTCCAATATAAATAATCTATAGCATTATTTGATACTTCCATTGTCATACCGTCTCCAAGACGCTTTCTATAGGGTAATGTTCTAGGTCTACGGGGTGTTTGGGGAAGTATGTTTAATGTAGATATTATATTTTTGTACTTATATGAAGTATTACCCTGAATTTGTTCTGTTTCAGAATAATATCTTCTATTAGCATTTGTTCTTTTTACAATATCAAGGTACGACTTTAGATCTTGATGACTGTACCCGACAGGATATTTTTTAAACAGTAGTTCGTATAATCCAGGAGTACCTTTATATTTCAAATCATTTATTAGAACATTTTCATCATCCAACACGAAATTCGAATTGCCTATCATAAGACCATTTGAATCAGGGTTAAACGTAATACCATATTTATGATCAAATTCGTTCTTAACATCTTTAAACATATTGTAAATATATTCTCGAGGTAGCGGATGTAGCTGTTCGAGATAATGTGTCATACCAGGTGAATCGGCAAAGCTTTGAATATATTCCTGGGCTTCTTGTGCATTTCGATTAATATCTGCTTCGTATTCATTCTCAACATCATCATCATCATCTACCTCTATGGAATCATTTTTTATATTTGGTATATGCTGAGCAATAACCGGCGAATCAATATAGTCAACGTTCCTTTCTAGCAATTTAGGTTTAATTTTTTTTACACTGCTATGAGGCAGTTCTTCTTCTTCTTTAAATTTTTCTTTCTTTACCACACTTTCCCCATCCAGTTTATTAGCAATAGTTTCTAATCGTGATGTTATGGGTAAGATTGATTCCACTTGGACGACTTCATTATCTTTTAACTGACGCAATTTGTTTTTTACAATGTTTCTTTTCTTAATTAAAATTCTTTTAAGTTTTATCGCCTCCTTGTTCATTGCGTAAAAGTTTATTGTAGTAAAAAAATTCTTCGATACTAACGATACTTGCGTCTCTCAAGGTTTAAATATGTATGAAGTGATCAAAACCTATTCGGTACCTTCCTTGATCTGGATCACTATCTTTGTCTACAACTAAGAAACCGTATTTGTCTTGCCAACAAGCAGCACATATTTCACGGAATTTATCATACTTCATGTCAGTATTGACGTGATCGTCATATATGTGTTTTAAGTTTAAATCATCTTGTTTAAGTAAAACTAAAAGATTAGCATTATCACGTAGTAAGTGCTTAGGTATACGAGTATAACTTTGACAAAGGTAAAAACTGTCTACTTGTTTATGACGCCCCATACTAAAGTATTCCCTAATGATACCTTGTTTATCGCAAGCTACATCATCAAAAACAAATATAGAATTATTTCGAGCATCAGATGGTGATATAATATTATCAGAACTGGAAAATGTATAATATTTGATCCCTTTTATTGGTTGCAGTAGACTTTCAAGGTATTGATACTTTGGTTGATAAAGTGATTTAGAGTAAACATATACGTTTTCAAACTTTAAACCATTAGGATGTTCTATCAGCCCAATCATAACGTTGGTTTTACCGCAATTTGATGGACCAACAACTAGACATCGAATAGATGAAGGCAGAAGAACACTATGTTTTTTCTTTTTAGCTAAGGATTGCACGCCAATGCCATTATTGTTTATGGTTAAAGGTGTTGATTGTTTCACAACACGCATGTTTGCAAGTACTAAATTCGATTTGTAAAAAAGTGGAATTATATATATATATATATATATATATATATATATATAAGAAACGGCGAGTAAATAAAGAATCATTAATTCATAATATTTTATTTATTTACTGCACAGCTTGAGAGGATAGTTGTCCGCTAATGATTACATATAATAATTCTAAAACTACTGGGAACGGACTATTAAATACTGTAATTTTACAATTTACCATTTGAAGCGCATATTCCGGGTTACAAATTTTGCGGTCCGAGTACAAAACTAATCGAAGGGTTAGCTCGGGGAGACAAGGGAATAAACAAGTTAGACGAGGCTTGTAAGGAGCACGATATTGCATACTCCAAAGAAAAGGATCTATCTAAACGTCATCAAGCAGATTCGAAGTTAGCTCAGTTAGCTACAGAAAGACTAAATTCTGGTGACTCGTCTTTAAGTGAAAAAGTAGCAGCATTTGGAGTAGCTACCGCAATGAAAGCTAAAGTAAAACTTGGTATGGGTGTCTGTGCATCACTGAGAACAAAAAATATCAATAAAATAAGAAAACTGATAAAGAAACGTAAAATAAGAAGTACGCTAGGTATTAAAAGTATTATCAAACAAGGACGTACAGCTTTAAAAAAGACTAAAGGATCTAATATTATGGATGCAATCAACATAGCAATTAAGGCAGCCAATACAGCAAAACAAAAGAAGCATATTAAATCAGCTCGTATTATATCAATTCCTAAAACAGGAGGTTTTCTACCACTAATACCAATTTTTGCAGGCCTAAGCGCTCTTGGTACTCTTACTGGAGGTGCAGCTGCTGTTGCAAAAGCAGTTTCAGATACTAAAATAGCTAAGGAACAACTAGAGGAAAAACAACGTCATAACAAGGCAATGGAGGACATTGCAGTCGGAAACGGCATGTACATCAAACCTTATAAAAAAGGTTTTGGTCTTCTTTTAGCCCCTGCAAAACCTCAAAGGAACGCAACTTGATTTTACCTAATCGAGCACTAAGCAATGTAGAATTAATAGACTTTGTTAAGCAATTACAAGTACCATATTTCCGTGGAGTGTTCATGAGAAACAATCTTCCCAAGAAAGTTAATTTAAAAGAATGTGGTATAATTAATTTAGATGGAATAGAAGGTTTAGGCACGCATTGGACCTCTTACAAAAAGTAGGGTAGTAGCGCTATTTACTATGACAGCTACGGAGACCTGCGACCGCCAACAGAGTTGATAAGTTATTTGAATAGCGGGGGTAAATGTAAAATTCTTTATAACATTAACCAAGAACAATCGCACGGTACTGTGTTTTGCGGTCATTTATGCTTATAATTTCTAAGTAGTGCATAGAACTGCGTACGAAGTTGTTATGTCGTACACTTTTACTCTAACGGGAAACACTTCAGTTTTAACAAGCAATTTTAATCCGCCTATAAACTTGGATAATGATTCGAAGTACGTATTAGGATTAACAAATTTTGAGTCTTATAACACAATTCCAAACATAGAAAAAGGAATAAATAATAAATTTTATTATGGATCTAACGGAGAATTCATAGAAATACCTGAAGGTGCTTATGAGATTAGAGAAATTAATAAATATCTTCAAAAAGCTTTAGGTGATAAAAGACGGCGTGGTCGTATGGAACAATCACGAAGCGCTAGAAAGACGCCAGTGTATATAGAAATTACAGCTGACAATAATACACTTAAATGTAGTATTAAATGTAGTCTAGATGTGGATTTTACCAAAAAGGATTCAATTGGTTCTCTACTTGGTTTCAATCCGCGAAAATTGCTAGCATTTGTCACGCAGCAAGCAGACTACGCGATCAACATTTGTAAAGTGAATGCAGTTTTAATCGATTGTAATATTGCAAGTGGATCCTATTTAAATAGTAAACCAGTCTATGTAATACACGAATTTTTTCCTCAAGTACCTGCAGGTTTTAAAATTGTCGAGTGTCCACCTACGATTATATATCTACCAATCAGGTCACGTATAATAAATGAAATAATAGTTAAAGTGTTAGATCAAGATGGAAATTTAGTTAATTTCAGAGGAGAACTGCTAACGGTAAGGTTGCATTTAAAAAAAATTTGCAATAGCCATGGGTATTAAGTATAATGCACGCAACATGTCAAGAATTGATATAAATGCTGGAAATTTCAAAGCAATCGACACTCGATTGATTGTTTCAAGACCGCTAACAACACAAAACCGGCAGTTTCTACAATCGTTAGGACTGCATTTAATTAAAAAGTAGAATGAATAGTGAAATACTGAACGTGCGTGAAAAAGTTTACTTCGACAATGCAATTGTTAATATTGAAAAACATACTCATCAACCTTATGCTAACACATCTTTAAACAATAATGATGAAATTCGAATCCCTATACAACAACAAGATGTATACACCTTACCATCGAAGAGCATGCTGTACATAGAAGGCAAATTAATTAGAACAGATGGAACGCCGTCTCAGACAGCAAAGTTTGTAAATAATGGAATTTTGCTGCTTTTTGATGAAATTAGATATGAGATTGGTGGTATCATTGTAGATCGTGTTCGGAATCCTGGATTAACGTCTATAATGAAGGGATATGTTTCATATAATAGCAATCAAAGTAAACATTTACAAAACGCTGGGTGGTTTCCTATGGATGATTCGCAAATAGTTGATGCCAATGGGAATTTTAATGTTGCAATAAACCTTTCAATGGTTCTCGGATTATGCGAAGATTTAAAAAAAATTATTTTAAACCTCCGTCATGAGTTAGTCTTACTACGTTCTAGTTTTGATACTAATGCTATAATTAATCCTACACCCGATGAAGAAATAAAAGTTGTTTTAAACAAAGTTTTATGGAAAATGCCGCATGTAGCCGTTGATGATACTCAACGAATTAATTTAATAGAATGCGTTGCACAAAATCAGGATTTGCATATTCCGTTTAGAGGATGGGAGTTGCATGAATATCAACTTCTACAAAAACGCAACGTCATACATGGAACATTAAAACAACAACACAATTAGAAAAACCAAGATTTGTGATTGTTGGTTTCCAAACCAACCGAAAAAATAGATACATGAGCAACTACAGTCGTTTTGATCATTGCTATTTAACCAACATGAAACTATATTTAAATTCAGAAATTTTCCCGTACGATAACTTAAATTTGAGGTTCGAGAATAAACAGACTGCGTTGTTATATGAGATGTATGCTCAGTTTCAGCAATCATACTTCGAAAAGGAAAATGAACCACTTTTTAATTCTGAAGATTTACGAAGTATTGCACCATTAGTAGTCATAGATTGTTCTAGACAAAACGAAGCGTTAAAATCTGGTACTGTCGATATTAGATTAGAATTTGAAACTAGCAGAAACGTTTTGCCAAATACATCTTGTCATTGCCTTATACTTCATGATAAGATAGTCAAATACAATCCACTCTCAAACAGCATAAGAATATTATAATTACTTTATTATTATTATTACTGTACCTTTACAAATTATGAAAAAACAATAAATAATTTAGCAATCACAGTCTATTTATTAATATTTTTACATGTTTTTACAATATCTTTTACATGTTTGAATTATTAAGTGATTTAGTAAACAGCCATAAACATTTGACAATTTTAAATAAAAGTTTTGTTATACATTTTGAAACGTATTATATTTTCTTGATCGCTAACCCCAAACGGTCACATTCTTTCCTAAATTGAGCTTAACTAATGCTCTCTTCTTAATACCTACATCTGACTCTAGAAGTTGGGGGTCAGCAAAACAAAGTTTTCCGACGTAACTAGGGGTCTATTCCTTGGGTAGAGCTATGAGCAATGGGGGGGTAAGTCGAAATCTATGGAGGGTTACACTTAACAAAAAAAACAAACAGGCGCCACCAAGTCCAAATTGATTTATTTTCGGGGCATAGCTATTTTTTAAGGGCGGACTTGGAGACCCAAAAAAAAAGGTCGCCTTCGTTGATACACAAACTTGTCTTAACAGAATAAGACGCTGTTCCTGTAAGAAAGAATAATAATTAAGTCACATAAAAATGGGAACACTATTTGCGTCCTCAAGTATACCTAAAAAGTATAGAGAATATTTTCTGCATAATGGGATCATAAAATTTTAGTTCTTATTGCTTTTTGTTTACCAAGTCTGATCAGACTAGATCAGAATAAAAACTTTAAATGAAGAATATTAATTTACTAATAAGAATTTTCTTGGTTTCAGTAAATAAAGTATCATTGTAATTAAATAAAAATAAAAATTTGAAGTACTTGCAAAACTGGTAGTAAAGGTTATCAACTAATCCTTACTCAAATATTTTATAATTCTATGTAACTAAAAATGCTAGAGTTTCTTTATAACCCAATCAGATCTGTGTGAGTCATTTACAAATGAATATACGAAATTTTCTCTTTAGGTTAACAAACTTAAATTTAGTTTGAAGTCAAAATAATCACCAAGATATTCTCTAATGTTATCAATAGTGGTTGTACTAAAATGCTAAACATGTGTTAGCCATTGGGCAATTGTTGACAATAGTGAACAAACAAACAGGTGATGTAATAGCAGCTGTTAAATTACGTTGAAGCCACGTGTGATCACGTATTTACGAAGCTAAGTGAAAGCAAATTTAATACTGGGGAAAACCAGCTTATTTACAGGTAAACTGAATAACAATTTTTGTACGTCTAACAAACAAAATGAAATAATGTACTTTCAGAAGGAAAGTACTCAGGAAATCCTTAATTCTATTACGAACCCAAGAGCAGCAGTTGTCCCTTGATGTAATGGAAATTACCTCGCAGCGCGGAACAGCAACTAATTCTACTTGCTTTCCATGCTTTAACACAGGTGTAGGAGCAAAGCGGGTTCCTTACTTGGATCACGGCAGCATTACTTTGTAACGTAATCTTCCGTTGTCTAAATTTATTTACTAAAATAATTTTTCATTGCGTAGCCAACAAATTAAGCTTTCTAAATTGTAACTTCAAAGGGATCATGTTGTCTCAAATTTTACAGTTGCGATTTTCGACGTGGTGTGCGATATATACGTTATCCATGCAGTTTTCTAATTTCTCGTTGGGATTTCAAATGGGTCGTTGCGAGTTCAAATGGGTCGTTGCAAGTTCAAATGGGTCGTTGCGCGTTACTCAGGAAGTGTTTCACAAACATAGAGCGACTCGGAGGTCACTCGCCATTCTCTTAGAATGCCTCTTGACGCTACTTTTAACTATCGACGAGTGCGCTCGCTGCTTTCTTGTATGGTGGGAGGTTCCGGATTTTGGTTCTCGAACCTCTCACGCGCGCGCCAGTGGCTGTGAAATTACACCGAACTCGGAAACAACTCGACTAATAATCCTTGATATTATAATACTATAAAAGTTTGATTGTTACTTGAATATTTATTTTAATTAATAAAGGTATTTTACTATTCATTGTACGTTTAATGAATGGATTCTCCTACTGCAAAAATAAAATTGTTACACTACCTCTTTCCTAAAAGAAAAAAATTTTTCTTAAAAACTTCAAATATAACTAATACAAAAAAATTTTTTACAACAATACTAGCCTTTCCTATCTTCCTAACCAACTATGCAATTTTATAAATTTACTCAAATGGGGGACCTTCAATTATAATTGAGAGTGTGTTGGTAACTACGTGTACCTGACGTCCATCGGGAGACAAAATCGGGAGTCACAATCGGTAATAATCAAAATTGGGAGGGTCAAATTAGAGAGTCAAACACTCCACGGGACAAAAGAATTTAAATTTACAAAATTTCTTGACTTGAGATTCCTACTTCTAATAAGGCTAATATTTCTGACCTAAAATCAAACACTTACAATTTACTTCTAATTTCAAAAAAAACTTCACTTCCAGGAGCTCATTTAGCTCTATTTACAAAAAAAACAGGAATGCTTCCTCATCAGAACAGCATTACCATTCAAAATATCATCACTATAAGGTGAGAATCAAAAGAAATACCCTACTAATAGGTCTAAATTTAAGCATCATCACAAGGTGACAACCAAAACAAAAGTGACCTAATCAAAAGGTTACTTATCAAATTCAAATACAAAATATTATCACTTTATTACAAAGAGATAATCAAAACAAAGGTAGCCTGACCATACGGTTACTTAACAAATTCAAATACAAAATATTATCACTTTATTACAAAGAGATAATCAAAACAAAGGTAACCTGACCATGCGGTTACTTATCAAATTTCAAACCCAAAATAACCCAGTTAGGGTTGTAGAATCCTACACCCTACTGATCATCCTATCACTAATTGCTAACGAACAACTGATCTCATTAGTGATGGAGCAAACGGTGAAAATCACCAAGTCAACTTTGACCTTATCAAATCTAAGAACTTCTAACGGTCAAAAGGAACAAGGGAAAGAACAATTCATTCTCTCCACCTTGACATGTAGAAATCAGGACCAATAGTTAAATAGCCCACCTACTTCTACATTGTAAGGATATCTGTCAAAGACATCCTCCAAACACATCTCCGAGCAACGCGCGAGCAAAACGACCAGCGTGCACCAAGGCACACCTCAACTTACAAAACTTACAAAATCTCAAACCACTTATTTCACTCCTCAAACAAAATACTCAATATCAGTGGACCGACACTAGATCAAGAATTGGAACAAAACAAAACAAACCACTACGTCATTACTTAATATCAAAGAGATGACCGGACCGGAATTAATCGTCAAAATCATCATTTTCATTTGGATCTGATACTTCAATTGGTTTCAAGTCCTTTATGTGCCATTTCCCTGCTCTTGTTCCATCTTCGTTTTCTAACTCATATACTAAACTGGAATGTTTTTCCGAATTTTACTCATAACGAACTTAGGAGCTAACTTAGCGGAAAATTTATCACTAGCACTCGAGAGGACCTTATTAGTTCTCCAAACATACTCTCCGACTCGGAATGAAATGTCTCTTCTCCGAAGATTGTAGCGTTTACACGAACGTTGATAAGCTACATGCAAATTTTCACGGACATTTCCAAAAATATCAAACAAAAGTTGACGATCCAAAACATAAGAAGGTCTACTACTGGAGACGACATCAACATCCTCACCAGGTATAAAATTATCCTTATAAGCTTTTCCACTTAAAGGTACCTGACGACCAAAAACTAAAAATTTGGTGAATAGTTGGTGGACTCATGTTTTGCTGAGTTGATCGCGTATTGGATCTTTGATATCTCAACATCCCACGTATCATGTTCTTCTACGTATGTACGGATTGCTGTACCAACTGTCTTATTGATTCTTTCCACAAAATTGAATTGGGGAGCATAAACAGCGTTATACCAAATTTTTGAATTTCGTACCTTGCACACAAAGCTTTAAAAATACGTCCAACTAATTGTGGACCATTATCACAAATAACAAATTGTGGTACTCCGTAGACAAGAAATACCTTTTCTTCAAAAACTTCTCGATCAAATGTGCGGTAGCACTACGTAAAGGTTTCAAAATCGAATTCTTCGAGAACCAATCAACAACAAATAAGAGCCATTTATGTCCGCGTTTGGAACGAGGAAACGGACCCATCAAATCTAATGCAATGGTTTGGAATGGTAGTCCAACTTCTTTCTCCTTTCCCATCATTCCAAGGGGACCTCTATTGGGTGGTTTTTGAGCACCACAAATCAAACATTTCCTACAAAATTTACGTACGTCAAAGATCATCTTTGGCCAATAATACAATTCTTGGACTCGAGACAAAGTTTTTAAGGAACCAAAATGTCCTGCTGAAGGGGGGTCATGACATGATTTAATGACATCTACGCGCTGAGACTTTGGCACCAAATATTTCCACTCTACAACATTCGCCGAATGCGGTAATAAGGAAGGTATAAACTTATAAATAAACCCATCTTCTACTTTCCATTGAGGGTCGATTATCACACTGCTTCTCAATGAACAGAGTATTATTCTTAGGCTTCGAAGAGTCCTGACAAAAATTTTTAACAACTGTAAGCCATCTCGACCACTCGTCTTTACTAAAGTATTTTTCTTGTTTACAAATCATAACTGTAGCCTTATGACGCGGAACAGGATACCGACCACTATGTACCTGCCGCCTTACTGGTTTTTTGAACAATGTGGACATGACGTTGCCTTAACGCCTTTTCGACCACATCCAAAACAAAAAATTTTTTTTGTTGCTCTACAATCTCTAAACCAATGTCCACTACGGGAGCAATTCCAACAAACAAAATGATTCCTCTTATCGGGACTAAAGGAATTACAAACCGAGGACTCTAAAGAGCTCTTATCCGCTACTGTTACTTGAGGATTGACTAATTTATTCTGAAACACCCTACTCTTAACAGCATAAACTTTCTCATTCAACCCAGGATGTTTGTTCTCATATGGATGCTTAGAGGTTGCAAATCTTATTAGGTTTATTAGAAGACGCCAAAACCGAGTTTAGTTTCATCAAAGAAGCTTCTTCTAACCTTTTACACAAATTTACTAGGGTCGACAAATCTTGAATGTCCGACAATGCAAGTGCCGAAATATATTCAGGAACCAAATTTCTTCTAATCATTTTAACTTTAGTAACTTCTGCTGGCTCGTTGGTCAGTCTACTAAAGAGGGTTTGCATATGCGCGACAAATAAAATAATCCTTTCGTCTTTACCTTGACGACGATTTCTGATCTTTTCCCAAATGTCATCATCCGAAGAACCAGGTAGAAAATCTTCCCTTAAACGTTCTAACAAGGAGTTCCAGTCTCGCAAAGAATTTTTCACTGTTCTAAACCAAACCAAAGCGTCACCCACAAAAAGTTCACATGCTGATCTAAATAAGTCAGCTTCGGATACCTTACGAGATTGTGCTAAATCACTAACTCTATCTAAAAATGAATGTAGTTGTTTGGGGTCACCTGAGAATTTTACAGGCCATGAACCTATAGGTACTGAAGGTGTTACATACGAAGTCGAAAGAAGAGGTGCAGAAACTAATGCTTGCTTGATTAGCACAAATGAATTTTCTGCTTCCGCACTCCAGTTTACAGTTTGACCTTTTTTCTTACTTTTAATGAGGTCATTAATAGGCAAAACTAAAGACGAAAAATTCTTTATAAAGCGCCTGTACCAGCTGCACATTCCTATAAACCTTTTAATTTCCGTTGTGGTTTTCGGACGGGGAAAGTTAACCATCGCCGACACCTTATCGGGATCTGTACGAAGTGAGTTCGAACCTACTATATAACCCAAAAATTTAAGTGTTTTTTTAAAAAATTCACATTTACTTATATTTATGGTAAGGTTAGCTTCTTTTAAACGTTGCTTAACCTCTACTAATAACTTTAGATGATCTTCAAAGATGACGAACATAATATTATGTCGTCCAAATAGCAAAATACATGGGGTTCAAAACGTGGACCAAAATTGCATCTACTAAACGCTGTTGCGTCTGCGCAGCATTCTTCAACCCAAATGGCATGCATGTAAATCTATATTGTCCTCGTGAGATAACACTGAAGGCAGTCTTATCCTTAGACGATTCACTAAGAGGATTTGCCAAAACGATTTTCTCAAATCCAGAGACGAAATGTAGTTCGCACCTCTCAACATATTGAGAATTCTATCTACGTTCGCAAGGGTACGAATCATGAACAGTTAAGTCGTTCAGGGTTCTACCATCAAAACAGAAGCGATATTCTCCATCTGCCTTCTTAACCAACAAAACTGGAGAGGACCACGGACTAGTACACGGTTCTATAACTTTAAGTCTAAGCATGTCGTCCAATTCCTCATTCAATATCTTACCCATATATGGTGACATGACATATGGTTTCTTGTGGAAGGGTTTGGCATTGCCTGTGTCTATGTCCAATTCGATTAGGTGAGTTCGTCCTAATCTATCGTCGCTGCTAATCTCACTAAATGAATTTATTAACTCTTGTGCTTGCGCACTTTGAGCATCTGAGAGGTCATGTAAACCACATAAAGAATCTTCAGTGTTCAAAGGGATGGAAGACGGACCTATATACCCTATGTCGTTCCCAACATTGCTTTGGATAAACCAATTATTACTTCTAAAGTCAGCAACTACACCAAATAATTTTGCAAAGTCACTACCGAAAATAAATGTATGCGGTAGGGACGGAACCACTAATGCATTAAGGATGCGGCAATCATTACCTATACAAATTGGCAAATCTACTGAGCCTACAACAGACTTTATTGAACCATCAGCTGTAGTGATACCTGTTTTTGCTGAACTAAAAATTTTCAAGTTTAATTCTCTAACAATTGAAAGTGCTAAGGATCCTACTACTGAGGTAGTGCATCCCGAATCCAGAAGACCGGTAATGTCTCTATCTATTAATTTCACCATAATGTAGGGTCGATTATCACACTGCTTCTCAATGAACAGAGTATTATTCTTAGGCTTCGAAGAGTCCTGACAAAAATTTTTAACAACTGTAAGCCATCTCGACCACATGAGACTCTTAATCTCAGGGTCGTGGGTTCGAGCCCCACGTTGGGCGCCAGTGAAACGTATTATATTTTCTTGATCGCTAACCCCAAACGGTCACATTCTTTCCTAAATTGAGCTTAACTAATGCTCTCTTCTTAATACCTACATCTGACTCTAGAAGTTGGGGGTCAGCAAAACAAAGTCTTCCGACGTAACTAGGGGTCTATTCCTTGGGTAGAGCTATGAGCAATGGGGGGGTAAGTCGAAATCTATGGAGGGTTACACTTAACAAAAAAAACAAACAGGCGCCACCAAGTCCAAATTGATTTATTTTCGGGGCATAGCTATTTTTTAAGGGCGGACTTGGAGACCCAAAAAAAAAGGTCGCCTTCGTTGATACACAAACTTGTCTTAACAGAATAAGACGCTGTTCCTGTAAGAAAGAATAATAATTAAGTCACATAAAAAATGGGAACACTATTTGCGTCCCTCAAGTATACCTAAAAAGTATAGAGAATATTTTCTGCATAATGGGATCATAAAATTTTAGTTCTTATTGCTTTTTGTTTACCAAGTCTGATCAGACTAGATCAGAATAAAAACTTTAAATGAAGAATATTAATTTACTAATAAGAATTTTCTTGGTTTCAGTAAATAAAGTATCATTGTAATTAAATAAAAATAAAAATTTGAAGTACTTGCAAAACTGGTAGTAAAGGTTATCAACTAATCCTTACTCAAATATTTTATAATTCTATGTAACTAAAAATGCTAGAGTTTCTTTATAACCCAATCAGATCTGTGTGAGTCATTTACAAATGAATATACGAAATTTTCTCTTTAGGTTAACAAACTTAAATTTAGTTTGAAGTCAAAATAATCACCAAGATATTCTCTAATGTTATCAATAGTGGTTGTACTAAAATGCTAAACATGTGTTAGCCATTGGGCAATTGTTGACAATAGTGAACAAACAAACAGGTGATGTAATAGCAGCTGTTAAATTACGTTGAAGCCACGTGTGATCACGTATTTACGAAGCTAAGTGAAAGCAAATTTAATACTGGGAAAACCAGCTTATTTACAGGTAAACTGAATAACAATTTTTGTACGTCTAACAAACAAAATGAAATAATGTACTTTCAGAAGGAAAGTACTCAGGAAATCATAATTCTATTACGAACCCAAGAGCAGCAGTTGTCCCTTGATGTAATGGAAATTACCTCGCAGCGCGGAACAGCAACTAATTATACTTGCTTTCCATGCTTTAACACAGGTGTAGGAGCAAAGCGGGTTCCTTACTTGGATCACGGCAGCATTACTTTGTAACGTAATCTTCCGTTGTCTAAATTTATTTACTAAAATAATTTTTCATTGCGTAGCCAACAAATTAAGCTTTCTAAATTGTAACTTCAAAGGGATCATGTTGTCTCAAATTTTACAGTTGCGATTTTCGACGTGGTGTGCGATATATACGTTATCCATGCAGTTTTCTAATTTCTCGTTGGGATTTCAAATGGGTCGTTGCGAGTTCAAATGGGTCGTTGCGAGTTCAAATGGGTCGTTGCGCGTTACTCAGGAAGTGTTTCACAAACATAGAGCGACTCGGAGGTCACTCGCCATTCTCTTAGAATGCCTCTTGACGCTACTTTTAACTATCGACGAGTGCGCTCGCTGCTTTCTTGTATGGTGGGAGGTTCCGGATTTTAGTTCTCGAACCTCTCACGCGCGCGCCAGTGGCTGTGAAATTACACCGAACTCGGAAACAACTCGACTAATAATCCTTGATATTATAATACTATAAAAGTTTGATTGTTACTTGAATATTTATTTTAATTAATAAAGGTATTTTACTATTCATTGTACGTTTAATGAATGGATTCTCCTACTGCAAAAATAAAATTGTTACAATTTCTCAAATAAACTAACTGGTATGTTATTAACAAAAGCATATATCGAAACTGTTTTTTGACTGTTGTCTTAATTTCGTATTCAAATCAATGTATTCTATTAACCAAGGAGCTTGTTTAAACCGAAGAACCTTATGAATCTTTTTCAGTTCTAAGCCGTAGCTTAAATACATTTTTAAATTCTTGTAGTGAATAATATAGTTGAGTTTTGGATATAAAGTTGTAAGTAATTTCTTTAAGTTTGATTTATTAGAAGGTAATGGTGGTATCATATGTTCAGGCGCCAAAGGTAAGTCACTGTGAATTTCATGTAAAGATACTGGATAGTGTAAATCGCATTCAAAAATATATCCTACATCAGAATCATCGGAATATTAAGTATGTCTAAACGTACTATATCTGGACTGGTACCATCTAAAAATTCAAATTCTCCATATGGAAGATATTCAGACATTGCAGCCCCATATAAATTATTAACATCATAATACATTAAATATTTAGAATCGAAATTTGGATCATAATCTGCATTCATATATTTGTTATTTGCTTTAGCATATCTATTCGAACATTGAGAAACACCGCCACGAATTCCCCGTTCTAAAACATTATTTTTCAATATCAGTAAGCAGCTCGAGTTTAACGTTCGTCGTTTTAACATTGCATCTAGAGCTAAACCAGGAGCCGTAAAGTAGTGAAGCGGATCTAACTTATACGTGAACATACAAGTTTTTCTAAAGTTTTCAAATATATCAGTCAAGAGCAGTACATCTGTTTTTAAATATAGGTCTGAATAGTCCCTAGTGTTTTTATATTAAATGTTTGCCAAACGTGTTTAGCATGATTGTAGTCTTCATCTGAGATTTCTTCATTGCGCAAACGATTAAAGAATGCTGTTTTACAGGGTAAATCGGTTTCATTGAGCCTATCCCAAGAGTTAATGTAATCATAGGGAAATATGCCTTTACGCGTAAGTAACTGAAACTCATTATCGGTGTTACAATTTTCCTGGTGATGGATTTTTTATTATCATCTAAGTATGAAGCTAATTTTTCGATACTAGATGCCATAAACCTGAATGAATCGATAAATCTAAAACTAACTTTCGTACCATTTACATATTTTGTAAAAGATATGTATTTTCCTTATTTATTGGTAGAATTCTTACCAAACCTGAAAACCCTAACGCAATTTTTTAATAATGAAATGCGAATCGTAGCCTGATAAGTTATGAAAAACTACCGGTATCATATAAAATTATGATAATTGATGTTGCAATCTTGATGAGCCGCTCCTCGAAATTCACCTGTAAAGTGGCAGTGATCGCGAACTCTAATATCATCTATACTAAAAGGTTTATTGCAAATGTGACAGTGAAGAGCAAATTTAAATGCTAACTTTTGTTCTTCTGTTAAAGGATTCATAGGTTTTGGGTTACAGAAAATTTTATTAGTCGTTTCTGAAATCAGTTTCAATTGAGCAACAAACCATTCTATACAATCCTTTCCGCGATACAATTGAAATTTGGAATATTTATTATCATACGAGCATTTCAAATAATACGCTACACTAAAGGGTATATGCCTTTGGTAAGAGACTGTGTTTAGTATTACCTCCGACTCATTGCATGGTTCTAATATACATTCGAGATCTGCATAAACTACAAATGATACTTTTTCTTGATAGTGGAAATGTTTAAATGTTAGATACTTTTCGGATTCTTCGGGTAATCTTATTGAGCAAGTATTCTGTTTTTCGCAATAATTCGAATGACGCTTAAGTAATGCTGCTGTACTAAAATTATTTAAACATCTATAACAAAAAAATTTTCTATGTTCATGTGAAGACAACTGTTTTGCAAATAATTTTGACATATCCTTAATCCAAGTAAAATGAAAGTGATTTTCATTAGCATTTGTCGGACGAGAATATTGTAAGGAATCATTATTTAAAACTAACAGATTAATAGGTTCAATTTTTTTAAAATTTTCACTCAAACAAAATGGCAGTATTTTAGTATTTTCTATACAATATAGGTTAATTGCGAAATTGTTAAGCTTCTCAATTTTTTTTAATGTCTTTTAATGCGATTGGAAACTGAATTGAATTGTAGCGTAATACTGTATCAAAATGTGGATAGCTAGATATTCTCTGACTATTTTGTTTAGCAGGATATAAAGCGGAAACCAAGCTCCAAAGAATGCAATGTTGATCGTTATTTATTACATTTACCACAGCTTTTTTTTATAAAGTCCGGAACCGGAACAAACGTTGAACACCCTCCTTTAAGTGGATCATGATTGTTTATATTTACCTTCAAGTGTAAAACTTCTTGGATTGCCCAACCAGAATCTTTCTCGCTAAATTCTTCTAATCGCTTCGAAATCTTGTTCAATACGTTCTCCTTATACCACAGCTTGAGATTGGTATTTATATCGATGCGACGATTTGCAGTAGGAAACGTTTTCAAATCTATTTCGCCAGTTGTAGGCTTAACAAAGTTAGCGGCAAATATTACATTAACTTTCAACATTGACTTTTTTAAGCAAGCAACAATCTTGCGTTTAAAACTAGCGAACGCTTTGTCTAAGAACACTAGAGGATCTCTATAATTTAAATTGGTAATAAGTCCCGTAATTATTCGACTTCCAAAACATGATTGTACATCATGCCAAATCAAATTTTTTCGAGTATGACCTCTAGAAAGCGTTGCATCAACACCTTTACCACGATATTCCAAAGAGCGTTTCAAGTGCCTCAATCGTACAAGGTAGCTTTTAAGATATGCCAAATTAGATTCCAGCCTACTAGGATTTTCTTGATGATTGTCTTCGTATACCTTATTTCTAATAGCAAGCTTCAATATACTAATATTTGCTTTGATAATTAAAATGTGTTTCGTTATTTCATTCACTGATTTAATTAGATTCACGCATTTCACAGTTAATCTCAAAATTGCGCTACTAATCTCGAATACGGTTTCAGCATTCATGATTCTATAGAAAATCAAAATACACTACTTAATAATATACGTATTTTCTCTATTTACTATTTATACAAAATATCATCTGACGTAAGCAAAACAACTGCAAAAAGGTTCATTTATCTGAGTTTACGGAAAACGCGTAAGCAAAACAACTGTAAAAGAAAATAACACACAAATCGAAATAATTGCATAGCGAATTGCTTTGAATGCAATTGTTAAAAAAAATCGCCTTGATTTACGTTTTTATTCAAGACGATTTTCAAGCTTGAATCGTGCATGCGATCTAAAAAATTGCAGAGTTGCCTTCAGTACGTGACTATGACAAACAATGCGCTATGCAAACATTTCCAATATTTACATACTGAATGCAACTCTGAGCAAAACAACTGCAAAAGGAATTAGCATTCAACATCATTTTTCATTCCGTATGCGTTTACTACAAAAAATGTTTTTATACGACCTTTGATTTATTATGTGTACAGAAAATACATTATCATTACAGCGCTATTTTTTTAAGATTACATTGAAATATTTTTAAATAAAAACAAAGCAAATTTGAAAAAAAAATGTTTCAGATTAAACCGTCTTTGTTTAATAATTTACACGCACTCATGGT
Organism: Platerodrilus igneus; assembly: GCA_036346225.1. Lineage (NCBI taxonomy): Eukaryota > Metazoa > Arthropoda > Insecta > Coleoptera > Lycidae > Platerodrilus > Platerodrilus igneus. Next base: position 1,642,964 of record JARFIW010000739.1, read on the forward strand.
TTTTAAAAAACCCAGTATTAAAAAAACATTCTGCAGTTTTATTATATAACAGTACCTTTAAAGAATTTTCACACAAATTACCTATATATATATATATATATATATATATATATATATATGCATGCATGTAAATTGTGTCAGCGGTAATCTAAAACTTATTCTATAAATATTACTACTTAAGGGATTTATTTGCATTGCATTATTTTTAAACGAAAAATTAATCTAAAGAAAAATATCATGATTTACACGCACTCATGGTTTTTTTAAAAACCCGTTATTAAGAAAAAACATTTTCCAGTACGTTGATAGTACTAAAGAATTTTTCTTATTCAGCATGATTAGCGTAAACATACACCCGCACAAATTACTATATCCCTATATATGCATATAAAGTCAATTTTTGTTAATTTTTTATGGAAAATAAATTATGCTAGCAGTAATATAAAACGAAATTAATCTAATTTAGGTTTTATTATGCGCCTTCCTGCAATTTCTTTTTCAGGCAATGAATGTAATTCATTATTTCTGCTGAGCAGTACCTATATTTGCATATAAATTATGTCAGCGGTAATCTAAACGAAATTAATCTAATATAGGTTTTTTTATTATGTGCATTCATTGCAATTTCTTTTTCAGACAATGAATCTAATTCATTATTTCTGCTGAGCAGTACCTTTAAAAAAAATTTCTTATACAGCATAAAATCGCATATACACACAATTACCTATATTTGCATATAAATTATGTCAGCGGTAATCTAAACGAAATTAATCTAATTTAGGTTTTTTTTTATTATGTGCATTCATTGCAATTTCTTTTTCAGACAATGAATCTAATTCACTATTTCTGCTGAGCAGTACCTCTAAAAAAATTTCTTATACAGCATAAAATCGCTTAAACACACAATTACCTATATTTGCATATAAATTATGTCAGCGGTAATCTAAAACGAAATTAATCTAATTTAGGGTTTTATTATGTGCATTCATTTCAATTTCTTTTTCAGACAATGAAACTAATTCATTATTTCTGCTGAGGTATAATTATATTCGCTTACATACTGTTTTGTTCATTAGAATAGATTACAGAGCTGAATTTTTCAGAAAACGATGCAAATTTTAATTTTTCTAACAGATCAGTTTATTATTTAATATAAATACTTCACGTAGATTTTACCAACAGTATTCAATCAGATCTCTTGTATAATTATTAGTTACTATTACTAGCAACTTTTAAAAATGAGTAACTTGTCATCAATCAAAATTGTAATAGTACCAACATAAAAGTTCTAGAGCAATTTATATTACATTCTGACGAAGACCTGATTAAAGAAGTTTTTGGTTGTTCTTCGCCTCAATTCAACACTGCTGCTATTTTTGATAGTGACGTAATAGATATATCACGGTAAGTGCTTTTTTCGCATTTATACATGTGTTTTTAAAACACTACTAATTTATAAGTTACATTAGATCAAAAAACCATTCTGGAAATTCTGAGGCTATCGTAGGATCGTTGACACACTCTGATCCTCTCAGAAACATCAGGTAGTATACAAAAGAAAAGGTGAACCTTCAATAATCTTTTATGTTATGCTTACAGATCAGGCAAAAACATGTCGGCTATGAAAAAGTTATATACAGAATCTAATATGGCTGTTTGCTGTGAAGATGACAAATCCTACGAAGATGACACAGTAGAGTTGCTTAACGCATTTAAAGAGCGTGGAGAGAAGCTACTGCTTCGTATATATATTTGGAGCTAGAAATAATAAAGCAAAAAAGAGAGGAACTAGAGGCGAGGGAGCAGCAGATACTTCAAGAACGGGAGTTAATAAATACTTTTTCATTTATAAATAGTTAGATCAAAATATTCAACAATTTGTAAAATAAAAAAGTATTTTATAAAGGTTTCTCTTTTGAAACAAGACTTTCTCTAAACAAGGTAGTAAACTCAAAGTAAAACGCACATAAATCAGAACCCACTTTAATTTAATACATCATTCTTTATACAATCGACTTAGATGTGTTATAATAATAGACTAATTTCTTAAATTAGTGACATATTATTCTGAAAATTCTATGTTGACAGTTAGACCGATCGATCCCTTACTAGTAATGTATACGTGTTTGTTCGAGCAAATACTTTCATTTAATTGTTTCACTCCATGTGCTTCAAGGTATTCAAAATATCTCAATGGCAATATACTCTTGAACTCTTCTGTTTCCACTAATACTCTTTCTCCATATTTTGTCTTGATTGTTTCCACTTTTAAAACTTCAAACCTCTTATTCACTACAATATCTTTTGAATTTACATAAGGATTAAAATCCATATTGCTTTTCTTTGACTAATTAAATTAATATTAGGAGCAATCTCCTTATATAGCAGATTACCACCATCTGTGTACTTTGCCAACCCACTTTTCAAACTATCACAAGAGTGAACACATTTTGAATTGAAACCGGCCCATGTGTATTTGCAGCCTCTAAACATAAACCAGAATCCACTTTAATTAAACACAATTGACTTGAATGCGATATTTTGCATCTGTCATACTGTCTCGCTAGAAAACCAAATTCAAAACATCTACACACATTTTCTCTGCACTTACATTTTTCAACATACGTATGTTTTGAAATATGTTCCATTGAAAGTAATATAAAGCCGATCCTAATTCAAAACGTGCCCACAAGTATTTTACATTTGAAAAGAATTCAGGTTTTCACATTTTACATTAAAAGTATATAACGCCGATCCTAATTCAAAACGGTGCACGTGTAACTTCTCGCTAGAAAACCGAATTCAAAACAGCTACACACATTGTTTCTCTGCACTTACATTTTTCAAAATACGTGTGTTTCATTGAAAGCAATATAAAGCCGATCCTAATTCAAAACGTGCCCACAAGTATTTTACATTGAAAGTGTATAAGAATTCATGTTTTCACAACTATTTTACATTGAAATGTTTTCACAACTATTTTACATTGAAATTATATAGGGCCGATCCTAATTCAAAACGTGACAGACGTATTTTACACATGGAAAATACGTCTGTCGCGTTTTGAATTAGGACCGGCCCTAAATACCTACTGAAAACAAATTGTCTTCTTCGACACCCATTGTAGACAAAGATAATTTGTTACGTGTCGGAGGACGTTTGAAGAATTCTGACTTAGAATATGATAGAGAACGTCCACTTCTATTAGATGGTAAGCAGCCATTTACTCGATTGATATTTGAATAACTGCATATTCAGTTGCAACATGCTGGTCCTCAATTATTATTATACAGTGTGCGTCAAAATTATTGGTTCACTTCAGGTATGCCCATTGCTAAGGCCGTAGTTAGAAACTGTATCAGATGTTTTCGATTTAAACCTATTTCAATTAATCAAATAATGGAAGACTTGCCAGAAGAGCGCGTTACGGTGTCAAGTCCATTTACAATAACTGGATTAGATTACGCAGGTCCATTTTTGTTAAAAGACTATAAAGGCGAGGATCTAAACATTACAAGTCATATGTTTGTCTATTTATATGTTTTACCACTAAAGCTGTGCAATTAGAGCTTGTAACAAATTTGACAACAGAAATATTTTTAGCAGCATTCAGACGATTTGCATCGCGTCGTGGAAAACCATCACATTTGTACTCAGATAAGGCGTCAAACTTTGTAAAAGCTCTCAAAGAATCGAAGGTGCTATTTGAATTTTTAAGTAATCCTTAGGCAGAATTAATTAGTGCCTGTGCACATGATGGGATAGTGGGGCATTTTATTACACCAAACACGCCAAATTTTGGGAGATTATAAGAAAGTAACGTGAAAGGAGTCACATTTCATTTATATCGTGTAATTGGGATACCATTTTGACATATGAGGATTTCATCACCTTTCTCGTACAGATTAAAGCAACATCTAATTCTCGACCTTCATATGCCATGTCATGTCATACAAACGACTTTAAAGCCTTATCACCTTCTCACTTTTTAATTGGAAGAGCTATTACTAATGTATCTGATCAGTTGTACGATGTTGATGTTAAACTGAACCAGCTTACAAAATCCCAATTGATTTAGAAATTAAATCAAAGTTTTTGAAAGAGATGGTCTGAATTTTACTTGTGTCAGTTACAGCAGTGGTATAAATTGAATGGTAATATTAAAATCTCCAAGAAAGTACTCTTGTACTAATTCGAAATAAAAATTTACCACCTATCAATGGATAATGGGGCGAATGATAGCAACTCACCCGGGAAAGGACAGTATTGTACGCGTTGTGACCAATAAAACGTCAACTGGACTGTTAAAACGTGACGTTAACAGGGTATGCCCATTACCTTGTGTTAGTGGTGACAATCATTACCAACAAACATCGTTGGAATAACGCCTTTACGTTAAATATGTTGATGTTGAATGTTTCATTCGTATTTATGATTTTGTTGTTTAATGTGTTGAACGTTGATAAACGTTCAAAGCCGGGAGTATGGACATTTATTTAAAATATGAAGATTAAGATCATGTTGGCTTATGAATGAACTGCTAGCATACTGCATTATGAATACCTTTTCGTTGCCAAGGTTTTAAAAAGGTAGAACAAAACCATGCTAGAACTGTCAATACTAATTTTATGTAAAAGGGTTAATAGAAACTTGTAATTGTGTTTAAAAATTAGAACTTAAAAGTCAATAATAATTAGTGCCTTTCTTGCAATTACAATTTTTAGTTACCGTCCGCTATATTGAAGATAAAAATAAGTAATTTGGATGTAGTAAAAAATAGAAGCTTGGTGTTAAACAGAGAGTATTTAAACCACTTTAGAATACTTAGCAACCTTAATTACAAAAACAGTTTATAAATCAGAAAAAAATGACTAATGATTATTATATTTTGCTAATTGTGTACTACGACATTGTAGTGCACAGCTGCAATAAACGTTTCCTTCTACTTTGATTCGTTATTGATCAAATCAAACTATAATAAAAAAATTACTCCCAAAAATGATTTAATTATAAAACAACAAACAGTTTGGGCTATAATACTTCTACCACATAAATACAGCGCTGTGCAAAATAATATTAAAGAATTATGCAAGGTTGTGACCAATGACAAAGTAGTTACTGTGTTTTGGAGTGGCACTGCTATAAAATTTATATTTACTGTATTTTTCAACCAACAATATCTTATACCCACGGCAACATTTTTCAGTCCAGGTTAAGCCAAATGTATAAAGTTTTAAACAGTAGGTGCAATAATAAGGAAACTTCAAATTTAATAAAAATGTCAAATAAGGGGTTTTGTCTTGGGACACCCGAATTACAAAAGTTTGCATTTAAGAAACTTTATTAACCTTACAATGGAAACCATCTGGATATTATTTGCATAATTCTGGTACATTCTCAAAATAATCCAGAACAATTGGATACGGTATAAATTGCCGTTAAAAGGTTTTGTAGTTCAGTTTTAATTCAAACCTTTATCATAATCTTAGCTGTAAAGTTGTAATATGAAATAAATTAATGGCATATACTGTTAAAATACAGTGCCTTATGTAATATAAATTATTGTAGTAATCGATATAAATTAATAATTAGTGCTTGGAGAGTTAATTATAGTGCTTCGATATAAATTACTAATAGTGGATTGATAGTAATTAAGAAGAATAACATTGTAGTTTTAAGAAGTTAGTATTTGCACTGTAAACGATTAGTTGGTAGTAGATTGTTCTGAGTGCTTTAGAATTTCACTGTAGCTACGAGTTTGTGGAAAGGCTTGTGAAATCCGTTGATTAAAGAACTATTGTTATTGCAAAAACAGTTTTAGTTACAGTATCTACAAACGAAAGTATTTCATAGTCATTGGAGTCCACGATTCTTGGATTCAAATTTCTAATTATCACTTTTTCTTCACGGATATTGTCGGCTCGTACTTTAACAGAGTGGTTGGGCAAGTATAGCAAATTGCCTAAGTAATTCTTTAAACTTTTGCAAAAGCAACAAAATACAAAGTATCTATACATAGAACGTCTAAATTGTATAGAAATATACTTAAGACACAATATTTTTGCGACTATGACGATAGAACACAAAACATCAATCATAAATAATTACTCACCAAAGTAAAATGTACGAACGTTGAAAGCTGCACTACAAGCTGAACAAGTTTATTTACACTATTTTGAAAGGTTCTTAAATACCAACGGTATTCGTCTGTTTTTTTTTTATTTGCAAAATAATCTATCACATTTTCAAAAAACTATTCATTACTACTTAAAGTTTTAACTAATTGTTTTTCTATAGCAATTTGTGATACATAATTCAGCCGTTCTTGTCCTATAGTATTTCTAGAATACGTTTTTATACGTTTTAGGGCAGAAAAGCTTCTTTCTACAGGTACAGATGTTATGGGTATAGTTAAATAAATACTGAGAAGTTTATACAATTAGGGCATACATCCACGTAATTCATTTTTATACATAAACTTAAGCATCTCCACAGTTGAACTTGAATTACCTAATATTTCTTTGTCACCATATATAACCAGCAATTCACTTTTAAGTTGAACTTTATTGAAAAATAGATACTGACTTTCCAATTCATTAAGTAGCTCATGAGGGAACTTACGCAGTAGTAGAACCCGTTGACTTATCGCGAACAGTTTGTAGCGAATCATAAATTTGATCAATAAACACGCTATTTGATCTGAATTCTTTTAATTTTATTAAGAGCGATTGCAGTCTGGTTCTCGCGTATGTTGTATCAGTGAGTTTGTGTAGCAAAATTGAAAACACTACGTCAGTTTGTTCAAAAATTAATTTATATACTTCTAAACAAATTATAAAATCATTATCTTCTAAAAACTTTTTCAAACCTGACGCTTCCCGTACAGTAGTACTATCAAACTTGTCACTTTCTGTGATGTTACTAAAAACTTCTATTAAATTGCTTCTATTAGCAGAAACGGTTAGCACAGCTCTTGATGTAAAGTTCCATCGCGTTGAAGCGTTAGTTGGAAGTCTACGTTGGCAGATTTCGTCTAATAAAGCGGTGCGCTTAGACGATTTAGTAAAAAACGAAGAAAATCCGAATAACGTTTGAAAAAATACTTTGGCTTTTTTATTGAATTACATGCATTACTTAGCACTCAATTTAGTACGTGTGCAAAACGATGTGTAAACAAAGCTTGTAGAGAGACTACTTTAATTTGTGCTTGCAGCTTGTTAAGGTAACCAGTCGTAACTACAGCACCATCATACGTTTGAGCAATAAGTTTGTTCTTAAAGTCGAACTTAGCAAAATTAGCGTTTAGAAATTCAAACAGGCAGTCTGAGGTTTTTTGTTACTTACATCAAAAAATCCCATGAAACGCTCTACTGCGGTTCCATCTTTGATATACCCAATAATTACTGATAACTGGGATGAAGTTGATACGTCCGTGGTTTCATCGATTTGCCAAGAAAAATAATCGCATGATTTTATTTTAGAGCTAATATGTTTGTTTGAAATATGATGAAGCGATTCTATTAACTCGTGCTGAATTGTTTTTGAAGTAGCTAAAAACACCGACTCAGTGTCGCTATCGCCTTCTATAAATTTTCTTAAAAGAGGATCTCTTTTACCGAAAACAGATAAATCTAAGAAATTGCCTTTGTTTAATGAAGATTCACTTTCATGATGTCCACGAAATGGTAGTTCTTGATAACACAAATACAGGACTACCTCCAATATCTCTTTAAGTATTTCCCGGTTTTCTGACACTTGTTCATTATATTTTTTAATTTCAATAACACGTGCACTGTCTAAAACGTTTAGAAATTGACCGTGATAAAGTTTTCATATCCGAAGAACCGGTTTTATACCATACTACTTTAATACTCGTAGAAAATAGAACGCATTACCAGCAGAGCAATCTATTAATTTGTGTGCTACCACACAACCACAGACATTTTTAGTATAGTAAATTAGCAAATCGTCTATTTGGTCTTCAAGCATTGATTAAGGATTTGCTAAGATCTGGGTAAGGTCTTCCTAAATTTTAATGTATATATTTATTTTCGTAGGTTAACGATGTAAATCCGTTTCGAATTATAAAATGTACAATGTCGTCACACTTTTCGAGTTCAGTTTGGTTTGACATTTTACGACTATCGCTAAAGAAGGATACACACAAAAATATACAGCAGACGCAGACTCTTCTATGTTTCTGGTAATTAATAACTATTACCGTTACCGCCAACGCTAATAACGCACTAAATTAATTAAACTATAAAGTAATCAAAGCACTTCATCCCAATCGCAGTTTTAAAATAAACACTAACTAGATAAATTTGAACTGAATACGCGCACGGATAACGCATAAGACAAAACGAACACTGTATGTACAGTTGAAAATCAAGCTAACGTTTAAATGATTATTAGTATATTTTCAAAATTTTACATTATGTTCGAATAACAGGTAGGTAACAACTGATTCACAATATAAGAATCTGTCATAGAAATGAGCCAGACTCAGAAAGTACAATAAGGCTTTGTTTGGGCATTAGCATCCGCTTATAACTATTCTGAGAGGCAGTTTGAATACTTGCCTCGCACAGCAAATACGATAGTCTGGAAGTAAACAAACACTCATTTTTAATTTTTATTTCTTTCCGTTCTTGTTCCTAAATAATTATTAGATTAGGTATTTATTGCATAACACTGTGTATTAGAATTTGATATTGCTCTGTATGTTTGTTATACTTGGCGGTTCGGATTACATAGTATAATAAATAATAATCCATGGCTCATTTAAAAGTGGTTCCCTTAAAAGTTAGCCTGTATTAATTAACGCTAAGTAGTTGATTTTATAAATTTACATCCTTCGCCAAACCTATAATTGTAAATAATTTTTATATTAAACATGGACTACTATTTTGTCTGACGAATATAAGTGCAATAGAGGCCAGGTACCGGTCTGCCTCTCAACGCGGCTTATAAGTTATAAAGCACGGAACTAAAACGCCAGAGGCCAGAGTTATGTATAAAAATGGGTAAAAGTTTCTGAACTGCAATGAGCGTTGATCATTATAAATTAAGATCCATGGTCCGTTATAATAGAACAGAAATTAATAATAGTGCTAACGCCGGCAACAAATTCCTTTTATTTTTAAATTACAGTTTATTAATCCGATAAATTATTGCCCGAATAGCATTCAATTCAAGTTATTTTAATTTATAGATAAATTGAAACATATGCCAATTCTGACAATAACAAAATTAAGACAGATAGTAACAAACATCGGTGTGATTCGGTTCTCTAGTAAATTGTGGCATTACGGCGTGTGCGTCAAAATAACCCGTTGCACCCGTACTAGAGAGTGGGTTCGAAAACGGTGAAAGTTCTAAATTGGTGATCCTTGCCTACCTTCAATGACCATCCTAAATCTCACCCTTTAAACACCTATTTAAAGTGAGCTGCAGATCTTGGGTAAGTTCATTGTTTTACCTTTTGTTTGTTCATGCTTTAAAAAATACAGTCCACTGTGTCTTAACCGAGCTTAATATTTTGGTTACCTTCGGGCACGGATTGTTAGTAGCTGGAATTTAGCACTCTACTAAATACCGGGTTATAAGGGTTATTTTGCTCGTTCATGCCACAGTTCATTTACAAGAATCGTTCACTATGGATAACATGAACAGGTCTATGTTAAACAAATCTTTCGCGCTCTGTTGTCGCATATGCTTTTCTATTTCAAATTCGGTTATCTATCCTTGCAATAGTGAGTACATTTGAAATAGCGTAAACAATACAAATCTTTAGTTCTAAATTTACATATTTGTTATACATCTGCAATTTGTTATTAATCACCGAATTATTAATATCACAATGAGTAAAGCGGTTAATAGATTAAAATCACTTCAATCTAAAAAGGAAACCTATTTCCAAAGAATTCAAATTCTTTACAATAAAAGTAAAAACATTCAAGATTCGGTAATTTAAAAAAAATTTAAAATAAGACACGCAACCCTAGATGACACAAAACGTAAATTAGACGAAATTATAGATGAAATTAATACGATAAGGTTTGAAACGAATCCAGAATTTAAACCGAACTACAATGAATTAAACGCTATCGATGAACTTTATTGTTACATTCAGGATGTTACTACCGGTCTAATCACTTCGAAAGTTACCGATCAATCTTCTCAAAATCAAACTATGCAGGCAGCTGAAGCTACTGTTCGTCTCCCAAAAATTGATCTAATTGATTTTAACGGCGATTTTCTAAAATGGCCTCTTTTCTACGAAACATTTAAAAGCCTTATCCATAATAATTCTAATTTGGACAATACTTGCAAAATGCATTATTTATTAGGAAAATTACGGGGTAGCGCTCTGGCATTAAGCTCTGGTATGTTACCGACGGCTGAAAATTACTCTATACTATGGGCCGCTTTAATTGAAAAATACGAAGATAAACGCGCTTTAGCTAACACTTATCTTTCTCAGGTTTTCGACTTTAAACCGCTTCAAACGGAAGGTATTATCAGTCTAAATTCATTCATAGAAAAGGTCGACTCTGCAATCAATGCTCTTCGTAAATTAAACATTACAAACTTGTCTGATTTTATTCTTACTTCTATTGCTTTATCAAAGCTAGACAATCATACCCGACGAATTTTTGAACAATCTTTGAAGGGAGGCTCGATTCCTACTAACGATGAGCTAGCCACGTTCGTAAAAGAACAAGTTAAAATTTTAGATCGAAACAGCAGTAGCAATACAAAGCAAATTAGTGGCCACACAAACAGGACGAAGGTCTTACATGCCTTCGCCACAAAAAAAGTAAATAATCACGACAATTTGAAATGTGCTTATTGTAAAGGCGAACATCATCGATTAGCTAGGTGTTACAAATTTCTTAATCTTTCTCCGCAAAATCGAATTTCTTTTGTTAAAGATCAAAAATTGTGTATTAACTGTCTCAGTTCTAAGCACGCTTTGTAGTTATGCCCTTCCACGTATTCATGTAGGTTATGCAGTAACCGTCATCATTCAGTGTTACATATTCCTAGTCCGATTGTTGACACAAATAATCAAGTGTTATCTAATTCTATAAATACAAATGAAGCAATTAATGCGAGTCTTTGTTCAACGTCGAATAAGGAAGGTTCAGATAAAAATTACACGATTCTTTTAGCGACTGCGATCGTTAAAGTTGAATCAACAATGGGTACTCACCTGCGGTTGAGATTCCTAATTGATAGTGCTAGTCAATGTAACTTCATTACATCTAAATCTGTCAATTGCTTCGATTACCTGTAAATAAAACTTACACGTCTATTTCAGGGATCGGTGCGTCTTTCAAACCTGTTCGCGGTCAAACGCAAATAGCATTTACATCTCAACATGATGCAGATGTTAAATACAAAATGCAAGCGTTCGTGTTAGACAAAATCACGGATCGTTTGCCATCTTGTGCTGTCGACCCAGCAGTTTGTAAACATTTCAGGAATCTACGTTTAGCCAATGAAACTTTCTTTCGTCCTGGAGAAATTCACGGAATTATAGGTGCTGAACTTGTATCTCATATTTTGGAATCATTCAAATATTCAAGTCCCGATTTACCCGTTGCCATAAATTCCACTTTAGGATTTATAATTATGGGTCAAACTCCAATTCAAAATGTCACGATCAATTCACAGGTTTATTGTTGTGTTGAAGGATCCGAGATCATAGAACCTTTGCTACAGAAATTTTGGGAGCTTAAAGAAGTAGGTGAAGTCGTTACTCGTAGTTCCGATGATATTAAATGTGAAGAATTGTTCTCTACTTCAACAAAACGAGATGATACTGGTCGATACATTGTTGCTTTATCTTTTACAGAATATCCGCCAAACTTAGGAAATTCCTTTTCTACAGCTTTGCGCAGATTTTATTCTCTAGAAAAAAGATTTTCTTTATCGCCGTCATACAGAGTAGACTATAGTGTTGTGATTTAAGATTATATTGATCAAGGTCATATAAACCTTATTCCTAATTGTACTCCTCATTTCAAAGGATACTTTATTCCTCATCACGGGGTGTTTAAGGAAGAATCGGTTTCTACCCCTTTATGCATCATTTTTTATGCATCGTCTAAAGATGAATTTAATAAATCTTTAAATGACTGCCTTTATGCCGGTCCAAAATTGCAAACCGATTTATTTTGCATATTAATTAATTTTCGATTAATGGAATTTGCCTTTATTTCTGACGTTCGTCAGATGTTTCGCCAAATAAAAATATGTTCCGAACATCAATCTTATCAACGTTTGCTTTGGCGATTCAGCACAGATGAACCATTACAAACGTATCAACTCACAAGAGTTACTTTTGGTGTCAAATCATCTCCATATTAACTCTACGTACTGTACTTCAGCTAGCATTAGATGAAGCAAAAAATTTTCCGCTTGCATCCGCAGTTGTACAAAGAGATATGTATGTAGATGACGTAATTTCTTCGGTGGAATCTTTAGATAATGCCAAAACCCTTTATCATGAACTGCTCGGGCTTTTCACGGCCGGAGGTCTTCAGTTAGTTGAATGGGCCACAAATTCTTCGCATTTAACAAACGAAATATCTGGAAATATTCGAATGGACAATGTTGTAGATTTCGAAAGCAATATTTTAAAGGTATTGGGTCTTCAATGGCATCCAAAGGTTGATAATTTAACATTTGCGGTTAAAGGTCCAAATGAAATCTGTACAAAGAGAAATATTCTTTCCACTGTAGCTAGAATGTGGGATCCATTAGGGCTCTTATCTCCCGTGACAATTTTTGCCAAACTACTAATCAAAGAATTATGGATATTAAAGTTGTCTTGGGATGAAGAAACCCCTCCATATATTAAAGGTTTGTGGAATACCTTTCAGCAAGAAATAATTCAACTTTCCGACTTTAAAATATTCCGACACATCGGATATTCATCAGTAACGTCATTACAACTTGTAGGATTTTGCGATGCTTCTGAAAAGGCATACAGTGCCGTCGTATACGCCCGAACAGTGTCTCTGGATGGCGAAGTAAAAATTATTTTACTATGCGGTAAAGCTAAATTGGCTCCAATAAAAACTGTCACTATTCCTCGTTTGGAGTTATGTGCTGCTTTATTGCTTGCAAGACTATTAAATTGCATCATTCGCACATATTCCTCACGGTGCACTATCAAACAGGTTTTTGCGTTTTCTGATTCCATGGTGGTTCTTAACTGGATTCATAAATCGCCCCATTGTTGGAAAACTTTTGAAGCCAATCGAGTGGCAAAAATTCAAAATTTATTACCAGTGACTCGCTGGTTTCATGTTGATGGCATTTTAAATCCTGCCGATTGTGCGTCTCGCGGTATATCTCCAAATCAATTTCTTATTGCCGAGTTGTGGTTGCAGGGGCCATTGTGGCTTCTTTCTCAAGAAAGCGATTGGCCTATTAAAATCATTGACGCGGAAGAAATTATTTTGGCTGACAATAAACTTGAACAGAAATTGGTTTCACTTCCCGTGACACAATCAGAAGTTCATCCCTTATACGCCCTAATTGATAGATGCAGTTCTTACTCTAAATTGTTAAGCATAACTGTTTATGTATTGAGATTTGTTAAACGTTTGCCTAAAAGGAACCGCATTTCTGCGGAAGATCTTGTTGCGGCGGAAATTATTCTAATTTTAGCAGTGCAAGATAAACATTTTTTCTCCGAAAAGACTTTTCTGGAAAAGGGACAACTTTGTTCGAAACCCTTTCGACATTTGAATCCTTTTCTTTCAAATAACTTAATTAGAGTTGGAGGCCGTCTGTCAAATGCAAATATTTCATATGATCAGCAGCATCCAGTTCTTTTACCTAAGAAAGATCGTTTTACCGATTTATTAATTAATCATTTTCATGTAAAAAATTTACACACAGGGCCACATATTCTGCTACCTCTATTACGTCAGCATTTTTGGATTATAGCGGCTAGAAATTTGGTTCGGACTCGTGTTCAAAATTGTAATCATTGTTTCAGAAGAAAACCTCGACCTTCTTTTCTTCTTATGGCTGACTTACCGTCTCCTAGGGTTAATCAGGCCAAAGCATTTATGCATACTGGCACTGATTTTGCCGGACCTTTTAATGTAACTCTTAGTAAACACCGGGAAGTTAAATCTCAAAAGGCCTATATATGCATATTTGTTTGTTTAACAACTCGTGCCGTGCATCTAGAATTAGCGTCAAGTTTGTCAACCGACATATTCCTTGCCGCATTTAAGCGTATCCTTGCTAGAAGGGGACCATGTGCGGTTATGTATTCCGACCGCGGGACAAATTTCGTGGGCGCTAAAAATTATTTAGATTCCCTTCAAGAATTTTTCCGAAATTCAAATTGCCTAAATGCCATTGGCCATGAACTTAGTCAAAGGCGCATTGCTTGGAAATTCAATCCGCCTTCGGCTACTTATTTTGGAGGAATATGGGAGGCGAATATCAAAAGTGTGAAAGGTCATTTAATGAAAGTTGTGGGAGAGCAAATACTTTCTTATGAAGAATTTTCAACGGTTTTAACACAAATTGAAGCGTTGTTAAATTCCCGTCCGTTATGCTGGCTTAGTTTAGACCCTTCGGAACCTCTCGCATTATCGCCTGCTCATTTTTTAACTCTCACCCCGTTGCAGTTCTTGCCAGCTGCCGATGAAACCGGAAAAGCGCTTACGCTTGTAAATCGCAAGCACCTTTTAGATCAAATTGTTCAATCCTATTGGAAGCGATGGTCTAGGGAATACTTGTGTGAATTACAATCCCGACAGAAGTGGAATACACCTTCCTGTCCTGTTAAGCCAGGTCTAGTCGTGATAGTGATGCGCGATAACTGCCCGCCTTTGCAGTGGCCAACAGGGGTATTTGAACAAACTCACCCAGGAAAGACGGCATTATTAGGGTTGTCACAGTTGTAACCTTCCGGTCGACACTTCTGTGTCCTCATTCTATTTATATAATATTTGTAATTTCAAATGCGCACCCAACGCGTGTGGCCTCGAAAACCTGCATTGATTTTTTTTTGTGTTCTCGTTTTAAATATTTTGGCGTTTCCTCGAATAATCAATTTTCATTAGTGCCCATGAAGTTAACCAAGATTTCTATTTACAGAATTTGTTTTTGTGTTTATGTGAATTTGTGTAACCTTTACGTTTGCGTGCTACTTTTGATTATTATTTTGTTGTTTCACCATTTCTGCGGTATATTTGAGTATTATTTGATATTTTGTGATTATAACGATTTACGTGTGGAGAAACAGGAACATTGAAGTTGTGTAGTGATATATTTTTGTGTGTATAGAGTTGTTTTGTTTGCTTAGTATATAATGGCTGAATATAAATTAGACCTCAACCGTTTAAGAAAAGATGAGCTGTGTTTTGAATTATTCATTCGTGGTGTTGATATGGCTACCACTGAAACTGTAGACCATATGCGAGCATGTCTCCGTCCCTTAACTAAAATGGAACAATTGGATAAATCATTATCTTACCCAACTTTGAAATTAAATACCGATGAAGATTTTGAAATTATTGGAACTAAATTAACTGAACTTAAAGCAAATCTGAAGAAATTGGACTCACTTTTGGCTACTATTCGTTCGCGTCTTATTCATTTATTAAAAGAATTAATCTCACCGTTACTTCTTCGTTAACCCCTGAACAAACTAAGACATATAATCAGTTGTTACCGGCAATTCTTACGCTTATGGACAATTTGGATGGACAAACGGCGTCAGATTTTATCGCCCTTCCTGCAATGTTTTCTTCTCAAACGTTAGCTACAGATGAAACTGTAGAAGCGCCTAATCTCTCAGATAGTGTTGTTTCTAGTAATCCTGCCTCTAGTTCTAATTTTAAAGGTCACCATACACCCGTAGTTAAATGGAACTTAAAATTTTCTGGAGATCCTACTGGACTTAAGTGTTTATAATTTTCTAGGAAGAGTAAATGAGCTTAAAGTTGCTCGTGGTGTTTCCGATTTACAGCTTTTTGAAAGTTCTGTAGATTTATTAGAATCCAAAGCCTTATTATGGTACAGGAGTAATCGTCACCAATTTACTTATTGGCACGAACTATTTTCTTTATTAATTCGACATTTTGAATCACCTGATTACAGACGTCGACTGTTTAAGGAAACTTTGTCGCGAACTCAACATCCCTCCGAAAATATCGTGGAATACTTGTCAATTATGAATTCAATGTTACGACGATATGGCAGTATACCCGATGATGTACAATTAGATATTATTTCAAGAAATCTTGTCCTTTTTACACCGCACAACTGGCATCCGTTACTTCGTTACGTGAATTAGAAGCAGAATGTTTAAAACTTGAAGTCACGAAATACCGTTTAGATAATTATGTGCCGCCTTGTAGAAAAAGCGACTGTGTCGAACCAGATTTTGCATTTGTTCGCAAAACTAAAGCTGTGTCAGAAGTTGCATCTGCGTTGCCTGCTGTAGCTGAGACATCACCCAATTCAAAAACTGTAGTTTGTTGGAATTGTTCACGTTTAGGTCATACTAGTACAAATTGTACGGAACCAAAGAAACTATTCTGTTATAAATGTGGTAAACACGATTTCACTATTCGCACCTGTCCCGAGTGCAATATTCAGTTAAACTTTTCACGAGTAAACCGTTAAGTCAAGTGGTTAACCTCGATTCATCTCAAAGCTTGACTTCCCCTAAATTCGATCCTAAAAATATTAAGCCATGCAAATCAATTACGTTTAAATCTGATCAATTTCCTGCGCAAATCTTACTTGACTATGTTCTCTCTCATGTTGAAGGTGATCAGAGACCCTATGTGAAAATAAAAATTGTGGAATATCCTATTTTAGCTCTTTTAGATAGTGGTGCTACACAAACTGTTGTAGGACTACCTGGTTACGAATTATTATTGAAACTCGGACTCGCTTATTAAGTCGCCAACTGAATGTACAGTTGCTAACGGACAAATATGTAAAAGTTTAGGTTATGTAGCCACACCGATACAACTGTTAGATAAATTACGCATTGTAAATGTTTTAGTAGTACCCGAATTGTGTCACGATATAATACTTGGTATTGATTTTTGGAAATTAATGGGTATTGTCCCTAATTTAAAGGAAGACATTTGGCATTTTGACAATGAATCAAAAATTCCTCACATTGCAAGTTTAAATAATCCTGATCAATTATCTATTGATCAGCGCAATGCGTTAAATAATTTAATTTCGAATAAATTGAAAATAATGGGAATTGGATTAGGCTTGTGCACCACCACTGAACATGTCATTGAAATCACTCCTGATACAAAACCTATTAAACAAAGATACTACCCTGTATCCCCGGCTAAACAGAAAATTATAGATAATGAACTAAATGAAATGCTACAAGCGGGAATAGTTGAATCTAGCAAAAGTGCATGGTCATCACCTGTCTGTCTTGTTCCGAAAAAGGATAGTTCCTACCGATTCTGTGTCGATCATCGCCAACTAAATCGCTTTACCATTAAGGACGCCCACCCTTTGCCTTACATATCTGCGATTTTAGATCAATTACGTGATGCCCAATATTTATCGTCAATTGATATTAGGTCAGTGTACTGGCAAGTGCCTTTGTCAGAGTCCTCTAAGGATTTTACTGCATTTACGGTTCCAGGGCCTGGGCTCTATAGGTTCACTAGGATGCCTTTTGGTCTGACTAATGCCCCTGCAACGTTTCAGCGCTTGATAGATAACACTTTAGGTGCCGACCTGCAACCCTTTGTTTTGCAGTATCTTGATGATGTGGTTGTGATTTCGAAAGATTTTAATACTCATTTGGAAGTTCTCACAAAAGTTCTTGATCGATTGGCTGAAGCTGGTCTCGTTATTAGTTTGCAGAAATGTAAATTTTGTGTACCCGAACTCAAATATCTAGGCTATGTTGTAGATGCTAATGGATTAAGACCCGATCCCGAGAAAATTAGTGCGATTCTGAATATATCTCGTCCAAAAACTGTTACAGAACTGCGTCGATTTTTAAGTACCGCAAGTTGGTATCGGAGATTGATCAAAAATTTTTCTACTATCGTACATCCGCTTACAGACTTGACAAAGAAAAAGACTATTTGGAAATGGTCTGAATCTTGTGAGTTAGCATTTAATCACCTTAAGAAGAGTTTTGTGTCAACCCCCATTTTGACCTGTCCTGATTTTGCAAAACGGTTTATTTTGCAAACAGACGCCTCTGCCTATGGCATCGGAGCTGTTCTTACCCAAGAATCCGACCAAGGTGATAACGTTATTTGCTGTTTATCTCGTTCTTTGACAACCCAAGAAAGAAAATACTCCACTACCGAGCGAGAATGTATTGCTGTTATCTGAGCTGTAGAAAAATTAAGACATTATTTAGATGGCGCTTCGTTTACGGTTATTACTGACCATCATTCTTTGCTGTGGTTGCACCGTTTGAAGGACCCTCAAGGTAGATTAGCTCGGTGGTCTCTCCGTCTGCAACCCCACGATTTCAACATCATTCATCGGAAAGGCAAAGACAATGTCGTTCCTGACTTCTTATCGCGTTCCGTACCTGTGTCGGTTGATGTTCTTCAATCGAATGCCAACGAAATGTCTAACATTTCTGACCCATGGTACAGAAAAATGATTACCAAAATATCGGAATTTCCTTTAAAGTACCCTCAGTAGCGTACTGAAATTAATAAATTGTACAAATATGTTAAACCAGGTATACCCGAACTCGCCAACGAGTCTGACGTTTGGAAACTGGTAGTTCCCAAAGACCTTCGCAAAGAGATCCTTTCACGGTATCATGATCATCCAACAGCTGGACATGTCGGTATCTTTAAAACATACTCTAAAATTAAAAATCTTTATTATTGGCCTCAGATGAAAAGCGACATTGCCAGATATGCCAATCGTTGTACAATTTGCCAACAACAGAAACCCGAACAAAAACTACCTACAGGATTAATTGGCAGTCGTCCCGAAATTAGTAGGCCATGGCAAATGATTAGTGTAGATTTTATAGGACTTTTAGTACGCTCAACTCAAGGCTACACTCATCTATTGGTAATATGCGACTACTTTAGCAAGTATGTAGTATTATTTCCCGTCCGTTCCGCTACTGCTAAGAGTGTGTGTAAAAACTTAAAAGAAGGAATCTATTTGATTTATGGTGTTTCACAATCAATAATTTGTGACAATAGAACACAACTGAAAAGCAAAGAATTTAAAGCCTTATGTCAAAAATACCACTCTGAAATTTTCTATACTCCTCTTTATTATCCTCGCGCTAACCCTGCCGAGAGATCAAACAGAGTTATTAATACCATGATCGCTTCATACATCAAGGACACCCATCGTGCTTGGGATAATCAATTAGCCGCTGTGGCTTGTGCAATTCGTACTTCCACTAGCGAAACGACAGGTTTCACCCCTTATTATATTAATTTTGGTAGAGAACACGTTGCCGATGGTAAGGAATACTTTATCGATGTGAATGCATCCGAACCGCTTAATTTAAATTCTCAAGTGGAAAAGAGAAAAACTGGTTTTCAGAAATTACGAGAAACGGCGAAAAAGCGTCTTCGTCTCGCTCACGAGCGTTTTCGACACACCTACAATCTGCGTAGAAGAGATGTGACTTACCAGATAGGTCAACGTGTATGGCGACGTAACAAGATCCTTAGCGACGCAACCAAATTCATATCTGCTAAACTGGCTCCAAAATTCATAGGGTCTTATAAGGTTAAGAAAAAGATTGGTGCTTATGTTTATGAATTGGAAGATAGTGATGGCAAACCCGCAGGGACTTGGCATGTTCAAGAATTAAAACCTGCAGTTATTGATGATCAAGGTTGATGTTTTCTTTATGTTTGTTTGGTTTTGTTTTTTTTCTCTTTTATTTTTGAAATTGTTGTGTGGAACATACTTATGTTGTGAGGCCCGAACTTTTCAAAAATGGATCCCTCATGTGGTAATCTTATTCATGTGTGAGTGTTGTCAGTAAACTCAATCTTCAATGGAGTTTACTTCCTTACGAAGAGAAGGGGGGATGTAACCTTCCGGTCGACACTTCTGTGTCAGCATTCTATTTATATAATATTTCTAAATTCAATTGTCTGCTGATAGCATTGTCCTGCTATCTATATCGTTGTTACCTTTGCGCTTCATTTGTGTTAACCTTTATAATTATATTATAAGTTATTGCCGTATACTCAAATTTACGTTACTTATCTGCATTTGAAATTACAAATATGATAATAAGCTGTACTTTGCTTTTGTCCTTGTGGATAAGAGGCATTCTTATTTCGATCGTTGTTGGTGAAAGTTGGATTCTGCCGATATAAACGTATTGATTACGGATTTAGGTGGAACCGACAAATAATTATTGGAGTTTGGTAATTTTGGTTTTATGGTTCTAGAATACCTTTTGCAAGCTTCGATTTTCACTTGTAGTGGATTTAAATTTATCATCATCGTTCATAACTGGTATGAATTAAAATAGATTAAATTTTATTATTTTAATTTTTCTAGGTGCAGATGTTCGTTATTGGAATCTAAATATTGTAACGTCCTGTTATCTCTAAATCAGTTAGTGCACATTTACTTGACCCACTTACGTAGTAATTAATATCTCAATTTTTGTTTGCAACTTGATTTCTAATATTTAATTTTAGGGTCCTTCTTCTTCTTTTTCCTCCCTAAGCCTTCTCATTGTGCGTTATACGTATGCTTTTCATTCTGGTTATGCTCCTGTCTCCTTTATCTCAAGAACGTTGTCGCACTATCAACTTTATTATTTATCATTTATTGGCGTTGCCGACCAGCTGTCGTTACTCTGGGTTACCATTCCAGCCGCCTAGGACTTCGACGACCTCTAATGTGAGATAACTACGTACAGAAGCTAATCATTAAGTAAGATTATTCCATGTATTTATTGTTCGTTGTTAGTGTTTGTGCTTATTTGGTGCCATTGTGGTTTTATTATTTTCCTTTACTAGTACTTAATATTAATAATTTGAGCTATTGCTGTTCATAAGAAGTACATCTACTTCATTCAAAATTCTGTAATACTGATATACAAAATTTAATATTTAAAAATCAACATTTAGTATATTTCTAGGCACCCTCTTTACTGCCTAGGTTGATTCATTGAGATAATTGTGAAATATTTCAACAGTACGTTAAGGTATCTAATATTTACACTACTGTTAGAGATTGCTCCCACGAGGTGCTTATTTGAAATTGAGGTTAGAACACCTAGCACTTAATTTATGGTGCATTTTACGTACTACTACATGCTTTCTTGGCCAAGGGTATATGAGTACGTGAGTAATAAATAACTTTAAAGTGAGTGAGAAATTAAAAGTTCTTCTTCCCTGATATACACTCGTGCGGGTTCCTTACGGTAATATTTACTAATTTTGTATTTTCTATTTTTGTGTTAATCGTAATTGATGTAATATTGAAATTCAACTGGTATTTGGGAATTTTTGTTATTAATTGTTTTGTGTTCCGATGCGATATTAAAGATAGTTATTTTGTGAAGTTGCGTGTTTTATATTTATGATCTGGAAAGGGGTTCCTTCGAAGTCTGTTGGAACTAGGACTTTAGGTTTCATACGCTCCTTAATTGTTATCAGTTCCTGGCGCCTTGGCATTCCCTGTCCAGGCTCTGATTCAATACTAACCCTTATTAATATAATCTGTGCAGTACATTTTCTAATCTACCCTGAATTAGAGTCTCACCCTGACTAAGCCGGAGCAAAAGTTGTCACCACCCCCAACCCAAAAGCCGCTACCTAAGCACTTTTCTAGTGGCCGTCAATTTTCCGTGACACAGTACGTACAAAAGATGAGGTTTATACCCGTCCAGTAGCAAAGCTGTGTTCACTCCCCAAGCAGTAAACATTTTTTTTACATGCGCTGTTTATAGTTTTCTTTTCTTTTTTTTCCTTTTTCCATTTAATATGAATTTTTCATTTTGTTAAAATCTTATTTTAAGGCCGGAGGATATGCTAACGCCGGCAACAAATTCCTTTTATTTTTAAATTACAGTTTATTAATCCGATAAATTATTGCCAGAATAGCATTCAATTCAAGTTATTTTAATTTATAGATAAATTGAAACATATACCAATTCTGACAATAACAAAATTAACACAGATAGTAACAAACATCGGTGTGATTCGGTTCTCTAGTAAATTGTGGCATTACGGTGTGTACGTCAAAATAACCCCTTGCACCCGTCTTAGAGAGTGGGTTCGAAAACGGTGAAAGTTCTAAATTGGTGATCCTTGCCTTCCTTCAATGACCATCCTAAATCTCACCCTTTAAACACCTATTTAAAGTGAGCTGCAGATCTTGGGTAAGTTCATTGTTTTACCTTTTGTTTGTTCATGTTTAAAAAATACAGTCCACTGTGTGGCTAGATAAAAATGTGGCTAGATTTTAAATAAAAAATAAAATTTTTTTAATTGATATTTATGAGTTAGTTTTGGATTTAGATTTTTTCTGTTCTCATTTTATAGTGAGTCACTGGCTCACCTGTCTCACCGGAGAAGCCGCCCCTGACTGAACATTCTAACGGGTATCATGTTGGTTTGGGGGTTAATCAGCATACCGGCTACAAAAACACATTCTTCAAGTTCTGGTAAGGCAATGCGAATTTCAAAAATTTTTATATTAAAATATTTGACAATTTCACGAGTAGAAATACTAATTCGGTTAACATATTTTGATTTGATGAATATAACTGTACTTTTACCTTCTTTTACAAACAAGAAATTAAACTCTCCATAATCCACCAAAGCGGAGATTTTTCAAGGTAATCTGCGCAAGTATTCTGTGAGTGTCGTTTTTGAACGCATTTAATAATAGAAGATTATGAGTGAAATTTGTGTTGTTAACTTCTAGCGTTATAGTAGCTGAGCCGTTTGACCTTGCTGAACATGAGGAGTCCACACATGTCGAGTATCTCTGATGATGAAAATATTGAAGATAGCACTAATTGAAACTCCTATGCCAAGCAAAATGTAAATTGGTGTCTTATTATTCTCTAACTCTAAATAGCTTAAACTATTTGCATTAAACCGTACTTACTAAAATATTTAAAATTCCATTCAATAATCAAACTTATTTAATTATTCATATTTTAAAAAACAAATGTGTTTACTATTATATATCATGAAAATGAGAGAAGTTGCATCTATTTATTGGTGCAAGAAAATACAGGGTGTCCCATTAAAAAAATCATATATTTGTGTCATATTTCAAAAACTGCTCCCTAAAAAAATATTCAGGTACGTCACTGAATCCTACGTAAAAATATCTATCAAACACCGTTTTTATCTTTCCCCAATCTTAAAAGGTTATTGAGATATAGAGGTCTTCTAAAAAGCGCAAAACTTCAATTTCGCTCTGTAACTCAAAAACGATGAGGGCTATGGAAATTCTGTTAATAGCATTGTAAGTTTCACAAAAAAGTAGCTACAGTTCGAGAAAACCGCAAGTCTCTAACTACAATAATAACCGAGATAACCCGGTTTTGCAACGAATTTGAGACACACTGTACATTATGTCTTAAAAACGTATTGTGGTCTTTGTTCCTGGTGTTTATGGTGACGGTATTTCGAACATCTGCGTCCCATATAATTATCGCTGTGGTAAGATAACGTAGTAGTACCATGTTCAATATTATAGAAAAATCTATTTTCGGCGTTATTGTTGTCTTTATTTTTACAATTATTTCCATTTCCCGTTTGAAATTCATTGATTACTGCTTTTTTATAGTTTCTGTTTTCATATTTCCTATTTCAATTTTTATTCGTATAATTAGTAGAGATGTAACAGTTTCGATCGCGTATATGAAAAATTGATGAAAATGCTGCTGTTCTGAATAACTTAAATTCCGATTTTGTGGCATTAATTGCATAGCTAGTTGTTTCGTAATTACGTGCTTTATTGATTACCTGTTATTTGCTATTACGTATGCTTTAAAAAACACAACAGTCGCTGCTTTTTCATTTTCTCTGCGAAAAAAATTTAAAGCGTTGCCGTCATTATTTGATTGAACGATTGTTAGATTTGCCATTAGTAATCCAACTGATTTGCCGAATTCGTCATTGCTTAAATCACCTTGTCCAATTAAGTGTAATTGTGTTGTTGAAGATGCTGTAAATTGTTTGAGTAAAAAAAATAGTTCTAAGGTCTACTAATAAATTGGTAGGGCTGACATATTGGATTTTGATGCGAATTCTATCTCTATAAGAATACTTGTTTTTAAAACGTAATTGATTAAGGAGTTTTTCAACTTGGTTTAAAATCGTTTCATACAATTCTATGCCTTCTAATAATTAATGGACCATATCCACAGTTCCGTTTAATTTTGAAAGTAGACTAGTTGCAGTTTTAAAATTAAATTGTTCTGCCATACCTATCTAACAGTATTTAATCCTAATATTTATACGATCACTGACAGCACTTTCTTGCTACTTTGTTCTCTCTTCTAACCCTAAAGTTACCAAACTAAGATGTACATAAACAATCTGTTTCCTAAATACTAATATTTCATAAATTTCCGTTAACTTAACATTAATATCCCCAGCAAGAATATGATTTATGTCTTAATAGTAGAACTATGCGACTTTAGACTCAATATGGGTCAATCGACTAAAAACTATGCTACGTTGGGCTCAATGATGAACAATCGACCAAAAACGAACTGATTGCGTTGGTTTGTAGATCAATCTACAAAAAACTACGTAACTTTAGATTCAACGTAGGTCTGTGGATTAGAAAAGTGCGTTACTTTGAAATCAAAGTATGTCAGCCAACTGAAAACAGTGCTAGCTTGAACTCAAAGTAGATCGGCAATACTGCTGGTGGTGTATAATTTTGCTAACCACTTAGTTAGCATTGCAATCTCTGCAAACAATGCGAACTTCAAGAAACTATTTGAATGTAGTTAGTCGAATTTCAGGATGCACAATTCAACGCGCTATTCATACTAAGCGAGAACGAGCTTAGTTTGGCTAGAACAAAATGAATCTTTGACTGACATTTACTTGTTTGTTTTCTCTAAAAACTTAGTAAGCATTTTCGCACTGTTGCTTGTAATAATTAAAAACGTCAGGCTGCTTTAATAGGAGTTCTAAAGATTTCTCGAGCCTTCTACCAATAACAAATATTGAACGTGCTTGTGTAATATATCGTGTAATTGTAGTAAATAATCAATCATATTAAATAAAAAACCATGCATGTTGCTATTTAAAAAAAATTGTTGTAGATACTTAGTAATACAAATACAGGGGTACAAGAGTGCAAAACTGGCAAATGGGATTCTACACGTATTAGACAAAGACTAGCGTTAGATGGGATTTTCAATGTAGTTTTTTCTATATGGACTTTAAATGATTATAAAAGAGATAGATATACATTAACCTAATCAGCTTGCTAATTACACGTTGTCATTTGTCTGTGCTTGTCATTCAATACGTGATTAATGTTTTTAGCCCTTTCGGTAGACCTGTTACCACAATAGGTTAATACCAAATCTTTAAGCATAATAACATACACGTCAAATTCTTACACAATGTTAGCACACACACAAACGCATGCACAAACGCGGGCGCGCATGCCCGTACGCACCCATGCATTCACGCAGGCATGCACGGACGCACTCACACACGTACACACATGCATTGCATTAAGACTCGGGAAGTGTGAATTTTATTAGGACTGTGTGAAATTGGAAACTGCGTTTGCTAAGTTATCTGCTAGGCGAAATAGGTTTTGGGCCTTTGGAAGCTTTATTTTAAAAAGACTTTATATCCAATTTTACACTCCTATCAAGTGTACTTTAATTTCAATTGATTAATTAAAAAAATAACTTATTTTTGATACAACAACTTAGATGTTTATATTCACTAAACTTTAAGTAATTGACAAAATACTTGGAGTTAAAAATTAATAATTAAAACTTATGGTGAGTAGTTTGAACAACCAACAATGTTAAAGTTGTGAAGTTCGAGACTGACTGCTTCTAATTCAATAACTAATATTTACAAATGAGTAGCTTTGAACCACTAACAATGCTAAAGTTATGAAGTTCTCAGACTGACTGGCCATCTTGGGCTCCTAAGAGTATCTATGCTATCCCTTCCCCTCATATTGCTTGTGGGAACTGCAGGTCTCATGTCTCCTATTTCTTTATACAATACAAAGTACTACATTTTAATAATCTTAATTCTAACAATTGCTGTCTTATTGTCTATTGTGACCTGCACATGCAGTGTCATATTACGTTTGGAATACAATGTAACTGTTTCCGTTTTCATGTCTGGTTTGCCGTGCATTGCCTCACGATTGCGATTGGGCGTGTCATATTTATTGCTGTAATATCCCTTATTATGCTCCACGTTTGTGCGCAATTTTTATTGCTGTGATACTTTATTTTCTTTAAGCCCCAATGTTGGGCGTCATTTTTATTGCTGTGAAATTACCCTACGATTTAAGCCCCTATGTTATTGCTGTGATATGCCCAATTAAGCCCCACGATTTATACGTTATATTTTATTTGTTTACCACGACTAGCTCACTGAATGCTCGACTTCCTAATGATAAATCTTATTTTACCCTTTAAATGGATTCAAATAAAGCAGTTCAAAATCACACAATATAATAATTGATAATATGTACAATGATGTGTAACCTCAAAATGTTCCTCCGTATAGAATATTTACATTTACCAAATATATGCTTTCCCGAAAGCCAGCAAAAATATCTTTTAATTACTCTCAAGTATCTTCGAACGTTCTAAGATGATTTCCCTGTTTTCATATTTTCAAATGACTTTTGATGACTCTTACAAAAATATAATGTATAGCAAATATTAAATTTGAAACAGTCTTTAAATAATAAATGTTTAAAAATCGCTAACCTGGAATGGTCACTGAAATTGCCTCATAATGTCTGTAGTCTGCATCTTTTCCTATGTCCGCTCTACTTATTGGCCAGAGTTTTCCATATTTGATTTCTGGTATTTTCCTTGAATTAACTTTGAGTACTCTTTTGATCGCACTTTCAGACGTATTTCTAGATTTGTGTTAAGGCTTAGAACTCGACATGAACATCGACTTGTATATAAACTTAAATATCAACTTAGTACATATGACATCAACGAAACTGACATCAACGAAAGTGGCATCAATAACAACCGTCTCAACAAAAGCCCTGTTTTGTTAAATATTAAAATAAATTTAATTAATTGTTTAACCTACGTCTATTTGTAGATCGGCTTATTTTTTGTTGCACAATTTTTGCACTGTCAAATTTTACTTATTCTGAATTTTAACGTTTTACTATTAATTTCGTCAGGTAAATTTCTACCGTACTTGAGCATAGTTTGTGCTTGGTTGAATATGAACTGACCTCTTTATTCATTTCCTATCGTATTTATAAGCCATTCACACCAATCGTTTCCATTGACGTGTTTATTGATCAAAGCTTGTACTTTGCCTTATCTCTGGCAGAACTCGGCATTTCTCAATTTTCCTGGTTTTAATTGTTGTACTTTCGTTCTATTCCTCACGTCTACAATCAATATATCACAGCATCTTCTTAGAATTTCCAAATATCCATTGCAATTCTGTCATGTATTTCTATTTGTCGTTTAAAAGTCCATAGCTTATCATATAATGAATCGCCTGGTGTTTATTTGTTTCTTACAGAATGTTGGTTTTTTGAACAAATGCAATCTTTCTAGTCACGTATTTAGTGACGTATTAGAATGCGTTTTCTTATACATGCGTTGATATTTTTGACGTAATTATTAAATATTTGGAATGCCAATTTATCTATGTTTTCCAATAATTTATTTTGATGCAATTAGTTGCTTCTAAAATCTTATCTTTACTCGTAAATTATACTTAAACACATTATACGACGCACATATTACTATTCTAATTAAATGGTATCGAATCATTACTAAATGAGCTTTTTTCTCATGCATTAGATCAAATATTCTTTATATACAGTGTCCTCGCAATTGACTTTTGTAGAATAGTCGATTTACTCCTATAATTGATGGAATTATTTGATTTTCTTAAAGCTAAAGTTATTTATATCTATCCTACGACCTCTATGACTTAATCTACCTTTAAACTACCCTCTTATCATAACATTATATATATATATATATATATATATTGATTTGGGGGATATGTAACTGGCGCCGTTGATTATTCCAGTATAAACAATATATCGATACACTCAAAAAATTCAGCAGGTACCCTCCAATTTAAGTCGTGGGGATATGGCCCTAATTAATGCAAACTTTACTAAAGTACACAGGCCCCACAACTAGAAAGTGTGTGTCCAGTTTTAATAGTAACTGCATTATCAACATGTCATTGGTAGCATGAAGTGTCCGCTCCTAATGTATTGCTAACTAAATTACACAGTCCCCACATTTAAATGTAAACTCCTACAAAGTGTAGAATAAGATCCCCATTGATAATAAAAACCCAACCTTCGTATAGATATATGTTTGGTTCATACTTTATAACAATTGAACTTGCATTAATCTACACAATTGCTTTATTTATCTCTAACCAACCGGTTTGATGTGTGCCCATGCTTAAAATATTATCTCATTTGCATTTAGACGTTGCTATGTTCTTTTACTATTTATAAACATCCGTTTTTAATATTGTATTGTGACCACTACCTGGAATTGCTCCATATTTAGAGATGGTCCAAAACAGGTTCTGTTTTAAAGAATTAAAGAATTAAGACTCTAAAAACGAATAAAATTCTTTTTGTAATATTTGTTATTACATGATGGTGAAAATTTTCCAGCAACGGTCTTTTAAAACCTAGACTCATCACATAACGCTACTTTACCCTTACTCAAGAGATAGCTATAACTTGTACACCAAATAGTATAGCTCGTAAACGAATCGATCAAAGTTTTTCAAAATTTTTACAGGCAATCCTTTAATAGGACATAGCAACATCCATCAACAGCGGGGCTTTAAATCTGTTTTCGAAGGTAGCATCAACCCCTATACAAAAAAATTAAAGTGTATAAACGACGCTATAGAAAATTTTCAAAATATTCACATGCAATCCTCTAAGAGACTATAGTAAAAATGTCTACTAACAACAGTGATCCAAAGTCAGTCTCAGGGCTTGCAACAACCTCTATACTAAGAAAAATATAGCTCACAATGACTTGATAAAAAATTTTCAAAGTTTACACATGCAATCCTCTGATAGTCTTTTACAAAAACATTCACCAGCAGCGGTGTGCCAATGCTAGCCTTGGGGGTGGCAGCTCCCAAATAGCATTTATTTATGTGTAGAACTTTAAGACACCTCGTCGCAACTGTAATGTTTATGATTTAAGAATCCACACACATATATCAATAATGCGAGTAAATCACTCAAAAGCTTTATTTAATTCATATGTAAACATATACAACTAAACACCACCTAATACCGCCTGCTTAAACTAACAATCTTATTTATTTTATTTATTTATTTATTTATTTTCCAACAGGTAATAAACCCAGTTACAGGAAAATTTGACATTAGTTCAATTTAACAATGCATTTGTTGCAGTTTATTAAGCGCAACATCTACTAAAAAATTTATAGTATCAAAATATATATCGCAGTTTCCACAAATAAAATTATAACTAGTAATCATCGTGTATATAGGCGACTTTATTAACGCATTTGTTTTAGCGGATGGAGTAAAAAACAGTTTGTGTTGTCTAGAAGTAGTTCTTGGAACACGTAAGTAGATGTAGGAAACAAGTTCAGGTGAGTCTATGTCATTATGAAGGAGCCTATATAAAAAGATTAAACCCGCCATAATCCTACGAGTCTCCAAGGAATGTAACAGGAATGTGTTGGACAAGTAATTTTGGCAACAACTTCTGTTGGGATATCGACCTTCAACTTTAAAAAACAAAAATTTTAGAAATTTTCGTTGAACTCCCTCTAGTGCTAACTTATGGCGGTCATAAATAGGAGACCAGACAATACAGCAATATTCCAGCTTTGATCGAACAAGAGCTTGATAGAGTATTTTCAAACACTCTACATTCAAAAAAGTCCTTGCAATTTCTAATGATGAATCCTAGTGTTTTACATGCTGCACTTACAACTTTATTAATATGTAAAGTAAATGTGAGAGCAGAGTCAAAAGTAATGCCCAAATTTTTAATACTGCTAACTCTATTTAGTTTTTGTTGTCCAATGCTATATGAATAATTTATGGGTTCCAGTTTCTTTGTGTATGAAACAATGTAACATTTAGCAACATTGATGGAGAGCTTATTAGTCTGGCACCAGCTAATAAGGCTATTAATTTCCATTTGCAAGTTATTACAGTCATTATATGATTCAATATTAGCGTAGAGCTTGATATCATCAGCATATAAAAGTTTACAACAGGCTAAGGATTTGCAAATGTCGTTTATAAAAAGGGTAAATAGCAAGGGTCCTAAACTGGAACCCTGTGGCACACCCGAGGTGGCAGTAAAGGGTGCAGATTTATAACCATTGTAAGTAACAAATTGGATCCGCTCTTTTAGATAAGAGTCGAACCACTGCAGTAATACGTTGCTAAATCCATATTCTCGTAGTTTATGTATTAAAATAGCATGATGTATATGATCAAACGCTTTGGAAATGTCTGCATATATATAACATCGACTTGGCTATGTGCATCTAGGGTCTCAGAGATGAATTGTGTCATAAGGACTAAATTAGTGGTAGTTGATCTTTTGGAAAAGAACCCGTGCTGATTTGGCGATATAAGGTGTGAAACAAAAGGAAATATTTTGTTGTGCAAAATCATTTCAAAAACTTTTGCACAATTAGATAAAATAGATATAGGTCTATAGTTGGCAACATTGTTCGGATCTCCATTTTTTAGGATAGGGCAGATTATCGAAGTTTTCCAAATGGATGGAAATATAGCACTTTTAAGTGAAATATTAAATATACAGGACAGCGGGTAAGCTAAAGCACCAGCACAGTCCTTAAGAAAGAATGAAGGAATCTGGTCCACGCCGCAAGTAGCTTTATTTTTGAGTTTACAAATGCTGTCTTCAACTTCAGACAGAGTGACTTTGTTTATATTCAAAATGCTGTTGACAAGAACTTTACCATTCTCATTATCACCAAAGTCATCAAAGTCATATTCAGAGTGTGTCGTGTAGACACTGCTAAAATGGTTTTTAAAGACCTCAACAATTGCTTGAGGTGACTCAAAGGTTTGATTTTGATAACAAATTTTACCTGGTATTCTAGTTTTGGGTAGCTTCAAATGAATGTAGGCCCAGAATGATTTTGGGTCCTCCCTAAGTGAACGCTCTACCTGCAACAGATATTGCTTATAAGACGATTGTATGAGGCACTTTTATATTCAACTAAAAAATAGCTTGAGCCATGGAGTTTATATTTGCGAAGAGTAGTATTTTTCTGCCTGATGGCATTAATAGCTTCTTTTGAGTACCACCTAGGGTATTGTCGTTTTGTGCCTCTATAAGTAGGAACATATTCATCCAAAACAGAGTAAAGCTTAAGATAAAAAGCATAGCAAGCCATATCAGGATTTGTATGATTTACTAAAAAGGACCAATCCGTGGTTAAGAGGGTGTTGTATAATTGTACATAGTTAGCTTTCTGAAAATTATAGGATTTAGTGAAACTTGTTGGAAAATTAGAGTAAAATGTTTTAATTCTAAGTTGTATATATAGAGGTGGATGGTGTTCGTCCTTTATTATAAGTGGAGTCTTATCTTCAGTTATGACACATAAATGATTAGAATAAACCAAGTCAATCAACCTATTGTTTTGATTAAAGACATTGTTATATTGTGTGACGTCAATAAAGTGTTCAAAGTTCAGTAGCATTGATGTCTTTATGTCCATTGCGTTACCTGTGCTGTAAAGTGGCACGTTAAAATCACCCATAATTAATATGTTGTGTCCGGCAAATTGTTCTAAGTAATCTAATAATATTTCTAAATAGGTGGTTGCAGTGGCTGGCGGTATGTAGATAGCAAAGGTATGTAGATTGTCGCCCTTTATATTGATCTTGCAGCCAACAATGTCTATTACAGGAGCAACCGAACACAATTCAGTTACTTCAATAGGTGTAAATGCGAGACAATTACTAAGAGCCAGCAATGCTCCTCCACCACGTGTTAGTCCAACTTCCGCGTGTCTACGATCAGTTCTGATAACATTGTAATAGTTTAAAAAAAGTTCAGTTGATGAAATATCATCAGTGAGCAACGTTTCCACAAGTGCAACAATATCATACTCACATTCAGGAACACCTGCACTAAAACCCGGTATTTCAGTTCTTAAACCTCGAACATTTTGGAAATAGCACTTCAGATAGTTTGTAGAACCAACTACGGCTTTATTACCCATTTTAGGGATACTCCATGCACCATCTTCATAACGACTACTTTTATTCACATTAGTAAAGCAACCATATGAATTGGTTATTTTTATGTGATATTTGGTGTAGCTAGTGTTGCATGAAAATTTGCACCAATTTTGTTAGGTGTAAATCTTCTAACTGCTATGCCTTCAGGCCAAAACTCAGGATTCAATAATGAGCTAGACAATGATGAGGCAATTGTTATTTTATAGGAACTGTACAGATCTGGAAATTTGGATTTTAAGCGCGAAAGTTCGATTTTAGTTTCATCAGTTGTTATTTCCTTTAGTTTGTTTTGTATATATGTTCGTATCTTGTTATCATCAGCTTTAGGATTAACTCGTGTTAAGTGAATATTAACATACCTTATGCGCTTTTGCACAGCCTTAAACCAATCAGACGAATTCGTAATTCCATTTTCCGCGGTATCAACTATGGCTGTCCCAATAACTAATGAGTTTCTGTTTCGTTGACTTTTATTGTATCGATTGTCTACTACACCCAGTTCAGTAGCAGAATCTTTTATCACATCAGAGTATTTTTTTTTTGTTCTACCATTTACTTTATTAATTATTACAGCTTCTTGTATAATGTTATTAGCATCTTTAGTTATTTCTTTATTGATATGAGGATTAAGTTCATTCATTATTACAGGTTTTTGTATCATGCCATTAATATCTTTGTTTACATCTTTGTTATTGTTTTGCACATTAGAAGTCTGTTCTGATAGTGACTGGTTATCAACATTCTCAATTTGATGTACATGTGTAAATCCAATTTTGCTAATTCTATGATCCAGTTTGTTCTTAGTAAGAAGTTTAATTAAATCTATGTTGCTTTCCTTTAAAATTCTTACTTCTGTTTTCAAATCTAACAACTCCCTATTCAGTGTTAAGGTTTCTCTTTTTATTATGGATGATATTAAGGAGCAGAACTCATCACTCTTTAAAAAGGTAGTGACCTCATTATTATAATTATAACTCACTTCATTAGCAGTTGTTACATAATTAAAAAGTTTCTTATTATCACAATTAATATCAGGTACACATGTTGCACTATTATCCATGCTTGACTTTGTTAGATTAACACAATTTCCACAATAATATAATTTTTGATCTTCATCACTGTTTACAAAAACACCATTTCTCTGGCTACAAAATGTATGAGCTCTAGTCTTGCAGCTATAGCAAAACACAAATTTATTTACTGCATTTTTATTACAATAATGACAATTATTAGACAGCTCTGCAGGAACATGATTTGCACCGGCGGCCATCTTTCTTATCTTGTAATAACTAGTTCCTAACTAGAACAAAACTAAATAATAAATTCTAAATATTTATACTACAACCACTGTGGCGAAACAAAAGCGGCATTATAAATTTAGACGATGAATGTGGTCCGGGCACGCATTGGGTCCATTATAAAATAAAGTCAAAACGGTGATATACTTGGAAAGCTTTGAAGACCCAAGGTATTAACATATATTCACGGCTGCGATATATATTACAACGTGAAAAAGGAGCAAGACTTTAACACGATCGTGTGCGGTTATTTAGTGTTGAAAGCTTTACATAAAAGAACCATAATACCTTTGAAGCGCGACAGTCATGTCTCGGACATTCACGATCTTCGGATACGCAAATACCATCAGCAGCGGTACGCTATAACCGCCGGTGAGACTGAACGACGGCGGCACGTACACCTGCGTACACCGTCAGAAATATTTACGAGGGAAATAATAAGTTCCATTACGATAAAGATAAAGAAATTACCAGCGACGAGGGCTGCTACGAAATAAACAAGCTAAGCACGTATCTGAGAAAAAAGATGTTAGAGTAGGCGAAAGCCCTTTGGATGACGGATTGGTTGACAGCTTGTTGCTTTTTAGAGCTAATAATAATAGTCTAAAGTGCGAAATAAAATTGAAGTACTATGTAGACTTCACGAAGGACGGCAACATCGGTCGAATGCTGGGATTTTTCAATCGAATCTTAGAGGAAGGCCATCCGCATACGTTTCATCGCGACGTAGAAATAATTTCCGTGTCTAACATTTTGTAGATACTAATATTACGACCGGTGCGTACCGCAATCACCAATTTTGTCATAGCATTTACGAAATTGGTGTAACCGTGCCTCCAGGCTAGAGCATAAAACAACAACCCAGCAATTTAATTCATCTTCCTCTGTGCGTAGACGAATTCGATAACATTACGTTGAGACTGGTGAATCATACGGGAGAACCGGTTAATTTTTCAAAAGTACGTACTTTTGCGTTCGTCTAGAGCTAAGACGCGAATATTAAAATAAATTGGCATAGTATATAATGATGCATGCACAACGTTAGCCGTAGCCGTCAAAAGACCTAAGAAAAAATACACACGTTGGGCAATGTTATCGTCGCCGAAGTTTACAAGAACAAACCTATATAAAACGAAAAAAACGTTCTCGATACCGGCTGTCCTTCGCAAATCATCGTTAGACCATAACGAAATAAAAAGCGGAAGACGTGTGAAAAAGCAACATTAGCGGACGCATCAGCAACGTCGACGTCAGGATACTTTAAAGAATAATATTAAAATAAAGAAACTCGTTCTTAATCGTGCAGATGCAAGTTTTTTAAAAGCGCTCGGCTACAAGCTTTTGAATACTAGAAAAAAGTACTAAAAGTGGCTAAACGTTAAGGGCACGTCTTCGGTGAAAACCGAAGGTAAATCGTATACGATAACGAATAATGCAATATTATTTTTGTTTGACGAATTACAGTTCAAAATGGAGCGCATGCATGCGGTTGACGGTTGTAAGCAACCTAATATAAGGTGCACTATATAGGGCCTCGCTTCGTATCACAAAAAATACACCTGTTTTAGCAATAGAAGCTGGGATCTCCGATGGGATACAAACGCCGACATTTTTAAAACCAGCCACTTCTCGTGCAACTTGCCTCTAAAGCATATTTTTGGATTTTGCGAAGATTATAAGCGAGCCACCGTAAGTATGCCTCAAGAACTTGTTTTAATTAGATCTAAGAGCGACGTCAATTGTTACAAGAGCGACAAAACGAGCTAACACTTAAAATTACTAAAATATCGTGCGAGGTTCCGCATTTATAGCTTAGCGATGAATCGAAATTAAATTTATTCCATCAATTCCATAAGAATCCCAGAATTGTGGCTTACTTTCGTCGCTGGAAACTTCACGAGTTGCCGTCCTTTCCGTCTTTAAAAATTCACGTTTGGCGTAATAAGAATTCGAACCAATTAGAAAAACCTCGATGGATTCTATTTACTCTTCAGCATGACAAGTATGATAATGCGAAGCAATCGACAATCAAATCGATCACTGCAATCTGACAAATTTAAACTATACCTTAATTTTCAAGAATTTCCACTTCAAGATATGAATTCGAACTTTGTCAATAACGACTATTCGACCCCGTTCATGCGGTATTCGAAATTGCCGGAAAACTATTATGCAGGCGCGAACAATTTCAACTACGCTCTGCGTTGTATGAACGACTATCAGCAGTTTGGCAATTTCCCCGTGTTCGTGATCGACTGCAGTCGTCAAGAAGAATCTATTAAAAATTCAGCCGTTGATATACGTCTTGAAATCGAATTCAGCAACATTTTTGATCAAACCACTAAAGCATACTACTTAACTGTGCACGAGTATATATTCGAATACGATCCGTTTACGGAAATCGTCACATGCCATATTAGCGAATAATAGACATGAAGGTTATTTAACAGAAACAATCTATACTGGTCAAAAATATGGATTTAACAGTCGAACAGAATGCTCCTTATTTTTATTTTTGAACGCGCAAAAAGCACGGAGAACTTCTACAGGCCAGCATGATGCATCGTATGCGGACCTTTTGCGTACGGTAAAACAAACCTGATTTTGAGTTTGTTGCTTGTACCCAATTGACTGGAATTTGAGGATGTTTACATTTATTCCAAGTCGCTATTTTAGCCCAAATACGATTTTTTGGGTCGAGCTTTAAAACCGATCAAAGAAATTTAGCGAAAATTCCGAAATAATTGCACCGCAGAATGATAAAAGTAATTCGATTTTTGTTTTCGACGACATTCAATGTCACGAGCAAAACTCGATTCGTCAATATTTTTCAATGAGCCGTCATAAAAATATAGACGCGTTTTACCTCAGCCAATCATATGCGAGAATACCGAAGCATATTATTCGCGACAATACAAATTTAATTATAGTCATTTCGCAAGACGAAATAAACTTAAGGCATATCTATTCGGAGCACATTAATACCGACATGAGCTTCAAAGATTTCAAAAAGATTGTCCTTTAGCGTGGAAAAATGACGGAGATGGCGATAAAGGCGGATACGGATTTTTAGTGATAGACAAAAAAAAAACTACAAACTAAGGCCGCTACCGTCAAAGATTCGATCATTACATGTATTTAAAATCATGACGGTAAGCGAACTTTTGTCAACGCAATATCTGCAGCGGCGATGAGCCGTAGTGAAAGCTACTAAAACAATAAGAAAAAGTTTTTAGAATTTAAACGAGATCAAAATCGAGCTCAAATAGGATACGGAATGAAGCACGCGCAATTACTAGAACCGTTAAAATCGCTGTCTAAACCCTTTGCAAGTAAAAACCTAATTATATTCGACAGTAGTATGCGGAGCACGAGTCTGAAGATGTCGACGAAGGTTCAGACGTCTTACTTAAAAAATATGCCGACATCATGTCCAAAAGCGAAAATCCCAATATAGACGATACCAAAATCGGCATTCAATACGAGTCGGCGACCTTTCAAATGAATGGTCTATGGGCAATTCAGAGTAAGCTATTGCAAACGGCGGATCCACGATTAACACTAGAAATAAATAATATCTTATTACGAAGGGCTAATTTCGACTGTTAACTTATAAGAAGATCCCTTCAAACAAGAAAACGCTTGCTGGCAATCCTTCCGAGCTAGATGTAAAAAATTACATCGACATTTTGAAAAAACCAATCCATATAATAAACTGTTTTTATATATTTATATTGCTCCGAATTTAACGCCGTTGCACGTGGCGAATATAATATCTACATCTTCACCCTTGCTGCAGCATGCCTCGTCGTCGTTCTCGGCATCGTTGTCGGCAAGAGAGGTGAGAAAGCATCGCCGACTCCTACGATTCCCATGCAATTACGATCCAAAATAACGAAGAAAAAGAAAAGCCTTAGTATGGCCAATTTATCGAAAAAAGACAACCATTGATTAATATAAACAGGATTTGGCGATACAAGAACTTCGATAATTCTAATAATAAGATAGACTCGCCGGCCGAGCTGGTGAGCTGGCTTCGCTTATTGTTAGCGGAGTATTCGGCGGGCAACTATAGCTCGCAAAATCGAAACGAATTTCTTTCTATTATATCCGAATTAAAGGAAGCGAAATTAATCGCCTAATAAAATATACACGTCTTAAAGAATAGTCTCAGAGATCAAATGATCGTCCATAAATTTGGAAGAGCGTATGTCGCTAGAGACACTGGAGGCTGCGGTAATACCGATACGCGCGGTGCACCTGGGGTAGGCTTCAAACTAACTCCAGAAGGCGATTTCAACATAGTAAAGAGAAACTATGCAATGTAGGCAATCTCGTGGCCTGAACGGATGCGATAAATAAACAAAGCGCCTTGGTATTAGATAAGGAGGAGAAAATATTTAACTTGAAGGATGTTACAATAGTGAATTGGCGGATCCGAAAAATCAAACAACGACGTAAACTTAAAATTTTGCACCAAAGAACTCAATCTGCGTATGGGCAAAGTATTGGAAATATATTTGACAGCCATATCTTCAGGAAAACATGCTAAAAAGAAACTTAAATTTGACGCCAAGTCGCGATCCATTGTAAATTTGCACGACCCCTCAGAGCTCGGATATGCCGTTAACAAAAGATAGGTGGACTTGACGTTAGCCAAAAAAGCTCAAAATTTTATAAAACTCTTTATCGTAGTCATTGCAAATCAAAGAACTTCGACTCTTGAGGTTTGAGAATTGTCGAAATAGACGAGGCCGAAGATAAGCAGGATACCGTTTCTAAGTTCTATGTAGATGCGAAAACACAAAATCTTATCAAAGATGCCGCCGTTCAACGTAACGACGTGATCATTCGTAAAGTATTGCAATCGGTCATCCAAGTCTTGAACGAAGTTAATTAAATACGAACTTCCTGATTTTCAACCATTTGAAATTAGGTGGGGTCAAGACGTCTGCTGTAGACGATTTACAATTTCACAAAAATAATAGCGACGTTATAAGACAACTGCACGTGCTGTTGGAGCAAGATAAAGCTTAGCCGTCTAACTCTCATCCTCAAACCCTAAAAATGCGTAAGAAATATAATGATAAAAAAATACTAGTGGATGAATTGCACAGAGGAGTTAGGATAAATTTTCCACGTCGAAGAACATTATCAAATCTTATCAC
Organism: Platerodrilus igneus; assembly: GCA_036346225.1. Classification (NCBI taxonomy): domain Eukaryota; kingdom Metazoa; phylum Arthropoda; class Insecta; order Coleoptera; family Lycidae; genus Platerodrilus; species Platerodrilus igneus. The sequence continues at coordinate 1,681,920 of JARFIW010000739.1, forward strand.
GACTTATTCCAAGCCGATATTACTGAATTTATTTCATATTCGAAATATAATAAAGGTTATAAGTATATTCTACTCGCGAAATATTTATGGACAAGACCACTTAAATCCAAAAATGGTAATAAAGTCACGTTGGCTATGCGCGAGATATTAGATGAAATTAAAAGATCGCGACCGCCTTTACCGAAAAACTTGCAAATCGATAATGGTACAGAATTTTCTAGCGTCCAATTTGCACAGCTGATGAAGAAATATGGCGATACCAATCATTATTTTACATCCGTACGATCAAGGCCGCTATCATAGGACGTACAATCGGAACAATAAACAACAAACTATATAAAGCCTTTAGTCTGAGAGATAAATGGAAGTGGATTGACATAATTGATTCAACTGTATCAAAATACAACGATACGGTGCAATCCACCACTAAAAGAAAGCCCAGAAATGTGACTCCGAAAACGCTTTTGAAAGTTTATAATAAATTAATACTGGCGTCCAGAAAACTTTGTTACGCTGTGGGCGACTTTGTGCGCATATCAATATATAGAAGTATTTTTTCTAAAGGCTACAAGGCAAACAGGAGCGAGGAAACATTTAAATTATACAAAGTGTTCCGAGCAAATCCAACTACTTATTTGTTCGTCGACATATATGGCGATCTAATATTGGAAAAGTTCTGTGAAACTGAGCTGCAGAAAACCAGCGTTCCAAATACTTACCTTATTGAGGATTGAGGATTGAGAAAAGGATCCAAAATTTTTGTCAAATAGTTGGGCTTCCAAGAGCTTTTCTGGATTCAAAAAGCTGATCTCATATAGATATGTTACATTTAAAAATAAAAGATTTGTTTTTTAATATTTTTTATATATAAATATGCTATATCTTAAAAATAAAAAATTTGTTTTTTTATTTCTTTATTATACAGCTACATATTTGAAATTGCAAAAATAAGAAAGAGATACTACAACAGCAATACGATATCTTGGCATGCAGCACTTAAATGTATTTTTTAATTAATTTTATACATAATATATAAATAAAAAATACAATGCAGTTTTTTCTTGTTGCAATATTTTAATTAATTTTTATAATAAATATACAAAAATAACAAAATACAATGGACTTTTCTTGATTACAATTTTTGTAAGGAATATAAAAATAACAAAATAAAATGTGGTTTTATTCAAAGGTTCTTTATTAGGTAATGGCCATGAGGTAAAGTATAGATGCCGTCGGATAAAATGTACTTTTTATCATCTTGATAACTTAAAGCAATTTTCATCGGGCGTATCGAATATATCTTCTACAAATATGAGCGAATTGACCTCGCTCCATAACTACTTTATTTCGTAATGTATCGAGGTAGTGATCGAACCCGATTTGTTGATCGATAATGTACTTTGTAATACCCTTACCCTTCTTTATTATCTCACAACCTTCTAATTTTAAAGAATACATTTTCGATCAAAGGCCTACAAAGTGCGTTCTTAAAATACGACCTCCAGTTTCGTCGTTCATAAGACCAATGACTTTTTTTATTAATTAAAGAAATTTTATCTATTCACATACAAAAACGGGCATATTTATACCTAGTTTATTGTGTGTAAAGTTTCATATTAAATGTAATCGTGTGTAAAAAAGCAAATCGTGTGTAAAAAATCAATGTAAATTAAACGGACTCTCATTATTATACGAATTCTAAATAACAAAGTTAGCTATGAGACCTAACAAGAAACGTCAAATTAAGCGTCATATTCTAGACTAGCTGGACATTTGGTAATAAAGAATAATTTATCTTGGATTTAAAGGCCTTTAATTAATAGCTATTTCAGGTATTGAAGAAGCTAATAAATAATCAATTGTTTATGGATGAGGACATTTGTACACCCCCGAGATAGCTGAAGCTGCAAACAATATAACATCAAACTTGCTACCGGCAAAATCCAAAAAGCTCTATATGAATATATATAGCGAATTCATAATTTGGTGCAACGGAAAACAAGTAAAACATTATACAGAAAATGTTTTCATTGCTTATTTTTCGGAGAAGTCAAATGATTGTAAAGCATCGACTCTGTGGTCCCATTATTCGATGTTAAAAGCAATTTTCAATATAAATAACAACATTGACCTAAGTAAATTTAGTAAACTGATTACCTTTTTAAAACGAACATCGGAAAACTATAAACCCAAAAAGACGAACATTTTTAGCCTCCAAGAAATTGAAAAATTTATTAATGAAGCTCCAGATGATAAATTTCTTATGACAAAAGTAAGAAAATCAAAGATTATAAGTTTTTATATAAATATATAAATATTTAGGTTGCGGTAATATTTGGAAGTTGTGGAGCCGACGACAGGAATTGACGGAAATTCTAATAGACGACATTTGCCGCATCTTTTTACAACTTGGGTGAGACCACCGCGAATACTTCTTCCGATCATTAAAAACATATCAACGTCGCAAATTAGTTCTGACCTGATTTTAGTATACAATAACATGTTAGCCCACGAGTAACTCGCCAAAGTCACAAAATTTAAAGGATCTAATTTGTATGTTTCAAGACAATTTTTTTTAAATCTTGGAATATATCGCAAAGTAAAAGTATGTCGCATTTTAAATATACATCCGAATAGTCGCCTAAATGTTTGCATTTAAAAGTACTCATACGGTTTGAGCATGAATATATTAGTATTCTTTAGCACGTGACTCATTAAGATTGGTATAAAAACATTTTATAGGAGGAAGATTTTCTTCCCATAATTTCAAAATGTCGTCCAAATACTCGTAAGAAAAAATATCCTTGCGAATTAGCAATTCAATGTGATCTGATTTTATTGTGCTAAATTTCTTTTTTAGGACTTTAAAATCATCGAAGGACAACTCGCATGCCAATTTTTTCAATGACGTTGCAATGAAGCGAAAGGAATGTATGAACCGAAAAGTTACATTTGCGTTGTTGTATTTTTTAGAAAATATATATTTTTCATTATTCAAAGGGATTATATTCACTGGATCTTCGGAAACGTTAGTGAGCTCTTGAATAATAAAATGAGCATTATAATTGCTCAGATTATGATAGACTACGGGAATAATCGGAAATAACCTAAAATTTAAGTTACAACTGCTATGCGCAACACCTCTTACAGAGCCATTCAGGTGATCGTGATCGATAACCTTTTAATCGTCCGGCAAGAAATCGATTTCGCAAATAAAGCACGCTTTTGTCGTAGAGACGGCTACAGAGGGTGTTACGGGGACATTTTTAAAAAATTCGCTACCATAACGCATGGCAATATGTTTTAATTGCTGCACAAACCAAGAAATGCAGTGTGTTCCTGTATAGGAATTGTTATATGAAAAAGGTTTGTCATATTTGCAATAAAAATAATATCCTACTGAAAACGGAATATGTTCCTGGTATTAAAAAGTGCGTTCTGATTAGGAAGCTCTCTCCTTCTTTTTAATAAGGCATTCTATGTCGGAATAAACCCCTTACGGTACAGGCATTTTATACCTAAAATCTTTAAATTATAAATATTTGTTTTCTTCAGAGGGTAAAATAACATGACACTTTTTAAGTTTTTCGCATACTTGCTCGTGTTCTTCGAGACGTTTGCGATCATAAAAATAGGAGCGACATCTATTGGATACGTAAAAGTGACCCGTATGTTTGGTTAATTTACTACATTTTTTATAAGACAGTAGTAGTATTTAACGCCGCGTTTAGAAGCTTTAATTTTTTTTTAATCTTTCCAGATTTTCCACAATTTTATCGGTCTCGTCGCCGTCGTCGTCGACGTCTTCGTTGTCGTCAGAATTATATTTTGACATCTCATCTACATACCCATCCTCAACAATTAACTGATTTGTTTATCGCGTTTTTGACTAGTTAATTGCATCGGTGTTACGATATATTGAGAGCGTTTTAAAATAAGAGCAAAAATATTTACGTAAATATTTCGCGTTTTGAATTTCGATATATTGCACTCTTCCTTTTTACAGGTAGGAATGAGTGTACAACAAAGTCTAAATAAGACTCTGGCGGAACTAGCATCGACCGTTTGTGGCTGTGGTAGATTGCAAAAGACTATATTTCAGGAGTTTAGAGAACAAAGTAAAATTTTACCTAGACAAGTTATAGGGATGCAAATTAGAACATGACAAAAGAAAATACCTTGATACATCTTATATATTGACGTTTAGTTAATAACATTAATAAAAAAATTAAATATATACCGTTATTTTCTTACAACCAAATTTTCATGCGACAAAAACACTAAGTGTAGTTTATATATCTACACTCTCATAATTTTAAAATTTTGTCTTAAACTCTACTAGATAGGATATTAGAAAATCTAAAATTATTATTGTGCTTAGACACAATTTCAAATTAACGTTCTAAATAAAAAGAAATTATAAATACGCTTTGTTGTATTTAACATTAGTTAAGAGAACTTGAATTAAACATTTAAATAGAACATAACCTCAAAATCCACAAAAAGGTTTCATGAAAGCCCTTATGTTTACAACTTATCAGGTTATATAGGAAAGCAAAGATAATATTAAATTAGTTAAGATATAAGTAAGTAAAAGTATGACTATATTTTACATGCATTATTTTTCTAGATATTTGAGATTTAAAATGTAACACATGCACATTGTTCCGTCACAAAAGTAAATAAGATAAACTCATACTTGTATTCAAAATATATGAAAGAAACGTATACTTAAGCTTTGAGCTTACGGCTTGTTCAGAACTATAGGATCTTCTTACGGTTTGTTGAGACGAGCACTATCGTTATTTATTTTGGTTGCTAACCTCAAACTTCAAATTTGTAAGGGCCAATTCTTTTACTCCACAATCATATGTTTTGTTAACGAAGCATTTAATTTATTTTAGAAGGTAAACGGCAACATAAATTCTTGTACGATAAAAGATAATATTTGTAGATAGTAAAATAAATGCATTAGGCTTAGATAGCCCAGCATAGATAATTAGATACTCCATCAGAGAATATTTTACCGGAGAATATAACAGCGGAAGATACTTCACCAAAGAACCATAGAAAATAAACATATTACAAAAACGAAGTATTGTAATACGCCACGAGGAACCGTCTGAAATTTTATCTATAATCAGCTTACCATTCTTAAATATTTTGAATGGGTAATTCAAGTAGATTTTCTCCATACGTATTTCGCTAATATTCAAGTACGACATCATAACCTTAGAAAGGACATCTTTATCAGGAAGCGGCATTTGCACAAAAGGAAGTCAGATTTCAAAAGCACGAAAATTTATTCTGGTTTTTAAATAACCACACATTTTGAGAGAGGGACCATCCTGAATGACAGATTCATGTATATACCAATTATGTATTTATGGACATTATTCAAAGGTTTACTAATTAGACCATTACATTTGATTATAATTATTTATATTATTTATACAAAAGAAGGAATATTAAATAAAAACTAAAGATGGATGTATATAGTGTATTATTTAATAATACTAAAGGGAAATGTTACACAAATCAAAACTAACTTGTGATTGTAAACGGTATTAATATAAAATTAAGATGAAGAAATACTTGTATACGGAAGGAGGTGGGACCTCAATACAACATGGCGAGGCAACGGCAAATTGACATGTTACACTATCTGATATAGGAATGGGAATGACCAAAATGTTCATATTAAAAATTTCTGCAAAATGCAGATATGAAGTTGTGCGATTAGCATTTTTACTTGTTGCAGGCTTAATTATTCCTTCTAAAACGCTCCAATAAAAACAGGAGAAGTCATTATTTTGAATATCTAAACAGGCCTTTTTGTTGTGAGTTGCAAGAGGAGAAGAGGTATGAAACAGCTGACGTGAAACATACCATAGCATTTATTAATATTGACGTTAAGAAATAATATTTCAGATCGCGTGAACCCTGAACCGGATGTCGTTCATTCTTTATTTTAGCCAATAAGCGTGTTGTGACATTGTCTGCAAACCAATCGCTGAAATTTTGTAAATTATCGAAACAAATTAAAGAGTTGGGTGTAGAAAAATACCTGGTTTAAAACTCATTTTCGTTATGTATAACAGAAAATTTGAAAAAGTCGCACGTCAATACCACATTAATTTTAAGGTTTACCGAGTGATTTATAAAAATCGAATACAATTTGGATAAAACTAGTTTTTCACAAACCTCGATAAACAGATTAAAATCTTTATGGGCAACGTTAATAATTTGAGCTGTTTGAACCCTCGATTTAAATGCAGACGTGATTGGTTTTCAAACCAATCCAGGATATTACGCTCTCGGAGAACGCATCTATTTCAACGTTTGTTGTTGTTGTTGTTTAGGAACATTCTGCAGCAGTATTTTTTTAAATAAATTTTTAAAAAGCATTTTATATCTTTTTATGCGGTATAGAAGATTTTCAAAAATGTTCAGATAACTAACCGAGAGCGAAGAAGTTTGTTTCTCAGTCCTTAAAATTGACTCAATATCGCGGATGTGTGCTTTTAATATTCGTAACCAGTTACGAAATATTTCAGTTTTACGGCATTTCATTAAAATTGCATACACTTTTCAATACAGCCTCACTATTCGCGCCACCATTATAATATTTACCTACTACTCAAACAACACACACACACCACACACACAGACACACACACACACGCACGCACGCACGCACGCATACGCACGCACGCACGCACGCACCCTCCCAGACACACACGCACGCACGCGCACGCACGCACGCACGCACATACACACGCATGCACGCACGCGCGCACGCACGCACGCACACACGCGCGCACGCACACACGCACGCACACACTCACAACCGCGCGCGTGCACACACCACGCACGCACGCACGCACGCACGCATGCGCGCGCTCGCGCTCGCGCACGCGTTCGCGCACACGCGCGCACACACACACACACATACACACACACGCACATACAGCTTAGCAACTGACTCTACATAACGCTTATAGTCACGAGAACTTGTCACCTAGTTTTATTCAAATTGGCAAAGTTTTACTTTATTTCTTTCATTAATGTCATCGCTTTCTACAAACGCTGATTTTACTGCTTTGCTCCGTTTATTGTGCTACAAAGCCTATGCCGTATTAGTAGGACAAACAGAGTAACACGAAAAGTGTTGTTATGACTTCTCAAGATGGTCAAAGAGATTGGATAAGTTTACATAAAACAAACATTGTTTGAATGTCGACATTACATTACGTTAATTAGTGGGATATACGTAACTGCGACTTGGAATAAAACTTCATTACTGTCGATATAAAATCATATATTTTATCTTGTGAACCTAACGAACATCATTACTAAACAAAGTTGGAATTCTGTAACGAAAAATTTTTTCTTTGACGTAAACATCTACCGCTTCCACAAAATGTTATATTTAATTTAACTTTCTTAACCTACAACCTTACGGTGGGGTATCACACACCTTACATGTGCTTTATGCTGCTGCTATTTTTATTTAAGTCATCAGAGTGAACCATAAAAGGCAGTAGCTCTTTGGTTTGATGAGTACAGTAATTTTCTGGCTAATAATTCCGTGTGTTGTAAACGCTTAACTAGTTATAACGTATTGAAATCGCTACCGGTCTCACATATCCCACGACAAAGTTAGTGTAACACAAATTAAGAAGGAAATTTATTATCCTGCCTATTCTCCTTCTGTTTATATTTCTTAATTTCGCTGTAGATGTCTTACGAGAAGGACCAGGAGTGTCTTGTGCGCGTTTGGGCTGAAGTTGAAAACACGTCTAATTTACCATTTGAATATGACAATGAATCCTCTGATAGAGAGGTAGAGTTTCTTCAGGAGGTATGTGATAGATGTATCAGTGAAGCTGAGGAGGAGAACAATAGATATACCAATAAAAAAGGAGAATCTGAAAATGAAAACAATCTCGAAATGAGTGAAAATCAATTAAGAGAAAAGTAGTTACAGTCGAAATTCTTTTACGATAAAAATGAAAAAAACTGGTTTTAAAGAACCAAAATCGAGTACGAACACAAGCAGAAAATATTATTGTTGTTTTACCCAATGTAAAATGGAAGCAGTTTCTGGATTACCATATTTTGCAGGTTTATACAAATCAAATAAGAAAATATGGAAGATTTATGGTGGATTAATAGGGCGGAAATTGATATTTTTAGATTTACCTTGACTTTGCACAAGTTTTTGCATTTGATAAACTGTTTGCTCTTTGACAACACCAACAATAGGGCCGAAAGGAAAACTCTTGATAAGCTGGCAGTCACAAGGGGTATTTTTGAAAGATTTCTTGACAATTGTATAACATGTTCCACTCTTAGCGTTTGCCTAACCGTCGACGAAAAACTTGAATCATTTCGTGGTCAAATTTCTTTCAAACATTACATCCCAAATAAACCGGCCAAGTACAAAACCATAATATATGCATTAGTTAACGCCCGTGTCTATCACTTAGTAAATTGAGGTTTATGTTATTATCCAACTCTTAGGTCCCGTTAAAGTTAGCAGCAAACCAAAAGACTTAGTTCTAAGGCTGATTAAACCTGTGTTCGACACTAATAGTTATATAACGTTTAACAATTTTTTTATTAGCTACAATCTAATGAACAAGTTACCGAATGATAATAAACTTATGTCAGTTTGAACAGTTCGAAAAGTTTAGAAAATTCTGATCCCGCTGCTAAATATCCGCCGTGGAAATATTAATAGCTCTTTATTTGCGTTTCAAAAAAACCTTTATAGATATTTCATATACACCAAACAAAAGCAAAAATATTATTTTCTACGTTACTTAGTAATAATGCTATATGAATGCCAATACAGCGAATAGAAGAAAGCCGGAAAAAATTATATTTTATAACTCTATCGAGAGGCAAGATTCTTTGAATAAATTATCAATTAATTACAACGTCTCACGAAACAGCCAAAACTGACCCCGAATGTTTTTTTAATCTCTCTTAAGCACTGGTTGTGTTATTTCGCAATAAATTTTTAAAGAGGGCATAAACGTTGAAGCAATTAGCGTAGTCGTTATTTGAAAGGCATCAGGCCTGCAACTAATATCGGGTCACAGAAATAGAAGAACAGAAACCCTCACATTCCTCGTAATTTACAACAAAAAGGGCAAGTGTGCCACTAAAAATGCTTTTCAAACGAATGACCATCTCAAAAAGATGTGAATTTGGTGATAGAGCAAATGACAATTAGACTTTTTATGCACGTGAGTGTGCAACAAGGCAATTTGTATAGGGCATGCACACTGTACGAGGGGTGCTTGATATGTATCGGAAATAAGTAACAAAAACAAAACTTAAGGTGTGAAAACATCTTTGCTGTTTTTTAAAATATTCTCCACTATGATTGATACACTTATGCATATATTGGCACCAATTTTCGTAGCATTTTTTCCATTCTGATTGAGATATCTCCAAAACATGGGTTTTGAACGCATCAACCGCCTCTTCTGCTATCGAACATCGTTATACATGCAGTTTGTTTTTCACGTGTAGGAACAAAAAGAAATCATTAGGTGCCAAATCAGTACTATACGGCGGATGATCCATCAATTCGATGTTTTGAGTGCTCAAATAGTCACTTATTTGAGCCGATGTGTAGAGCTCGCATTGTCATGATGGGGAATGATTTGGCATCGCCGGTTTATTTTTCTTATTTCTCTGAAAACTAGTGGCAAACAAATGGTTGTATACCAAGCAGAATTAACTGTTCTATGATCCTCTAAAGCAATGGTCGTGGCATGTCCATTTATTCCGCAAAAACAGGCAACCATTTTTTTCGAAGTGCTTCGTGCGCGAACAACTTTTGTTAGATTTCGTTTATATAGGAAGACCTATACAGTAGACTACTGTTTACTTTCGGGTTCAGATGAATAAATCCAAGATTTTTTTACCTGTGTAGATGTTGTACACTGCGTTTGATGCACCTCGATCGTATTTTTTAAGCATTTCTTTGCACCAATCGATACGAGTCTTTTTTAAGCGATTGTCAAATTATGTGGAATCCAACACTCGCATAGCTTTTTCACAACTAAATGTTAATGTAATATCGAATGTGTACTTGTCATACAATGCCTACGGATGGCTGAATCTCATAATAAGTCACATTACGATCTTGCTATATCAGCATCGATGTTTTCTGGCACAGCAGCCGATTTTGGACGCCCTTCTTTAAATTCATCCGCTTGCGAACTACGACCATGACTGAATTTACTACACCAACGATATACAGTAGTTTAAGTTGGTGCTTCTTTCCCAAAAGTCGAAATAAGTTGATTCAGGCACTGTTGTGGAGATAACCCACGTCGAAAATTGTAAAAAATCATCGCACGAAAATGTTCACGACTTAATTTAATTTTTTGGCCGAGACGAAATTTTCAACTCAATCAAATCAAAACAAATAGTGTTCATATGGCAAAATGTTATAAGTATTTAAACTGTTAAAAATGTCAATCTTTAGGTTTTAAACGCCAGATCGCACCCAGCAACATTAGTGTTGTCAGTTCTCGGTATACAGGGTGCCCATTTCTTACACGTTGTATGGGTAACTCTGTTATTTGTGACATTAGAGAAAAGGTTAAATAAGGAAAGTAGTGCAGTTTTTAATGCCGAGTTCAGTCATGAAGAGATAATTAACATACAGGGTGTAGCAAAAGCGTTATACCAAAATAACGAAATTTTGATCTTTTTTGTTTTGCTTCGTGGCTCATTTATTGTGATAGATACAGTAAAACGTTGTAGATCTTTTTTACATTATTTTGAAAGGAGAATAAGATAAACTTATTTGTTTTTACATGGCCTTGGTCATGTTCGAGTAAATAAGTGAGGTTATGTTTTTTTAAATGGAAACCATCATTGGCGGTAGCTCTGATAGAAAGGCATTTTTTTCTCTTTTTAGTGATGTACTACAGTGTACATGTTCAACATAAAAATTTTTGAAAAAATTTTGTTTTTATGAAATACGAAACTTTGTATTAAATAATATGTGAATATTTGAACTGATTTTAAGAATGAAGTAGCCATATGACACATAACAATAGATTTCACTTGTTTAAATAACAGAAATTAGATAGTACTGTTATTTTGTGTTTATACGTACATTATTTTCTTCTAAGAGATAGAATGTCCTATACAAATTAAGAAAATAATGACATGCTCTTTTGCTACTATTCTTCGAATCGTAACACACGTGTAGCAGCAGATTTGTACTTTGAAAGATACATGGAAAGTAAGCAACCACACTCTCGGATATTTAGCAAACTTGAAAATAATCTTAAGGCATATGGTGCATTTACCAAACCTAAATTTTTACGAAACTGTTGAAACGAATGTGTTGGCGTTTGTTAACTATAAACCAGAATCTTCTACTGCCGAAATTGCAAAGCACCGTGCAACTTCTAAGGAAACTGTGAGGTGTACTCTGAAAAGTCGGAAATACCATCCCTATCATTATTCTATTTGGAATACATTGTATCCAGTGGATAATCAAAGACGGATAGCATTTTGTCGTTGGTACCTTAATAAATGTGAAGAGGATTCATATTTTTGGAGAACCATTATTTTTATTCACGAGACTAAATTTACAAATAACGGAATATTTAATCGGTATAACAAAGTATTTTATTCTCAAGAAAATCCTAAACTTGTGCGTGAATCCAGAGATCAACATCAATTTGGTATTAATTGTTGGTGTGGAATATTTTGTGGAAAAATTATTGGACTTTTTTTATAACGACAATTTCACCGCTGCAAATTACTTAAATTTCTTAAAACACCAACTGGAAGAATATTTGGATGAATTATCTATTAACATCCATTACAGACTAAAGTATTTCCAACACGATGGTGCCCCTGCACACAGTGGTACATCAGTGAAGCAATATTTAACTGATTGTTTTGAGCACGTGATTGGTAACAAAATGGAAATTGATTAGTCTGCTCATTCACCACAACTTACGCCATTAGATTTTTATTTGTGGAGTGATTTAAAAAATAAAGTGTATTCTACTACTCCTCAAACGCCTGAGGATTTAATAGCTAGAATCCAAACAACAATTGCAAGCATTGATGCACGCACAATAGAAAAAGCACTTCGTAATGTTAAAAAACTATGCGAGCTTGTGCCTTCAATAAAATGGTGGGCACTTTGAACACACTTTGAAGTGATATTATATTTAATATTTTTAACATAATTTGGTTTTTGATATTTTTGTTACGTCATGCATAAGTATTTTATTATTTAATACCAAGTTTCGTATTTCATAAAAACAAAATTTTTTCAAAAATTTTTATGTTGAACATGTACACTGTAGTACATCACTGAAAAGAGAAAAAAAATGTCTGTCTATCAGAACTACCTCCAATTATGGTTTCCATTTAAAAAAACATAACCTCACTTATTTACTCGAACATGACCAAAGCCATGTAAAAACAAATAAGTTTATCTTATTCTCCTTTTAAAATAATGTAAAAAAGATCTACAACGTTTTACTGCATCTATCACAATAAATAAACCACGAAGCAAAACAAAAAAGATCAAAATTTCGTTATTTTGGTATAACGCTTTTGCCACACCCTGTATGTTAATTATCGCTTCATGGCTGAACTCAGCATTAAAAACTGCACTAGTTTCCCTATTTGACCTTTTCTCTAATATCACAAATAACAGAGTTACCCATACAACGTGTAAGAAATAGGGCACCCTGTATATCGAGAACCTCACGTACATATTCTAATTGCTTAGAAATGAATAGAGCCTAAAATTTTTGCTTTACAATATTTAAATCGTTTTCCTTCATTGTTTTTGGTAGTACTTTTATTTTTCGTTTTGTGAAGTTTATTTTCATTTACTTAAGGTTTTTCTGGTAATAATTTAATTTAAAAAATAAGATTTTAGGAATATGTAAAATGTAATTCCTGCAATATTTGCATTGTAGATTCTTGTGGTTGGTCTTTATTATAAAATGTAAAAATATATCTTGCATATAGATTTTGAATTTTATTTTATCCGGGTACACCATACCCCATTATAGAGTCCTTGTATTTTTTCATCAAATGGTCGAAGGGTTAATTGGTATTAAACGTTTAAATCAAGAAAAGAATGCACCAATACAAGAAACAGTTTCCAAATGTCAAACTAGTTCTAGTGGTTTGGACTATTTTATGTCTATGATCTGCACTTTATGAAGAAAGCAAGCCGCTTTTCCAAAATGACAGCATTTGTTTCAGAAAATGTCATAGTGTCCAAAAAGCTGCATGGATTTTGTTGATTAAGGTGTAAATCAATTCACCGTCACTCCCTGTAAATGATTAACAGGTTGAAAAAGTCAAAATGGCAAAAAAAATTGCTAGAAATTATAACTTCTAAGCAATTTTTACAACGATAGTTTGTTTCCACTGCATCAAATTTTTCATTTTTGCATTGGATATGTTAATTTAATATCTTAAATAATTTATGGTCACAGGATACAGAAAAGTTTGTAAATATCAATCAAGTAGTTTACAAATTAATATCATTAAAATCAAGCGCGAGATTGTCAAATCCTGTCCTGAGCGCAAATCACTTAATAACGAAAGGTTCGCGATTGGAATTTGCTTCCGTACCGCACGAAACGTTTCGTTGCCAGTTTGTCTCGTATTTTTATAATTTTATAAAAAAAATGTACTTTTCGAAAACTACAAGTTGTAACGTGCAATTTTTGTAGTTTTAAACTTTTATGCTGTTTCCCAATTTATAAATGCATTTCTGCAAATTGCTGTTTCTGTATTTGATATTTATTAACTCGTGTGTAGTAATTTAAAGATAGATAAATCGAAAATTATAAACCGCTGTAATTAATTATTATATATGATTGTGGCATTCGCGTTTTGGATGTTCCTGATGTTATTAACAAGTCTAGATAAGATACGATAAGCGGTTGTAATAGAACGAGTTAAATAAACAAACGAGGAGTCGTGTTTTGTTCTTGATTCCGATATACTAAGTACGTTAAAAATACTGTTTCCTCTTTGCTTTGACTAGTGAGAATTAATGCGGGATTTAATTTTTCGTATTGTTCATGTACGAGCACGGCACGATTTTTTAGTTGTTTTCTTGTGAAATAAAAATTGTATATTAACTGTACAAAAGTGTTTTACGGAACATTTTGACGGACGTACTTAAGTGATACACGTGCTTTACCCATTATGGTTCTTTTTAGTTGTTTTGTCTTTTGATATTAAAACTGTGTGTGTGCGATCTAGTTTCGCGGTCCTTTTTTTTCTTTTCAGAGTAGCGCATACTTTGGATTATTTAAATACAGTGATACTGTAGTGTCTGAATTTTCTAACAACAAAGAATCTAAAGTAGATCATTGCTTGCGCAGGTTTCGTTGTTGGTGAAATGTAACAGATTGCCGGCTTACGAAGGTATTGGTTGAAATTTCTCACTGCTTTTTGGGATGTTTATGAAAATAATATACCTTTGGTCCCAGTTGAAATTAAACTAGTGCTTCAGAATATTTCGAAATTATTGTCTTAGGAAATAGAATTACCAAGAAATTTATCAAGGCTACATAGTTCCGACGCGTGATAATGTCTGCTGCTAACACCAGTGAAATACGTAGGTGTGATTAGTGTAACGTGTGATAAGTTCCATCAACACCCTCACAGTCAAGGGTGAAGTGCTTCGTTAGTGCAGGACATCGTTGAATCTCACACTTCCGTTGCAAGGAAGCGTTGCTGAAGGACTTTTGTAAGTTGAACTATTTCCTACTGGTTATTACTGTAAATATCTATCCGTTGCTTTACCATATCCTTGTCGTTCTGATACCTTTTACAATAGACTTGCATGCTATTTTGAAACATAGGAAAAAAAAAGAAAGAAAGAAAAATCAATACTACTGAATTACTCATACCAATTGTGTCTTACCTATTTATCTTTTGTTAACATTTTGTCTGATTTATGTTTAATTGGTGTGTGAGGAAACGTTTCTGCTACTCCCCAATATTACCTCACTTTGTACTAAACATTTTTCTGTATTGCTGTTACCGTTGTTATATTATATAGTTTATCTAAACAGTTTCTTTTTTTTTCATTCTACAAAGTACTGAATAACTTAGACTTTTCATTGCTGCTATGCTTATTCTTTTTTTTCAGGTTTGCTTAACTATTTTTCTTGCAGGTATTGTCACTAACTCCTTACCGTCGCGTACATTATATGTTGGTCTGCTTTCTACGACCCCCCCTACTCTCCGATTGAGCCCGGTCATTTCTTTGATTTTCTTTGTGTTACGCACGGCCACGAAATAACGTTACAAAGTGATAAAACCCAAGGGTTTTGAACAACATAGGCTTCCATACAATGAGATGCCTCATTCACATCTTTTTAATCGAACAGTTAATTCTCATTGCGTTTAATTTATTCCAAAATGGAGAAAGAGTACTTACACAAAACCCTAAGCACGAACTTCATTAAGCTTCTCCAATTTTATAGATTTCGCATTAGATTGTCCAAGTGGTCAAAATTATTAGTTGTTTACTACTCCCAAAGAACAGTGCTGTTATTATTCTTTGCTGATGTATTGAATACAATTGCTTTAATATGTTGATGTGTTTTTGTTGTTTTATTTTAATGACATACTCATTATGAGTGCAATAAAATATTAATTAGTTAAAACTCCTTGTCCATTCCTGCCGCTGAATGGACCCATCTTTCAACGATTATCCTCCATATGAAAAACTTTACAGACGAACTTTGAACGTTATATAATATTAAAAGTGCTATCTTTAATTTTCCATTGCCATTCTCTTGGGGCTGGAAAACATCCCATGGTGGTTGGATAGCACAATGGTCTGAAAGCTACTAAAATATAGGGAGAATTATCCTACTTAGATCATTGTAGATCCACATCTGTGTGAAACAATGCTTTATACGTGTAACGCGTAGCTCTACCTTGCACGCTACAATGTAGCTCCTGCAAGGGAAGCTGCAAGAACGATACGTATTGTCTATTTTGAATCTACGATAAATTGTTGTATATAGCGAAGCCATTATTTTAGATTACTTTTAGAAATGCAACATTGTTACAATCAATACATTCCGCATCCTGTATTTTAGGAAACTTTGCAATCTACTTTGTCATTATCTTGTTCAAACCAAATCTTAATGTTTCATGTTCTTTCCTCTTAATCTGTACCACATTGGTTAGTTACTTTGTATTTTTCATAATCAGTTTTCCTGTAAGATTATTACAAACTAGGAAGTTTTGGCTATCCTCTTTACTGTTTATCACATGCCAAAACCTTCTGTAGAAACCAGTATCCTTGAGTCAGTATGTATAAAAGGCTAAGACACCTTTCCACTCATCGGTAGTTTGTGGGCAGCTAAGCAGCTAACCAAGTCATGGGTCGTCTGCTGTAGAGCGAGTTGGCTTTCATTGAAATGTTGGCTTAACCCTTTATAGATGCTAATGAAACCCTAATCAAGATGGTTACGTAAGTAATTCTGTATTATTATAATTGTTTAACTTTTGTACTGCTTTATACTTTGTTATCAACATGTCATTTAGCTTAAGTTTATTTATTATTCATTAAATACTGTTGTTAATTTTGTCATGTCGTTACTCCACTCGTTACTAGATCCCAAGGTCCTTAGGACCTAAGTTAAGTACCACCTCTTGCTGCTAAAGACTCTACCATCACATTACCTAGCTACGCCATCACGCCCAAGCTCATTTCAGAGTATCAAAAGTATCATTAACAACAACAAAAGTGTACTTAACAATATACATGTCTGGTCTACTACTAAATACTTCATTGCGATTAGACATGATATGCCTTTTCTACTTTTTTTGCAGTTCAACCAAATCTGACGAAGACTCTGAGGATGAGGCATTCTAATCTTTTTTTTTGCAGGTCTGGTCGGTTATTGTACTTTTTTTTAGAGAAAAAAATTTATTACCATACTTAAAGGAACACTAATACACTAACTGATGCGACGAGTTTTAATTTATTCATGGCATGATGAAAACGTGCTGTTTTTTAGGCATATATTTTTAATAAATGTAAATTTTGTTGAAAGCTAAAACATTATTTGGCTTTAAATTATCGTCGATTTAAGAAGAATTGTAGTGATGTAAAAGTGTCTGCTGGTAAGTAGAAATGATGCAACTACTACTAGCAGGTTGTAAAAGAACAGACATATCTCTGAAACCACTCATCTCATTTTAATGTGGTTTTCACTGTTTTGTAGAAAACATAGTCGCAAATTATCTAAGCTAATAAATAATTATTCAACGCAAAAGAAATATTTTTAATTCAATAGAAAATGAACTGTCAATGTAAAACTCTTTAGAAATTGTTATTTCTTACAACTTTTTTTTTGCCGTCTTGCTTATTTAAAGTGTTAATCATTTAAATGGTATAAAGACTAGCTAACCGACACTTTAATAAACAAAGTCGATGCGGCCGTTTGGACACGAAAACATTTTCTGAAAAAAAATGCCGCCAGTTTGTAAAATTTTTGCCATCTTGAGTCTTATGAATGAAAATGGACGCGCTTCGTGTGAAATCGTTTCTTTTGGTCGATAGTATCACTGTGCAAAGCGGCTTGCTTTCTTTATAGAGTGTAACAATGTTTTTTGACGACTGCAAATCACCCAAAGTTGTTCGTTAAATACGTCATTTTGTTTATTTAAATAAACACCTAAATATCGTTATGCAAATAAATACTCGCATTGGGATCGCGTAGCCTAATCATAATGCAGAGATTATTCTCTAGTGCTAGTTTGGTTGCTATCAACAGGCGTTGGCTGTTTGAATAAATATCTCAATATCAAGCGACTTTAAAATACTTGTGCGCAGTGGACAAACCAGTCAGTCTGGCATGGGCATTTGATAAAGTCACACGATGCAGAAGTGCAGCAATTTGCGTGTGGCCTTAGGCCTAGTCGTTTAAGTCAAGTGCAACATGTACTTGAATTAGTGTTTTTTAATATTGGCAAACACATAGATTTAATTTTTAAGACAAACTAAATAAATTTGTTATAGCGCTTTTCAGTTAATCATAATTCTCTTGAATTAATCTGAACGTTCTTCAATTAGTAGTAATTATCTCCAGTATAACATAATTTTCTTCAGTTTACTATAATTTACTCGAGTGATAATCTTTTAATTGACATGATGTTTTATTCGAAAGAGAATGCAATTGAAAAGATAACGAGAGAAGTCTAGTGATAACCTTTCATGTATTTAATGTAGAACTTTTAATAAAATAGCGTTTATACGCTCAATAGTTTTTCGATAACAAGATATTCGACTTTGTTAATTTCTGTTTTCCAAAAAATGATAAAACGTACTCCAAAAAATTCTAATAATGATCTCGTAACTTATTAATATTGATTTCAATTACTTTGTAAAATTAACCTCAATGGTTGACGAATTTCCGGTATTTGCAATTAATAAAGTGGATAATTACGGTAAACATAATTGTTTTGTAACGAATGTAAAACCGAAAAAAAAAGCATTTTGGATTGCTGTTGGGTTGGATTTGTTTGTTTCATTTTGCAGGGAAGAAATACACTTCAAGTTCGTATAATTGGGGCTACATCACAACATGTGGACAGCCGACGTCATTTGTTCGTCGAGGCACCATATATAAGCACATCTGGTTTAGACAAAGTAACGCTCTTACATAAACAGGAACATCGCTGTACAAGGTAAGTCTTTTTTTATTATTTTCACATAACGTCCGCGTTAGGCCAACATTGATACCAAACAACATATTAAGTACAACACTGTGATGACCTACAATACTTATTTAGCTTAGCAACTATAAAAGACTTTTAATGTTAAGAATTTATTATTATTTAAATCCAGAGTTGTACCTGTTATTATTATGAACGAACTTAAACACCCTAATTGAGTCCGGATTAAAGTTTTTATTTATGTGTAATTATATTTAAAGTAAATATGAAAGTTAAATTATTAAATTTTTGAAATTTCTATATACACCTGAAAACCAAATAACAGATCTGATATTTTGAGTACTGATTTTAAATAGTTTTGTAACAAAAAAAGGAAATGCTTAACATGTTTTGATATTTTGTTTGATTTTATTATTCTAAAACTGCGTAGAAGAAATTGAGGTACAATTTTGATGTATATATTTTGTACATACAACCTTTTATCATAGAGAAAGCAATATTTGATTAAAGAACCATCATTTAATTCATTTAAGTAATTGTTTTATTTTGAACAAGTGAGTTCAAGTATAGGGTAATTGAATCAAGGAGCAAGAGGCATAAATACCTTCAATATATTAATATTTGTAACTCCCATTTGACTAAGCAGCACAAATAGCACTTTCAAAATTTGATGCCTAATATTTGTGTCTATTAAAGTGTGTATATAATTAATATTTATAGATTTTCTCGTTTGTATGAGGTAACAAGTGTACACCTTTTGTGTCCTCCTTTGCTAATTTAATCCTATTTTCTTTACAGCTCTTGCTTAAGCAGTAAATACAATATTCAACTCTAAGAACTCCCAAGTCTCCCTTAAGAAAACTCTGTGTTTAAAACTTAATGACTTGGTGGCGTCCCCCTCAAACCCCTATTTTGGTATAAGTTGAATCAGTAAGTAAATAATGTTTATAAAAAAAACTACGACAAGTCCTCATAAGCTCTACCCGAGGAATAGACCCCTAGCATAGTCGGAAGATAGTTGAGTTCCATCATCTTAAGAAAATCCTTCTTTAAGTTCACTGGTTTCATCAAACAATATTAAAGAACCCAGGAATAACTTTAATTAATTAATCTAGTAAAGTAAAAATAGTAACAAGAGTGCAGCTACTACTTGGATTAGAGTGATTCATTTATCTTTACTTTGTTTATTCCATAGTACACAACCAGAAACTAGAACGTTCCAGTACGATAATTGTATTCCATTTTATTATAAGGTTCAAAGTAGCAGTATATTTAGTTTTTAAGATATATATATATATATATATATATATATATATATATATATATATATATATATATTCAGCATAATATAAAAGATATCTATTCTAGTATTTGAAACTTACCGTGTAGTCGTGGTTTGATCCAAAATATATAGGCAAGAACGCAACCCATACTATGCACGTAGAATACATTGTAAACCCAATATATTTAGCTTCATTGAAATTCTCAGGTATTTTTCTTGTTTTGAAGGCGTATACTGTACACAACATAATAAGAAACATGTTGTAAGTAAGTGATGCTAGCAGAGCGACTGGAGACACACCGCAGGTTATAATAGCAGTGAAGGGGTTTGGGTAGACCTCTTTAACATACGGCTTTTCTAAAGCTAACCATCCAATAGACCCGAGCAACTGGAACATTACCAATACTAAATGAAAATAAAATAAATATTATTGTCACTCTAAAACGCAAACTTACAAGTAGCAATTATAATTTGAGATAATGGAGAGGTTAATATTGGCTGCCTTGCAGATCTCATGCTGCTGTTAAAAATACGACATATTCGGTTTGTTTTAATTAAAATTGCGCTGTAGCAAATGTTCAAAGAAAGCCCAACACCTACGCGCATTGTTCCACAAAGCCTAGGTGTAGGATTAGATAAAATTACGTATGGCATAGAATAGCAAAATATTAGGCCCAATAACAGAACATAGCATAATTCGCGCCCTGATGCCATAATAACTGGAGTACTGTTGAATTTTATAAAAACGCCAATGGTAAAGATGGAAACCATAATCCCTAATGCACTGACCACAAATGGTACTAGGATCCAAGGATTTAGCCAATTTACTGGAGTAATTTTGAGTTTCGTGCATCCATCAAGCTTCTTGCTTGGGGTATATCCTAAGCCACAGGTTTGACATGTATCGTTCTCAGAAACGAAGCCATCTTTACACGACACACATGTCCAACAGCACGCATCCTGAAACAATTAGCCTAGGTTATGCAATTGTAAATTAAATATTTATTTTTGTATTTAAATAATGCATATAAAGTCTGTATATCTTCAAATAATGAGCTACACCTAATAACTTAAATCTTTTTATGAATATTCTGTCAATTGTGAATTCCATACGTTATACGTATATCTCTTTTATGCTGCATACGTTCGTAAAAATGCTTGTGGTGTTAAACATAGATAGATTAATACAAAAATCGCGGTGAGCAGTATCTATGTGTCAATATCTAAGATGCGTTGTAAATAAAATATGCCTAGTATGGTTTACGCAAAAACGTTTAAAAAACTCTACCGTTAAATTGAATAACGATTTTTTTACAGTAGTTTTGGCTATGATATCATTAGGAAAACTCTGTGACGTTATCATGACATTCTCTTAAATGGAAACATTAAGATTTTCCATTAAATATGGATAGAAAAATTATTTCCGAAAATACCCATATACAATACCATGAATTTGAAGTTGATACTTTTCGAGGTAATACGCTTTAACTTTTAATAAATAGGCAAATTTAAAACAACGATCTCATTAATCGTGGTAGCCATGCGTGTGAACAATTTCGTAAATTTTTGACGGTAGTTGTCTCATCAATTTATTTATCCACATTTCCTTGTGATATTGAAAATGGTGTAAAATTTAACTGAAAAGCAAAAATACAGATTTTGATTTTGAGAAGCTGTGACGAAATTAGATCTGTTGGTGCAAGATGTAACATTTTTAGTACTCGATATTTGCATAAATCACGTATCAGAAAATCTACACCAAGTAAGATTGTAACACAGTTTTTACAGCTTGGCAATGTTAGAAACCACATCCTAGGTCGGCCAATAATTTCAGAGGATGCACAATTAAGTATGTTGCTTGATACACAAGAAAATCCACATGCTTCTACGAAACAAACGACCATCTAACCAGGAGCTTAGTCAAAGTTATGTGGTGAAGTACATGAAAAAAGAAATTAATGGCATCCATACAAGATTCATTAGTGAAGAAACTAACCGAAAATTACTTTGACCCCAGAATAGAATTTTGCAGTAAAAGCAGAAATTGCTGTAACAATTCACATTACTTGAATAACATTGCTTTATTCAAATAGGTTACATTTTGTCTGAATCTCACTGTGAATAAATAGAGCTATCCGTATTGGACCACATTACTGGATGATGGAAGCACACCTACAGTTCCCATAAATGTATGGACAGAAATTGTAGAAAACAAGATAATTGGTCTTATATTTATCGATTGTAATCTAACAAGCGAAAAATATTTACAAATTTTAAGAAAAAAAAAATTTTCCGGAGTTTGCAGCACCATTTCCAAACGATATTTATCTGACCCTTCCCAATGATATTGCTGTGGTAACAACAAGATGAAGTTCCTCAATTTAAGACGTGAATGTTTATAACTATTTAAATGAAGAGTTTTATAATCGTTGTGAATAGCTATAGACCGAAAAAGCTTTTTTAAATGGAAAGTTGTCTCCAAAGCTTATACCCCTTGATTTCTCTTCATGGGGTTAGCATAGGTATAAAGTATACCTTAATAAATCGCAGGATATTGCCGAATTAAAAATAAAAATTCGAGGAGATTAGAGCGCTTCAGTCAGAACCAATTAAAAAAGTTTTACAAGAATTCCAACTAACACTTGTCTACTGTCAACAAGCAGAAGAATTACAGTTAGATCATCTTATTGAATTAATTTTTTGTGTTAATTATTTCGATTTCTTAGTTATGTTGCATTATGGGATATTTATTGATATTTGCTTTTTACATTATTTCTCTGATTTTCCTTATCTATCAATCTTATTATCTCGAAAAATATCAACTTCAAGGACAGGAATATTTGTCCTACCTAGATTTAATGTAAAACAATATTCCCATGTCGTAATGTTGTCACAAAATTTTTCTAATGACGTCATGGTCAATACAGTTTAAGTCAGATGACGTGCAATTGATTTGAAAGTTTACCTTTCCAAGCGTCCTTGCCTTAACCTTAAAGGGCATATTTTATTTACCGTTGTTGAATAAAATTATTAATAACCATTTAAGTTCGAAAAGAAATGCTTGAAGTAGGATGTATTTATTTACATTCCTGACGCTTCAAACTTGTTTTTTGTTCTTTTTCTAAGGCTAAAATGATGACGGTTAAAATACTATTACTTAATTGAAAACTTACATATAAATTTACACTAGCATTCTAATTTCTACAACCAAAATCTTCAATGATTTAGACTTTAATAACATTAAAAATATAAAAAAGATTAAAAATTTTTGATTAAAACTTATCGAAAAATAATACAAATGACATTTATATTATTTTTCCAGTAAGTTGCAATTAAAAATTTTTTCACATTAGTAGTTAATATTTAGTTTTAATCTTTTTTATAGTCCTAATGTTATTAAAGTTTAAATCATTGAAGATTTTGATAGTTGAAATTAGAATGCTAGTATAAATTTATATGCAAGTTTTTCAATTAAGTAATTGTATTTTAACAGTCACATTTTAGCCTTCGAAAAGAACTAAAAACGGGTTCGAAACGTCAGGAATGTAAATAAATACACCCTAATTCAAACATTTATTTTCGAACTAAATAGTTCCCAGTAATTTTATTCAACAACCTGTAGTGTTTATTTAAAGGAGTTCGTTACTTGACAGTTTGACAGATCATATTTTATTAATCGACATGGGATTCTACGACCACATCAAACTTAATTATGGTGGCGCAGCAGTTAAAAACTTAAAGAAGGGTAAATACTACAACTAAACAAACAAATCTAAAAAATAAAGTTCTTTTTTGGAAAGATGTAGAAGAGAAAATATTACTCCTCGCACATTTAGATCGCATTAAAGGTATTAGAAAATCTTTGTATATTACTAGGAAAAAACAGCAACGTAATATCGAAGACGCAATTGCCAAATTAGAAACCCAAATTATATTTTTTAATTGAAGCAAGTCATCGAAATGTTAATTTTTATAATAACAAAATTAAAATGTATAAATATTCTTTTCAACTTGATACGGTATTCCATGCAGACAAGAAAGGAAGCAGCAGAGTAAGCAGTAGAAAATCTCCTACACCGAATACCGCAACAAAACACAGGGACAGAATCGAACTCCAAAAGGATCAGAGTTCGGTCTAACTCAAAAACATCGAAGAGTGGTGTGGGTGACTTAAAAAGAAAAGAATTAGAAACTTCAGTAACAACACACAATACTACGAATATGTAGGAAAGCCTACAATCTCAAAAAAATATTTACAAACGTCTAAAACACATTTACGTAATTGTTTGTTACAACGTGATGTGTGTAAAGCGTTAATTTACTTATAATTCAATATAACCTAAACCTCAAACATATCCAGAACAAAATCTTACTATCTAAATATAAGCATACTTACAACGTGTTCACTTTAAATATGTACAACAAATCAAGTAATAATATAGTGAGTGAAAAATTTTGCTGTAGGAAGCGCATCTCGTAACCTTAAAATTTAAAACAGCTAGTTGTTGACGTTCACATTAATTTATACAGTAAAAAGCAAACGTAGAAAAGCGCCCTAAACGCAGTAAAATTTTAAATAGCAAGTTATAAAAATAAATACATAATGGTTCGTGTTGTGATCGTGCATAAACGTCGATCTGCAAACAAAAAAATGCATTGTATGTAGAGCTATCTTTTCTTTGTACCATCTCAGGAAATGCGGCTGTATGTATTCGTCTACGGCTGGGGAAGGGGGACAACTTAACTATACTGTACTAGCACAAACGCATCTCAAAAGCGCGATTTTATAACGCTTACAGGACGTTGTATAATAAAAGTATCGTAGAAAAAGTAAGAGCAAAGTCGAATAATTAATAGCGTTTTTTCAAAGTTAAACTTGTATTTATACAGCTTTGAAACCATGAAAAGAAAACATAAAACCACACTACAATTTTACATGTTCTACAAAAGAAAACGAGAATATATATTCCAAACACAAACGGTAAAACCTTTGTAGAATTCAAGTCATTAAGAAAGCAAAATACGATAATTAATTCTATTGAATTTTGTTGCTAGTTTGGAAAAACAAAATACATTTTAAAACATTCCTGCGATTTAGACTGGCAAGCAAATAAATATACCACGGAATAACCCAATTAGGAGGCACGTTATTGCCCATAAAAGTTGAGCGACCGAATACGTATAGATATAATGAAATATAATTTCACTCGACACGAGCAAATGGCAACACATTTAAAGTATTTAATGAGAGGAAGCTTTAATCTTTCGACGAATAACGATTTGAAATAACAAACTAACTAGCACGTATTTCCAAGGAAGAGTGTTTGTTTGTTTTAACGAATAACTATTGGACATAACAAGCAGAGGTTATAACGTTTTTAAGGAATTAAAGTGTTTAGAAGAGGCAAGTGCTTGTTTGTTTTTAACGAATTGATAAATGGTTGTAGGACATATTCCACGTACTGAGGGAAATATATATAAGTCCGTTTTAATACGTATTTATTGAACTTATTATTTGGGAATAACATAAAAAAGATTTAGATTAGCGTTTTTAATTAAGGTCGTTGCAATTTAATGCAGAATCTCTATATTTCAGAAAGTTACCGTCACAAACTAACCCCGCCATTGTGCTACATAAACGAATTTGGACAAGCACAATTTTTTAAAAAACGATTTATGTAAGTACAAAAAATAAGTACTAATAAATTTAACAATATAAAGAACCATCAATTCACATAAGGTCTTGGTTTATTAATAACAGCAAGTGGGTGGTTAACCGCAGCAACAAAGACATATTTGAAAAGATGAAAAATTTTTTATCACTAGAACTAAAATTTAATTTAAAGTGAGCACGTTTGGGATCAACATGGGAAAACTATTACTTTCAGGCGAGTCGATAATTAACACAGATGAACTCACCAATGTATATAAAAACACACTACGAACTAAGATTACTAACTGTATTACCAACTTTATTTCTGATCTCAACAATAGATGCAAATCTAGCCTCGAGAATGATACATATAACAATTGCAAACAAATTTTTTAAAAATCTAGATATAATAGTAACCAGGGCTAATAAGGGAGCAGTCACAGTAATCATGCACAAACAAGAGTACATAGACCAATCTTTAGAACTTTTAAACGACACCAACACTTATGATATTTCAACTAAAGGTCCCACGCAAAACATCCAAAGAAAGAACAACGAACACCTCCAATATTTTTTTGATAAGAAAATGATCACCGCCGAGGTTAAAAATCGACAAAAAGGCAACAACGCTGTCCCCTGAAAAAATTATGGATTACCGAAATTACACAAGACTGCAATGGTATTGCGACCAATCACTTCATCTATCGATACGCCAACATATCCTTTAGTTAAATGGTTAGCCGAGATTCTCGGCAAAGTTTTTCAATTGCAACAGAATACACCATCAAGGACAGCTTCAACTTTGTCACGAAATTTAAAAATTTTCATTTACCAGATAATCAATTTTAATTTCTTTGGATGCTAAATCACGATTCACCAAATACCGCTTGATCTAATACAAAGAATCATTAGCGAAAAGTGGGATTGAATATCACCACATTGCAATTTATCTTTACACAGTTTCAAAAGATCAATCAGTTTGATATTCAACAACATGTATTTCTGCTATGAAAAAAAAATTTATTTACAAAAATTTGGTTCACTCATGGATTCTCTTCTTTCTCCAGTTCTTGATCAAATTGTGATGGATTCTTTAATTGACGAAGCTTTACCACAACTACTGTTTCATCTTCCATTCTTTGTTAAGTACATTGATAATATCGTGTGTAGCATTCCCAAAAATATGATTGACATTGTGTTGGATGCCTTCAATAGATTCAATTTTCACTTACAAGTACATATGAAATAAAAGTCGACCAAACAATCCCTTTTCTTGATACTGTTGTCATACGAGATCCTGCAAACATTATCAAGTCTGACTGGTATAAAAAAACCAACAGACATCGATCGTTACCTAAATTATTATCCTGATCATTCTTACCAACACAAAATAAACACTATTTTGACCATGAAAAATCTGGTTCTGAACATGTGATCCCGAATTCCTACAAAAAACCTTTTGAAACTGTAACGTACCTTTATTAACAACGGCTTTTCTAAATCCATAGTGAATAAAATTTTATATGCAGACATCAATACAACAGAAAATAAACAAAATAAAACTCAACTTGCTACCACTCATAAAGCCATCCCTTACATTCACAAACTCTCCCTATCTTTAGCAAAAATTTAAAACGTAATAATATTTAAATCACATATATTTATAACAAGTCAATTAAAAATATATTTACTCGAATCAAAAATAAGACAAATCGACAATGAATAAGCAACATCGTTCATCAAGTGGAGATATCAAGTTGGGGCTTATACTTTGGACAAACAAAACAGTACCTTTGCAGAAGGATAAAGCAATATAAGAGTGACTCTGAACTTGGAAAGATGTCCGGCGTACTAGCATCACAGGTCCAAACCAATCATCACAACCCCAATTTTGTTGATGTTAAAATAGTGGCAGTAGAACGTGACTACAAAAAAAGAGTATTAATATATATATATATATATATATATATATATATATATATATATAAACAATAAAATAATTGCTTATAGCAAATTTAATAAATAAAACAGTATATACGATGTATAAATAAACACTCACTTTACGAAGAATCGAAAGAAAGTTATTAATTATACAAAGCAAGCTAGTAATTTGCATAGCCATAAATGAAAGAATTTGTTTGTTTCAAAAAGGGAATAAACATTCATCTACTAGTTTCGATCTCACTGGATCTCATCAGGATGAAGTGGTTTATAACCCTTATGAAACAACCAAAAGCAATAGGCAAAAATAACTTCAAAAGAACTTCTGTAAGATGGCAAGAGTAAAACAAGAACGCCATCAGGTGAGTATTCACTAGTATTAGACTAGTCAAATACATAAGTAAATTCGAAATTAAGTGGATATTTCATACCCAAACCCAAAGGTGAAACGTATTTGTTATGGCCATCTATGAAATATCGACTTAATTTCGAATTTACTTCTGTATTTGACTAGTCTAATACTAGTGAATACTCACCTGATGGCGTTCTTGTTTTACTCTTGCCATCTTACAGAAGTTCTTTCGAAGTTATTTTTGCCTATTGCTTTTGGTTGTTTCATAAGGTTATAAACCACTTCATCCTGATGAGATCCAGTGAGATCGAAACTAGTAGATGAATGTTTATTTCCTTTATGAAACAAACAAATTTTTTCATTTATGGCTATGCAAATTACTAGCTTGCTTTGTTTAATTAAAAACTTTCTTTCGATTCTTTGTAAAGTGAGTGTTTATTTATACATAGTATATACTGTTTTATTTATTAAATTTGCTATAAGCAATTATTTTATCATTTTACTTTGATTTTACCCTCTAGGGTATTATGCCGAGCGCCCCAAGGGACGGTGTGTTATATTTTGCAAAATTGGCATTTAGCACATCGAAAACCCAAAGGTGAAACATATTTGTTATGGCCATCTATGAAATATCGACTTAATTTCGAATTTACTTCTGTATTTGACTAGTCTAATACTAGTGAATACTCACCTGATGGCGTTCTTATTTTACTCTTGCCATCTTACAGAAGTTCTTTTGAAGTTATTTTTGCCTATTGCTTTTGGTTGTTTCATAAGGGTTATAAACCACTTCATCCTGATGAGATCCAGTGAGATCGAAACTAGTAGATGAATGTTTTTTCCCTTTATGAAACAAACAAATTCTTTCATTTAGGGCTATGCAAATTACTAGCTTGCCTTGTATAATTAAAAACTTTCTTTCGATTCTTCGTAAAGTGAGTGTTTATTTATACATCGTATATACTGTTTTATTTATTAAATTTGCTATAAGCAATTATTTTATCATTTTTACTTTGATCTTTATCCCTCTAGGGTATTATGCCGAGCGCCGCCAAGGGACGGTGTGTTATATTTTTGCAAAAATTAGCATTTAGCACATCGAAAAACCCAAAGGTACAACGTATTTGTTATGGCCACCTATGAAATATCTACTTAATTTCGAATTTACTTCTGTATTTGACTAGTCTAATACTAGTGAATACTCACCTGATGGCGTTCTTGTTTTACTCTTGCCATCTTACAGAAGTTCTTTCGAAGTTATTTTTGCCTATTGCTTTTGGTTGTTTCATAAGGGTTATAAACCACTTCATCCTGATGAGATCCAGTGAGATCGAAACTAGTAGATGAATGTTTATTCCCTTTATGAAGCAAACAAATTCTTTTATTTATGGCTATGCAAATTACTAGCTTGCTTTGTATAATTAAAAACTTTCTTTCGATTCTTCGTAAAGTGAGTGTTTATTTATACATCGTATATACTGTTTTATTTATTAAATTTGCTATAAGCAATTATTTTATCATTTTACTTTGATCTTTACCCTCTAGGGTATTATGCCGAGCGCCTCCAAGGGACGGTGTGTTATATTTTGCAAAATTGGCATTTAGCACATCGAAAACCCAAAGGTGAAACTTATTTGTTATGGCCATCTATAAAATATCGACTTAATTTTGAATTTACTTCTGTATTTGACTAGTCTAATACTAGTGAATACTCACCTGATGGCGTTCTTTTTTATCTTGCCATTTACAGAAGTTTTTTGAAGTTATTTTGCCTATTGCTTTTGGTTGTTTCATAAGGGTTATAAACCACTTCATCCTGATGAGATCCAGTGAGATCGAAACTAGTAGATGAATGTTTTTTCCCTTTATGAAACAAACAAATTCTTTCATTTAGGGCTATGCAAATTACTAGCTTGCCTTGTATAATTAAAAACTTTCTTTCGATTCTTCGTAAAGTGAGTGTTTATTTATACATCGTATATACTGTTTTATTTATTAAATTTGCTATAAGCAATTATTTTATCATTTTTACTTTGATCTTTATCCCTCTAGGGTATTATGCCGAGCGCCGCCAAGGGACGGTGTGTTATATTTTGCAAAATTAGCATTTAGCACATCGAAAAACCCAAAGGTACAACGTATTTGTTATGGCCACCTATGAAATATCTACTTAATTTCGAATTTACTTCTGTATTTGACTAGTCTAATACTAGTGAATACTCACCTGATGGCGTTCTTATTTTACTCTTGCCATCTTACAGAAGTTCTTTCGAAGTTATTTTTGCCTATTGCTTTTGGTTGTTTCATAAGGGTTATAAACCACTTCATCCTGATGAGATCCAGTGAGATCGAAACTAGTAGATGAATGTTTATTCCCTTTATGAAGCAAACAAATTCTTTTATTTATGGCTATGCAAATTACTAGCTTGCTTTGTATAATTAAAAACTTTCTTTCGATTCTTCGTAAAGTGAGTGTTTATTTATACATCGTATATACTGTTTTATTTATTAAATTTGCTATAAGCAATTATTTTATCATTTTTACTTTGATCTTTACCCCTCTAGGGTATTATGCCGAGCGCCTCCAAGGGACGGTGTGTTATATTTTTGCAAAAATTGGCATTTAGCACATCGAAAAACCCAAAGGTGAAACTTATTTGTTATGGCCATCTATAAAATATCGACTTAATTTTGAATTTACTTCTGTATTTGACTAGTCTAATACTAGTGAATACTCACCTGATGGCGCTCTTGTTTTATTCTTGCCATTTTACAGAAGTTTTTTCGAAGTTATTTTTGCCTATTGCTTTTGGTTGTTTCATAAGGGTTATAAACCACTTCATCCTGATGAGATCCAGTGAGACCGATACTAGTCGATGAATGTTTATTCCCTTTATGAAACAAACAAATTCTTTCATTTATGGCTATGCAAATTACTAGCTTACCTTGTATAATTAAAAACTTTCTTTCGATTCTTCGTAAAGTGAGTGTTTATATATATATATATATATATATATATATATATATATATATATATATATATATATATCATCGTGTAAGTTATATGTAAAGAAGGATAGATAAGTCAAGAAAGTAATTTTGTAAGGACCGTGTATATAAAAAAACAGGAATATATTATTTACGCTGCAAATTAATTAGTTTTGACCTTAAAACAAACGGATAATAGCATATATTTGTATTAATAAATCGTAATTTTAAAGTTGCATAGTGTGGAAGCATGGTTGGGCATAAAAACTCAAGGAGAATGCGATATAATTAGCTTTAATATTCTAAGGTTTGTAAACAGAGCACATCAAATAATAAGGGAAAGCTTTTGTGTACAGAGTATATAAAATTGATAATGTAAACGCATATGTTCATTTAACTAACAAAGCGTTTGTTAAAACAAATCCTAGGAAATCTACAGGTTAAACTACTTGGGAAAATACACATTTCAAACTGACAAACAGTTCATAGAAAAGACGGACAGACAAATAAACAATTTAAGGAATCATAATGTATGTTGGAAGGTAATTCTTTAGAAATTTGAGCTAGCGACCGAAGCAAAGGTTGGGAAACAGCAGGTGGTTTGAAAACAAAGTGGAGACGAAATATAAATAGCATAGGGTAAAAAAGGATGAAAAATAACAGACGTTGGATAAAACGGCCATTTAAAACACGCAATAAAACAGCCATTTAAAACACGCGATAAAACAGCCATTTAAAGCACGCGATAATTTGTAGAGGCTAACAACAATATCGATTTTAAGTTGCTATAGTGGAATTTTAACAAAGACAGCAAATATGTGTTAGACGAAAATAACATATTTGTACGCTAGACCTACAAGGGGAGAAACCTTTTGATTGGCTGATTGCGAGTGAAGCGAGAAACGTTTCTAGGAGTATTTCGACCGTTGTGGATGCTAATCAGTAGCTTCGGACTAAAGCTACGTGGAATGAGAAATTTGTGGGTTTCAAAAGATCGTTGTGTTTTGGATTTTCAGAATTAGTGAAGGTACAGGTGAATTTCAATGAAAGTGGGGTGCAGGAGGTAGGCTGGAACGCTTATAAATATACTAGGAGACGTAGTGAGGCTCTCCTGTCTCTCTTATTTTCTTCTGTTCGCTTTAGACCTACATGGTGTAACATCTAAGTTAAAAATTTGTAAATCGGTTTAATTTATATTACAAGTGTTTGAAAGCACGAGTAGGTGCTATGTTATAAACGGGACTGTCAGTAAATACGAATAACGAACTAAAGATGTTACTAACGTAACCGAGACTAGTTATTTTTCTGAACGAGGGTGCTGGTTGTATGGAAGATTCATAAGCTGACTAACATATTTGGACAATTATATGGGTGGTTGTATCGAAGGCGTCTGCATAGAATTGGATGAACAAATGGAAATGAGTTTGTTGTACATGTAGCAGAGGGAAGTTTGATGGAATGCAACGACGAGGATTTGGTGGACGACATCTTCAGAGGGGATGGTGCAAGAGCATACACCAGGTAAAGAAATTTGTTTCCTTTTGTTATTGCTTGAACATTTTGTGCTGATATTTTGTGTTAGAGTGATTTGATATATTTGGTAAATATTTTATGAGCATAAAATCTAATTTGAAGGTTATATGAAAAAGACAATTTGAGTTAATTATTTGAGGGTATAAATACATGACGTAAAATTTTGATGTAAAAAGTAAACGGGTCTTTAAAATAGTTTGAATAAAATGCTATTTATTTATGCTGTCAGAGTAACATGGTTTATACTGAGCTCACCATAGACCAGGGTAAATTTCAATTTAGGGTTTCAAGGTAGGCCTATCTACTTATACTATACATAAAGAAGTGTTGAAATAAATTAAATTCATTAAATTTAAAAGAATTTAATAGTTGATATTTTGAAAATTTATGAAGATGTTTATATCCACTTTTGTAAATATTGATTTGGTTGACATACTTCTTTCATTTGTATGAATAAAAAAGTTGTATGTTTCGTTGAATTATTTGATTGGTAATTTTATTGGTAGTCTAAGTGAGAAAGAGTAAACATAGGATGGGTAAGTATCTCTGAAGAAGCTGGAAGCAGAGCTAGCCGTGGTATGCTGATTTAGGGGAGCTGTTCCAGAATTTTGACAGCCCAATCAGTATGGTTTCGATTCTAGGGATTGATTCCAGGTAAACCTCACAGTAATTTATCAGTCCAACAGTAGGCTTGAAGGTAATCCTGAACTCCACAGTAATATATATATATATATATATATATATATATATATATATATATATATTGTGCCCCACGCTTGGACGCAATAATATTATTATTATTTATTTTTATTTATTTATTCTAACATTACAATTAGTCTGCTACCTAAAAATTACAGCAAACCTGTTACTCCTAAGAAATCTAACAGAATTATTTGCTACCTTAAATTATATTAGTTAGTTTTATATTATTTGCGTTTGGAAATACTCGTGTGTGTGTTTGTGTCTGTGCGCGCGTGTGGGTGCGTGAGTGTGTGTGTTTCTGTCTTTGCTAATGTCCTTGGGACTGCTTTCCTTCCCAGCTTCCGACCATCGGCAGCCGGAAATCAGAAACCGAGAAGTTCGCATTCCTGTACGTGTCCTGGCCGTCGGCAACCGGAAACCAGGGGGACCACGTACAGTCCCTGGTGTGTATGTGTATGTGTGCGTATGTGTGTGTGTGTGTGTGTTTCTGTCTGTGGTAATGTCCTTGGGACTGCTTTCCTTCCCAGCTTCCGACCGTCGGCAGCCGGAAATCAGAAACCGAGAAGTTCGCATTCCTGTACGTGTCCTGGCCGTCGGCAGCCGGAAACCAGGGCAACCACGTACAGTCCCTGGTGTGTGTGCGCGCGTGTGCGTATATATCTGTGTCGTATGCGTCTGCGTGCAGGTACGTGTACGTGCGTGTTTCTGTGTGTTTTGGTGTGTTTTGTCGTGCCAGTGTGCTATAATGGTGTGTGTGTTTATTGTTTTCATGTTTGTGTGTGCGTGTGCTTATGTCTGTGGTGAAGTCCTTGGGACTGTTTCCCTCTCCCGGTTTCCAACCGCCGGTAGCCGGAAATCAGAAACCGAAATACGCGTTCCTGTACGTGTCCTGGCTATCGGCAGCCGGAAACCAGGAGGCCACGTACAGTCTCTGTTGTGTGTGTGTGTGTGTGTGTGCTTGTGCGTGTGCGTGTTTGTGTGTATTTTGTCGTGCTGATGTGTTGTAATTATGTTGTCAGAATATTTCCTCTGTAGTAATTTTTAGTTGCGCTACAACATTGGATATATAAACATTACGTTACTGAAGCTAGGGTTAGATTTCTTTAAGGCAATTACGAATATGGTTAGTATTTTCTCTTGTTTATTTTAGTTAGTTGTATTTTTTATTTTAGATGGTTAGTATTGAGACCTTATCCTACTAGTGTTAGTATTCTAATGCTAATAAGTGTTCTGGGGGAAACTTGTGTTTGAGGTACGTTTGCCGCACTTTTGCCGTTTTCACTATTTTCACTTTGTTTTCACTGGTATCACTCCCGGTCGTCAGGATTCACGAGCCTTCTGGTAGATCTTCAGGAGACACGTGCTTCCTGGTATGTCCTTGGGAGAATGCCGCTTGTTTGTTGTCAGTTCCCATGTGTGTTGGGTGGATTGTGCTTTTGTAATGCACGTTCGATGCGTTACGTCAAACTTCTGTGTTTCGTGTGATCTGTGTTTGTGGTATTTGTGATGTGTGGGGTTTGTATGGTGTTTGTGTGTGTCCTGTCAGAGTCCGTTTGTGTACCTTTGGTGTAGTATAGTAGTAGTTTGGTGAGTGATTCTGTTTAGGTAAGGAAATATGTTTTCGTTCCAAAGCATGTCCGAGAGGGGGTATGTCCCGTAGGATTGTCCTGTCCATTCCTAGGTCCTGTTGCAGTTCGGCGCAGTGGAACACCAGATGTTCCGGTGTCCCCACCTCACCACATGTGCAGTTGTTGTTGTCTTGGAAGTCGAAGCGGTTCCTGTAGGTTGGATAAGGACCATGCCCCGTGAGAAAATGAATGAGCCCTTGTGAGGGGACCAAGTGGTGACAGTTTAGCCTGTCTCGGATGTTTGGAACCAGTGCGTATACCCTCCTCCCATTTGTGCTCTGGTTCCATCTATCTTGCCACTCGGTTAGTATTGTGTCCTGAATTTCCTTTTTTATCCGAATTTCTGATGTTACTTGTAGAATTTCCCGGACTTTTTCTGGTTGGTAGTTTTTTAACCAGTATGTCGCCGCTCTCTTCCTGATATACAGATCAAGAGGAAGGACTCCTAATATCACATAGAGGGCGTCGTGTGATACGGTCCGGTATGCTCCAGTAAGTCTTATTAGTGCCCCCCTTTGGGCACTGTTGACTTTTTGTTTGGGTTTTACTAGATGTAATCTGATTGCCCAGGCGCTCGCTGCATGACTTATTATTGCTGCAAGTACGCTAGATAAGTATAATCTTACACAGTTTAGGGGGATATTGTACGTACGTTGTGCAAGAGTTGCTATGCATTGCATAGCTTTACTTGCACCTGCAGTCACTGTGGCAATGTGTTTTTCGTAGTTCAGTTTTTCATCAAGGGTTAGCCCTAGGTATTTGGCCTCCCGTGTTCTTCGTATTCTGACTCTGTTCAGTTTAATGATAGGGTCTCTTTCTAGAGAACCTTTAACTATCATATAAGTTGTTTTGTCATGTGCTATCGTCATCTTATTTGCGTTGCACCATTCTAGGGCTTTGTTCAATGCGGTGTTTGCATTGTACTCTAGTTCATTTCTGGAACCTCCTTCCACCACCAACAAGATGTCGTCCGCATAAGCTACTACGGATCTCACCTCATTTGCGGTTTCCAGCTGCTCCAAAAGCTCCTCAGTCGCAACGTCCCAAAATATGGGACCGCAGACTGACCCCTGTGGGCATCCTTTGGTGATTGATTTTGTGATGTTATTAGTACCAGATAATGTTACAAATCTATCCTGGCAATAGCTTCTGAAGGTATGATGTAGTTGTTTTGGACATTGTATTTCGATTAGCCTATGGAACAGTGTTGGCCACCATAAGTTGTTGAAGGCTCCTTCTATGTCTATCATGATTAGGGCCACGTATTTTTATTTGAAGTTGTTGCAGAGTTTATGGCTTTGTTTACGGCGTCTTCGGTTGATCGTCCTTGTCTAAATCCGTACTGCGCCGGGTGCATGCCTTTCGTCTTGCGATGTTCTTGCATTCTCGTACACAGTAGTCGCTCGAAAGTTTTCCCGAGCGAGTCTAGAAGGCAGATGGGGCGATACGAACCCGGATTTTCGGGTCTTTTTCTCGGTTTTAGAGAGTATGATTACGTCTGCTTGCTTCCAGCAGTTTGGAAACTTTGTTTGTCTTAGACATTCGTTGTACAGTTTAGTAAGTTTCGGTGTGAGTTTGGTGTCTAGTGCCTTTGTGATTTCTGCCTGGATCCCGTCTGGCCCAGGAGCTTTTTGTTTTACTTGAACGAATAGCGTGTCTAATCTCGTCTTCAGTGAAAGGTGTTACGTCGTCCTGTGTTCTATTCCATGGTGTATTCCCATTCGCGTTTTGTTCGGTGACTCTTTGTCGTTTGCGTATTTGTTCTTGTGTGTCCTCTTCCCAGTTGTCATCAGGGAGGAGTGTATGTAGTAGTAATGTCGCGGTTTCAATCCAGTCTTTGGTTTCTGTTCCGTCGGGCTTGGTTAAAGTCGAGTACGTTGTCGGTGGTGCAATTTTTCCTGATACTATCTTGTACGGTGCCCCCCAAGCATCCGTCTGCAAATGTCTTTCGACGAAAGTGTCCCAGGATTTTCGTTTCATGTTGTATAGTTCCTGTTCGTATGTCGCCTTGCGTTGTCTGTAGTTGGTCAGCTGGAAGGCCTTTTCTGCCGGTGTTAGGGCGGATTGATAGCGTCTCCTTGCCTTGCGAGCTTTGCTTTTCAGTATCTGGACCTCTGTGGTCCATTTTAGCGGTTTTGTGGCGCAGTTTGTCTTACTGTTTTAATGTTTGTTTCATAGTGTCTTTAATTGTTCTCGTTAGGGCTTGGGCGTAAGCGTGTACGTTGTCGTTGCGTTGGATATCAGGGGGCGGATTGAAGTTGTCCAGTAGTCTTTGCCAGTTGGCATTTTGTATATTGTAT
The DNA here is from genome assembly GCA_036346225.1 of Platerodrilus igneus. NCBI lineage: Eukaryota > Metazoa > Arthropoda > Insecta > Coleoptera > Lycidae > Platerodrilus > Platerodrilus igneus. The sequence continues at coordinate 1,719,034 of JARFIW010000739.1, forward strand.
TTTAGTCTTTTTTTGCCCGTTTCCGCATGTAATGGTATGTTATCCTTGTTTATGTCAAAAGTTATGAGGTTGTGATCGCTTATTGTTAAGTTGTCATGTACCTTCCAGTTTTGTACGTGGGAGTACGCTAGTCCGTTTGCTATTGTGACGTCAATGTTACTCTCTGCTCCTGCCCGATGGTTTCTGTGGGTGGGTGGATTGAAGGGACAGTTCATCACTTCAAACTGCAATAATATTGTGAGGTCTACGCTGTAATCATGCCCCACTAATTAAGACGTCATAATATCGTAAGGTTTACCTGGAATCGTGCCCCACAAATTGGGCTGCTATAATATTGTGAAGTTTTAGCTCAAATCTCGCCTCGGCTGCTCCGGAATCGTCCTCTTAATTCGATGCTTACTATATATTACATACATCTACCTGTTCCCTCTAAAAAAACTTCCTCTCATTATTATCAACGAAACCTAAATAGAAATTCACATCAATCATGCATTCAAAAAATACTCAATTAACCAAAATATCACACTTTATTTATCTAAAATCCAAATTACATTTTTTTTTCAAATTTAAAATACCATTGCTTTATATACTAAATTTTATAACAAGCGTTTTGCATATTGATAACCCTTTTTAACACATAACTTTTTATTAAAGTAAGAAGGCATTCCTCATACCTTACATTACCCTTCGTTCTAGCATAAGCTCACCTTGAAACTTTATAAATGTGCATATAAATTCTCTGCACGACCAATATAAAAAACTCTCTATACTTTTTTCCAACTGTTGGCTCTCTGCAAATTAATGAATAATGCTCAAAAATCAAGTTCGTTTTACCAGTCCTATAAATGTCTGTTCACATAAAAATCAAAGCAAATAATCATAAAACACATCAAAACACCACAAACACTATGAAAATATTCACCATGAATTGTCTTATTCTATCTCCTATCTTGTAGTTGTCTTCGTACTGCGGTGCACCAACTAGCCCCTTGTAGATGTTGCCGTCTGGTAGATCCTCCGTCTATCCATTAATTCCATGGTCGAATACCCATGTACCATACAAGCCTCTACTTCAAAAACTCTTCTTTATAAATATCCAATCTCCAAATTTCGTTCCTTTTGTTACAAATACATTCTACTATCCCAAACCTTGCTTTAATCTACATCCAAACAATTTTCAAATTCTAGTACTTCTCGTGCATCCAAACAAAAATCTTTGTACTTACACCTCAACTTTACTATTCACTAATACCGCTTTATCAGCTTTTACATAAATTTTATTTAATGAGACTGCACTAATTCACTTGCAAGTAAACTCACTATATCACCGATGGAATCAAAGAACAAAGAGAAAAGAGACCGAGACCCCTCTCTATTACTGATTATGTAATCAAACCTGTCCCCTTCTGTTTAAGAAAATGGCAGGTATATTTGTTTAACCGTTGTCTTATTTTCTTCGAAAATCACCAACGACCGTCGATTTCTCGTAATTTTTCATAACATAACACCACAGTACGCGGTAAAGCACTTAAACGCGTCAACTGTCGTTTCCAATTCTCCGGATTAGCATATACTCTACGCCTCCAACTTCAAACAAACATAATTTTATCTTTCTTGTACATATCGCTCTATTGCACACATATGCTTCTACCACCTAAATTTCTAGCTCTTTTTATTTAACTTTCACCAATCAACTCGCTTGGCTCCAATTTCCCACTTTTCTGAACGACGCGTGCCTTGTTTACAACTATCCTTGACATTATCGATTTTTAATTTCCTTCCTATAGATATACTTTATGTATCTCTCTTATGCTTATAGGGTTTTATTCAATCTTCGTCTTTTCATTGCTCCTTCCAACTCTATATCTAAGATTAAAAATCAATATTTTAACTAATGTATACTGCTTTTACATCAATCCTGTGTGGTTTTGTTTCCGGCCTTGGCTGCTTTAATTTCAACGGTTGTTGGTTCTAGTAAGCTATTAAATTTGTTTGCAGCAACATTACCAAGAAATCAATTTTTCCCCCTTTGTTATTTGAAACATAGAAATCGTTATTTTTAACGTGCTTAACGCTTTCAAAACTGTTCCATAGAACTTCATTATGCTATAATTTAACCCCAAATTATTTTTTTTACTCTTTTACATAAATACTATGATACATGGTCCCTAACTAAATCTAATTGAGATAAATTATTCCTACTTTAGTCGCGCGTTAAACTAAATCGATATTTCTTTATTATTCATTAATTAAGCTTAGAAAATTGTTGGTCATTTTTTAACTCAATAAATTTATTTTACTGAATCTAATCGCTCTCACACCTTTGAATTAACTTATGTATTTTATTGTCCCTTTTAATTACACGATAATATATATATATATATATATATATATATATATATATATATATATATATATAGGGTGTAGATTGAATTTTGAAACATAGGGAATTTACATGTAAAACTAGTAATGTGCAAATATTGGCTCTCCTAATTGTTTTAGAAGAAAATGTTAAATACAAAAGATGTAGAGCATTAAAAATCGGTCCCAATTTAGATCTTCTTTGTTTATTAGCACCCTCTGGGACTTAACAATAAAAGGAAAAAGAATTGAAAAAAAATCATACAAAATAGCAATAGCCATGAAAAATGTGACAACCAAAGTAACAAAATTGATTAATTTGACACAAGAGTCTGACAATTTTAGTAAGTAATTAGTAAGTAATTGGTTTTGACCTTAATACAAACGGATAATAGCATACATTTGTATTAATAAATCGTAATGTTAAAGTAGCATAGTATGGAAGCGTTGTAGTACATAAAAACTCAAGGATGATACGAGTATAAATAACTTTAATATTTGAAGGTTATAAATCGAGCACATCAAATAATAAAGGAGAGCTTTTGTATATAAAATTGATAATGTAAACGCATATATTCATTTAACTAACAAAGCGTTTGTTAGAAACAAATCCTACAAAATCTACAGGTTAAACAACATGGGAAAGTACAATTTCAAACTGGCAATCTGTTCATAGAATAGACTGTCAGACAAATAAACAAATTCAAGAAACCATAATGTACATGGAAATATAATTCTTTAGAAATTTGAGTTAACGATCGAAGCGAAGTGTGAGAAACAACAGGTGGTTTAAAAACAAAGTAGAGACGGGATATAAATAACATAGGGTAAACGTGGATGACAAATAACAGAGGTTGTATAAAACAGCCATTTATAGCGCGCGATAATTTGTAGAGTCTAACCACAATATCGATTTTAAGTTGCTGTAGTGGGATTCTAATAAAGATAACGAATATGAGTTAGACGAGGATAATATAGTTGGATGATAGACCAACGACAGGAGAAATGGTCTGGATTGGCTGATTGCGAGTGGAGTGAGAGACTTTTCTAGGAGCATTGCGACCGTTGTGCTTGATAAGCAGTATTGTCAGAATAAAGCTAAGTAAAATGAGAATGTTCTGAATTTTAAAAAATCGTTGTATTTTGGATTTTCAGAATCGGATACAGTGGTGGTGTTTTTCGATGAAAACAGGGTACGGGAGGTAGGCTTCAACGCTTATAAATACACTAGGAGACGTGGTGGGGCTCTCTTATTTCTTCTGTTTGCTTCCGACCTGTATGGTGTAACATCTTAGTCAAAATTCTGTAAATCGGTGATAGTGCAGTCCGTTTAATTTTAAATTAAAAGTGTTTGAAAGCATGGGTAGGTGCTATGTTATAAACGGTGCTGTAAATATATACGAATAACGAACAAAAGATGTTACTAAGATAAGCGAGACTAGTTATTTTTTCGGAACGAGGGTGCTGGGTGTATGGTAGATTCAGAAGCCGATCAACTTATTTGGACAATTATATAGGTAGATGCATTGAAGGCGTATACAGAGAATTGGATATCGTTTGGAAATGAGTTCGATGTACATATAGCAGAGAAAAGTTGTATGGAATGCAACGACGAGGTTTTGCTGGACGACATCTTCAGAGGTGACGGTGTAAAAGGCTTACACCAGGTAACGAAATTTGTTTCCTTTTGTTATTGCTTGAACATTTTGTGCTGTTATTTTGTGCTAGAGTGATTTGACATATTCGGTGTATATTTTATGAACATAAAATCTAATTTGAAGGTTATATGAAAAAGACAATTTAAAATTATTATTTGAAAGTATAAACTCATGACGTATAATTTTGATGTAAAGAGTGAACGGGTCTTTAGAGTTGTTGAAAACAAAGATGCGATTTATTTATGCATTTAGAGTAACAGGGTTTATACTAAGCTCACCATAGGTCAGAGTAAATTTCAATTTAGGGTTTTAAGATAGGCCCATCTACTTGAACTGTATATATAAAAAAAGTTGAAATAAATTAAATTCATTAAATTTAAAAGGATTTAATGGTTGATACTGTAAAATTTTATGAAGATGTTTATATTTGATTTTGTAAATATTGAGCTAGTGTGATGTAAAATTTTGATTTGTGTGAATACAAAAGTTGTATGTTTCATTGAATTATTTGATTGATAATTTTTATTGGTAGTCTAAGTGATAAAAAGTAAACATAGGATGGGTAAGTATCTCTGAAGAAGCTGGAATTAGAGCTAGCGGTGGTATGCTGATTTAGAGGAGCTTTTCCAGAGATATTGGAATTTTATTTTTTTCAGGAATAAATTCATGACGGCCCAATTCGTAGGGGCATGATTCATAATCCCGAATTCCACTGCAATATATATATATATATATATATATATAAATATTTTTGGAATTGATGGTGTTGATTTCGATTAAGAAATTATTTACCCGCGCTTTAATTTATAACACATTATTCCTACAAAATGAAACAGTAAAATTTAGACAAAGATGAATTTTTGGTTACTCTTCGTTTAAGAGTCGTATTAAGGCCTCGCTTCCTTTCTACATTAACTTTGTAAAGTAAGTGGAGATACTTAGAAAATGAAATGTTAATTAAACGCTAACGTTATACACTTTCTTCTTATGTACTAGTGTGTCCGTATTTTTATATAGAAGCAGATAAGTAATCATTTATAATTGCAAGTAATCCGAGTCAGCATTAAAAATTCTATGGTGTTTTTATGTTATATAATGTGTAATTCTTGGCTTTTGTTAAAAAAAATATATGGAAATGTTAGCGACCGTCGGCTACTAATAATAACGATATATAGGTCAGATGCTAATACCTCTATATCATCTACAAAGTTAAGCATGTCAATCGTTTGTTCTTGCATAATAATTCCAAATGTCTTTCTGCATTTGACAGTATTTATTTCCACTTCAATGTACAAGTTAAAAATTAACGGGGATAGGGCACATCTCTGTCTCACCCTTTTCCTAATATTTAATTCTCTACGTTCCTGCTCTCATTTTATTACCGCTGTTAGCTTTTTGTATGAGTTATGTACTATTCGTCTATCCCTATAGCTCATTTCAATGTTTTTGAGTATTTCAAACATTTTCTCCCATTTCAAATTATCGAATGCTTTTCCAAATCTACAAACACTGCTAACACGCTTTCGTTTTTTTCTATTGTTTTATCCATTAACATCCTTAAAGTTAAAATGGCCTCCCGTGTTAGCCTGTTTTGCCTAAGCTCGAATTTATCTTCTTTTAGTATTTCTTCAGCCCGTTTTTCCATCCGTTTTTGTACAATTCTAGTTAATATTTTTGACACGTGTGCTGCCAAACTTATTGTTCGAAAGCTTTCACATCTATTCGTACCTTTCTTTCTTGGCATAGTGACTATGGTGTTACATGTGAAATATATGGGTATATCGCCTGTCCCATACATATAACTTACAAGTTGGAAGGGACATTCTGTTACTGTGTGCTCAGTGGCTGTTAGAGCTTCTGTTTGCACCCTACCTATATCAGGTGTCTTGTTATTTTTCAGACCTTTTAATGCTAATTCAAACTCAAGGTATAGGATATCCCATGTCGTACTTTTCACTGTCTGATTCCAGTTCTGGTGTTTCTACTTCTTGTCCAGCATATAAATTTCCTATATATTCTCACCATCTAACCACTTTCGCTACATTTTCCATAACGACGTTTCCCCCCGCGTCATCTTTTTTGCCATACGGTTTTATATCCCTAAAATTCATTCTAATTAGATTGTATGCTTCGTATATTATTTCTATTTCCATCTTAGTTTGTACCTCTTTACACTTTTCATCAATCCATTGCTCTTTGGCTTTCCTGAAGTTGTGATTAATTTCCCATTTTATGGCTGTATATTTGTTTTCCTGTTTCATCTGGTCTGTTTTTGTATTTTCACCTTTTTTCTATTAAAGGAATATTCTTTGTCACACGTGACTTCTTATTTTCTTTTTGTCTATACCCCGGAATATCTCTGGCCGCCATATCTAAGCTGGATTTAATGTTATTTTTTTCGGTTTCTACTTTCTTAATATCAGAAATTTTTCCGATATGTTTCAGTAATTTGTTTGACTTTTTCTCAAATCTTTTGTGGATATATCTATTTTTAGTTTCCTAAAGTCAAAGTGCATTTTTCCGTTTCTTTTTTTTCAAATTTTTAAATTTAAACCCAGCTTTCATAAACACTATGTTGTGGTCAGTGTCTATTTCTGCTTCTGGGTAGCATCTATAGTCTTTTACTTGATTTCTAAACTATCTTCGAACAAGAATGTAATCTACTTGATATCTCCCTATGACTCCTGGCATGTTCCAAGTGTATCGTCTTCTAGTATGATGTTGAAATAATGTGCTTGTGATGATTAAATTGTTTTTGTTGCAAAAATCTACGAGCGTATTTCCCCTGCCATTTCTCGCGCCTAAACCAAATAAACCTACTACCGATCCTTCCATTTGCGCGCTTACCACTGCATTAAAATCTCCCGTAATTATTAAATTTTACGTCCTTCTACACATCTTTATATGTTTTTGATATCTCTGTAGATCGCTTTTACCTCCTAATCACTGTAGCTAGAGGTGGGCATGTATATTTGTATTATTATGGTATTTACTAGTTTAGATTTTAATCAAGCCGTGAGCACTCTTTCGTTCTTTTGTAGTTTTCTACACAGCGTCCTATCTTTTTCTGCATGACTATATCCATACCTGAACTTCCTTCCTCTAATCCTGTATGAATTATTCTAAAGTCTCCGTTCCAGAAATAGTCCGCCTCTGGCCATCAAACTTTGCCAATCTCTACTCCATCTAATGCTAACCTATTCATTTCAATTTTCAGATTCTCTAGTTTACCTACTTGCTTCATGCTTCTGACACTCCACGCTCCGTCTCGCTAAATATTTCCTGCCTTTCCTTTAAACTTGTCGATCACATCCTCTAAAGTACTCCCCTCCCGAAGAGTCGAATGAAGGACTATTTTTACTCTAAAATCTTTTACCCCAGAGGATTCTATTATTTTAAAACATTTTCAGTACACTGTGTACTTGAGAGATAATGCGCAATAATGTATCTTAGATTGTCATACTGACCCTCAAGGTCTCTAAAGTACCGAAAGAGCTGCTGCTTTCTTTCGAGGACCTGTCTTACTGTGATTGGTGGTTCCTCACTAAAAACCCCACTAATTTGTTAAAGCTATAATTCAGCTCTTTAGCTGACTGAAACGCGCTAGCAATTCTACCCGTTCTAAGATTTTAGAACTTCTTCAAGGTGCAGGTCCGTTCAGAATCGATTTTATGATCAATAAACGTTAATTAAGCATGATATCCTAATTCTGTTGACAATAAAAATATAGTTTCAGAGCTCTTAGTTATAACAAAAAGCAATAAAATAAATTTCCCTTAAATAAGTTAGAACATTTGATATATACTTGATCCGACGAATCAAGACCACGGCGTCATAAATAGTAATTCAGAAAGCCAAATTCTTAATACTAATGCATATAGAAAGATAAAGTATGTTGATATTAAGTTTTAGAGTATTCTAGTTTGTGCTATTGGTAATGCAATGCAATGTTCACAAGCCTATTTTGTTCGGAAAATGGTTTGTGGGTGTGTTTCCATATTTAGCAACAGATCTGTGAAGGTTTGTATATAAATACTGAATACTTTTTTCAGCATTTGGCAACATAGCCGACAGCTAACCATATGGCGCCAATGCCCTGATTTGACGGATTAAGTATAATTAAAAGCTAATATGTTTGTCATTAATTCAAATAAAAGTCACGACAACTAAAAGCTGAATTAACCGCGTAAACCTGAAAACCGCTGAAAGAAAAGGTTCCATAGGATCTACAACGTATCATTCACTAATAGATACGTTGCCATATGCAATGTAATAAAACCATAGATAACTCATTGAAAATTCAGAACCGCTAATGTGCACAATAATATCTGAGACGTGACTAGACGACAAGAACGAGTGAAAATTGAAATGTAAAAAATTCCGAGAGTAAGACGTGGCAATACAAAGGAAGCGTGTAACAAATTTTAACATAATAAAAGGATATGGAACGCGGGAAGAACAGGTTACATCACAAAGGGCAGACGAGAAAAAAAGTAGAAAAGGTCAAGCTGACTGCAAAACAAGAGGAACTTCTAAGGTTATACCCACAAACGTTCATTGCGGAATTTACTTGCGCAACTAAAATTCCAGTACGGTTTTATCAAAGAAATGTGGGGTTCGAGTAAAGTGAGTTCTCGCAATGTAGGAGTTTGGATTTAATCAAGAAATAATAGGAAATACCCTGTGAAATAATTAAATAAACAAAATATCCACTATGGCTTATTGGATTCTCTCAAAAGTCTATATAACATCTGAGATATACAAAGTAAGTATTGTTAGTAGTTTAAATCTGCGTATTATGTGACGATATTACGGTGTTAGCTATCTTCTCTGATATTCTAAATTGCAAGTTAGTTTACTACAATATTGGTTATGGGGACGTAGAACTCATCTGTATTTGTGGTTGTTCGTTATTGTAGTTTCTAAAAATTTGAACTGAATCGCCATTGAGAATTAATATTTTATATAACAGTAGGGAATTTTATGTGCTCCAATTTTAGCATTTTTCTTTCATTAATTAACTTTCCAGGAATGTAATAAGCGTACATCTCGCCAGCGTAGGTAGAAACTTACTTTTGTTTTGTTTGTATTTCAGGAATTTGGCAATCAACTGACGCTAGTTCTTTTCGAGTAATGAAGTGTAAATGCCATTGAAGGGTGATTTTATTTTATTTTTGCAAGAAGAAATTCAAAAAACCTTTGGTGGTTTATTTTGCTTTGTAACTCAATGGAAAACTCTGATTGAAGTATTTAAAGATGATTGTAAAGAGAAAATAGAATCCCAAAACGAGAGGTTTGTATAGAAAAATGGGTTTGCAATAGATTGTAAGTCATGCAAACTCATTCAATACTAGAAATCTTACATTTATCCCTCCATCCCATTTAGAAGTTTATACACTCTACGTTCTCTGATGTAACGAGCACTATCTCTAAGTGGTTTAAAATGCTATAATCCCATTCGTCTTAAAAATTGTTTTATATTCATATAAATATATATAGCCCTATTTGTGACTTATCTTACATTAGTTATTTTAATGGTTTAGAGAAAATTTGCTGTAGTGTTGATATAGATAATAATGAAAAACAAGCCACCTTTGTGTGGAGCGTATTGGAAGGTTTCCATCTCGTTTAACATCATTGTTAACGAACATTAAGCTATCACACTACCTTGAAGTCTTAAACAGAGAGTATTAAAGTTCCAATGAGGATTTAGAATGTAAGAAGATTAAAAAATGTTGTCAATTCTGTGAACGTTTTCGGTGCTGAGAGAACAAAAATTATCGGTTCTGTACACTTTACCAAAAAAATTTCAGCTGGCAGTTAATGCTTTGTGCGTCAAAAGTGGTAAAAGACCTTTGTTATATCTGAAATTTAGGCAAACTGATTAAACGTCAACAATCAAAGTTGTTACAGTAAAACGCTATAAAAGGCATGGTAATTACAAAGGCGCAGTCTAAAGACAAATAAGGGACATCTCCATCGAATTTTTATTTACAATATATAAAAAAAAATTCTATTTAATGAAAAATTACATTCTACTGACAATTTTGAATAATATAGATACGAAGTGCGCATCTCGCTTTGCAAAATGTAAAACTGATCACTAGTAAAAAAATGTAATGCTTATACTTTCTTATAAACAAGCGTTTTATGTTAAAAATATTAGATTAGTTAAAAATATTAAAGAAGCTAATTCCGAAACAGGTTTTGTAAACTTGTACCGTCCATCGGGTTAATGTGGCTCGAGTTTATTTGTGGCTTATTTGTTATACACAAATATCAAATGTTGATAAACAATATTCTTTTAATATGTAAAAAAAATTGCAACATACCTCCATGCGTCAAAATACTTATCTTTCACCTAACACAGTTGATGTGAATCATCTAAAAATTCTTGATCTCGGTTAATGATGAATCATCACTAAGTAGCAAAACTCGTTAATATTGCAAATATAGCTGAACCAGTGGACCTACGCAAAAGAGCAATGTACAGTGTGTCCCAAATTTGATGTATTAAATGGGTAACTTAGTTGTTATTAAAGATACAATAAAACTGTGTGCGCAGTTATGTGCCAACTTTTTGAGATCAATTCAATGTTGAAATCACAAATGAACGATCTTCTTTTGTTTTCGAGTTATAGCCAAAAATTGATATTTTTTACAATTCTATTAATTCTCATAACTCGTTTGTTTGCAAAAATATCCAAAAATACTGTAGAAGTCTTTTATACGGTTTTTTACGTAGAATACAGTGGCGTACGCAAATATTTAATATTTATAATACTTTTGGGTTATAATATAAACTTGCATTTTTTTAAATGGAAACCACAATCGGTTATCACTTTATTTAAAAGCTCGTTTTGACAACTTTTCAAAAATATATAGTTTAGTATAATTATTTTTTCAAATGGCCGATTTATTCCATGTTTTTGGTATAATAAAATAATTTATTGTATTGGTAATTTATAGTTGGCCGCGAAACAAAAGGTAAACACAAAACAAGAGTTTATTATTATACCACACCACTCTAAACAACAAAGTTTGAAAGCTAGAAGAATACAATATCATAACTACATATATTACAAAAATTAATATAACTACATCTTAAATTGAAAATTATACTTTCCTATCCACATTTAAACAGTTTATAATCCATATATGGATACACAAATACACACATACTCACACACCTCATACCCTCACAAACACACACACACACAAGCACGCGCCCACGCATGCACGCACGCATGCGCACACAACCACACACACCCTCACCTACACACACCCTCACACATAATATATATAAAACACTAGAACACAGATGAGAATACTACAATAGTTTTATTTACTGATAATTTAGAGATATTGTTCAAACTGGCCTCCATTCTCTCTTAAACAAAGTTCGCATCGTTTTATTAAAGACTTAATAGAATTTAATAAATAAACCGCCTTAACTTTACGAAATGCTGCTTCAATTGAATTCCGCAACTCTTCAATACTATGGTTCTGGGTTTTATAAACTTCCTCTTTCAAAAAATTCCACAAGAAATAGTCCAATATCGACAAGTCAGGAGATCTAGGCGGCCACTGAACAGGTCCAAACGTACCCATCCATTTATTGAGATATTCTCTATTTAAATAATCACGAGTAATTATAGCGTTGTGCGGGGGTGCACCATCTTGTTGGAACCACACTTTTTGTTTTTTTTTCGAGAGGCATGTCCTCCAATAATTCGTGCAAGTTGGTTTACAAAATTTCAATATAGTGACAAGCTGAATGATTGTTTTCAAAAATATGGTATTGAAATTTGCCACCAACAATGTAGCAACAAATATTCAAACCATAACGGCTTTGTTGACGCCTCGTATGTTTGATAGGTATTTTCATTTGACCAGCAAGTGCTTCATCAGACCATATAATGTTATTTCCAAAATGTTAGTAGCGGCACATTTACGAAGATACTATTGACAAAATCGCCTTCTTTTTTGAAAATCGTCGGGAAACAAACTATGTATAATTTTATTTTTATAGGGTCGATATTTATTACGCTTCAATATTCTTGAAGCTGCTGATTTAGAAACACCCATTTCCCTTTCAATTTTCCTACATGATGCTCTTGAGTTTGTTTCCACACATGCTATGGCTGAAACAGTAGTTTGCTCTTAATTAAAAACTGCATACTGTTTCGTTCTAGGTTTTTCAAAGCAGCCAAACTGTTGTAAATTACTATCTATCCTTTTAAACATGTTAATATTAGGTTGTTGTCTTTCAGGGCATCTGTATTATTTACAAACGACATAGTAATATTATTTGCTATTAATTTCACAATTACCTGTTAAAATATAAAGTTTTTACTGATAGAGGAATTCTCGCAGACTCAATAAATGCAACTAGCATATCGTATTTTTCGTAATTTTCAAATTTTGCCATTTAGTAACAGACTGATGCTTCACTTACAAACTAACAATACAATTTATTGCATGTGCATAGATATGATTGAAGCTCGTTGACGTTTGTTATACAAACAATTGTCGTTTTTTGTTTACCTTTTGTTTCGCGGCCAACTATTTATTACCAATATAATAAATTATTTTATTATACCAAAAACATGGAATAATTCGGCCATTTGAAAAGATAATTATATTAAACTATATATTTTTGAAAAGCTGTCAAAAAGAGCTTTTAAATAAAGTGACAACCAATTGTGGTTTCCATTTAAAAAAATGCAAGTTTATATCATAACCTCAAAAGTATTATAAATATTAAATATTTGCGTACGCCACTGTATTCTACGTAAAAAACCGTATAAAAAACTATTACAGTATTTTTGGATATTTTTGCAACCAAACGAGTTATACGAATTAATAGAATTGTTAAAAATATCAATTTTTGGCTATAACTCGAAAACAAAAGAAGATCGTTCATTTGTGATTTCACCATTGAATTGATCTCAAAAAGTTGGCCCATGACTGCGCACACAGTTTTATTGTATCTTTAATAACAACTAAGTTACCCATTTAATACATCCAATTTGGGACACTGTACAGAGAATGTAAACTTTTCTGAGAAGTCGTGCACCGCTTTTGAAATAATAGAATCAGTAACGCAGAAGATACATGTCAGGACAAAATGCAGACTAAAGTGGAACCCAGTTTAGGAAACGATTTGATAATCGATTAAAATATTTGGAAACCACATGTTAAAAGTAAAATTCTAGAATATTCAAAATGGATAGCATCTGCGCCTGATTGAGTTAACCAGTGCTCGAATATACCGGGTGTTCCATTAAGCGCATCGCGCGGCTGTATATCATAAAGTATAAGGCCTAGAGCTTTGCGGAAAAAATTTATTAAGTAAAGTGGCCAAGAAAAAATGCTGGAAATTATTTTTAAGTTTCAATTTCTACCGCAAGGGGGAGTTTTTGTTGTCAACAACAAAATTCAATTTTTCTCCCAAAATTTAAGCACAAGGTATTATGCTCAAAACCCGAATAGGCAGTTATCTTTATTATTCACAACTTTTATTTGAAACTTTTTTCTGTAGATCGCACAAGGACAGCTGCAGAATCTGGTGAATTGGTTTACATGTAAATAGGGTTATCTCACAATGCCCATGTTGGAATTTAATAATCTTAGAATCGTTTGAAAGAGAATTTCTCAGGGATCAAGAAAACGACTAAATTGATTTTTTAATGTTTTCTATATATGTTAGAGGACGCTTTTTCCGATCATGCCACTTTATGTTCATTTACTAAAAAAAATTAAATAGAAAGACATAATTATCAAAGGGGAATTGAATAAAGGGTAAAAAAAAAGATTTTAGTGAAAATCGCACTTCGATATCTTTAATGGTTCTTAAGTTATTGCAAAAAGTATGTGCATTTTAGAGATCTATCCCAGTACTAATTAGAATTTTCCTGAATTTTCGGATCAAATATTTGAAATTATTTAGTCATAAATATTATTATAGCAGATGTTCAAAAGTGCCTTCCATTTAGTGACGATGTTTATAAACATTAATAATATGTCGCTAATAGATCCCTTTAAAATGCATCAAGTAGGCGATGAAAACAAAAACATCCATATCTGTCAACAGGTATAACTCTGTCATACTAGTTATTGTTATAGTAGTTAAATCGTGTATGCTCTGTGTGTAAGTTTGTTTGTTAATTTTGAACTACAGCAATGTCTTTCTCTAATGCTGAAGCTTATGACATGCTTAGAATTTACTTTCAAAGTTTTGAAAACACGCCTATTGCTGAGCGTGAATATGCAATGGCATATCCTGAAAAAAAACATTATACCAAAATGGTATTTACACGATTGGCAAAACGTTTAAGAGAAACAGAGCGTGTGCATTCAATTAAAATGTCCACAAAGAAACGTACAATTACAAATGAAAACAGTGTTATAAATGTTCTTGCGTGCGTTGAAGCAGATCCGCATGTAAGTACCAGGCAACTTTCTGCAAATTTAAGGATACCTAGGACATCGGTGCATCGTATTCTAATAAACCACAAATTGCATCCATATCATGCAGTTTTGCACCAGAACCTTTTAGATATCGATACCGACAGAAGATTGAATCATTGCCATTGGTTGAAAGATATCTGCACCGAATGTCCCTTATTCTTGTCGCGTATATTATGGACAGATGAAGCTACCTTTAGTAGCGATGGAGGAGTAAATTTCCATAATATGCATTATTGGTCTGAAACTAATCCTCACTGGGTGCTACAAATTGATCACCAACACAGGTGGAGTGTAAATGTTTGGTGCGGCATTATTGAAAACAGAATTTTAGACCCATTTGTTATTAATGGACATTTGAATGGAGCAACATACTTGCATTTTTTGGTCAACAATCTACTTGAACTTTTGGAGGCTGTTTCACTAGAAACTAGGCAGAACATGTGGTTTCAGCATGACGGTTGCCCAGCACATTATTCCGTGGAAGTTAGAAATTATTTAGAAACGACCTTCCCAAATCGCTGGATGGGAAGAGGAAGTTTATTTCCTTGGCCGGCCAGATCACCAGATCTTACTGTTTTAGACTTTTATTTATGGGGAAGGCTAAAAGATATGGTTTTCCAAACACGACTTACCACACGCGAGGATATGATTGCTCGAATTCAAAACGCCATAACAAGCATTTCAAGAGCCGAAATTGAAACTGCAGTGTCAAGCACCCATCGAAGATTAGAAAAATGTATTTTTAATGATGGAAGGCACTTTGAACATGTGTTGTAATAATGTTAGTTGTTTATTGTCCGTTTTAGTTGTTCTGTTTGTGTGCGTTAAATATGTATTTAGTTTTACCAGATGACTAAAACTGGTAACCAAAAACGACCTTTTCTTAGGGCTACAACATTAGCCATTGAAAATACAACATTTTCATAGACCATCACGCTAAAGTAATCCCACCCGCATTTTCCTCAGGTTTATTATAATTATTAATGTTTAATCGACTACATGGAAAGACAACGTTGTTTGTAATTGTTTTTGACACTCTGTTAGCGTAATAATGTATGTAAGCAAAAATCACAATTCTTTATTTTCTTTTCTTTAAAATGAAGAATAACTATATAATTCAAAACGCTATTTAATCCAAAATTAAAGGAAGTACATATTTTTTAATATGAATACGCTTTTTGCAATAACTTAAGAACCATTAAAAATATCGAGGTGCGATTTTCACTAAAATCTTTTTTTTACCCTTCATTCAATTCTCCTTTGATAAATGTCTTACCATTTAATTTTTTTAAGTAAATGAACAAAAACTGGTATGATTGGAAAAAGCGCCCTCTAACATATTTAGAAAACATTAGAAAAATCAATTTAGTCGATTTTCTTGATCCCTAAGAAATTCTCTTTCAAACGATTTTAAGATTATTAAATTCCAACATAGACATTGTGAGATAACCCTATTTACATGTAAACCAATTCACCAGGTCCCGCAGCTGTCCTTGTGCGATCTACAGAAAAAAGTTTCAAATAAAAGTTGTGAATAATAAAGATAGCTGCCTATTCGCGTTTTGAGCATAATACCTTGTGCTTAAATTTTGGGAAAAAAATTGAATTTTGTTATTGATCTTAGCAAATACTCCCCCTTGCGGTAGTAATTGAAACTTAAAAATAATTTCCAGAATTTTCTCTTGGCCACTTTACTTAATAAATTTTTTTCCGCAAAGCTCTAGGCCTTATACTTTATGATATACAGCCGCGCAATACGCTTAATGGAACATCCGGTATATATATATATATATATATATATATATTGCGATGGAACTAGTGTCTAAATTAGTACTCTCTCAAAAACATTCGAGCCCCAAACATTGGGCCGTCATAAAATTGCCGTGGAACTCAGGTAAACGTCTCCGATACAAAAATATTTTCGAAAATTTTATTAAATTTTCAAATTCGAAAATAGAAAAATTTCCAAAAATGTAAATAAGTCAAAAAAAAAAATTTCTTACCCGTTTTCCTCTCTTCCTCGGTTGAATTGCCAATTTTCTGCACTTGCTTCCGGCTAGCTCATTTGGACCTCCTCTTGGGTATCTAGATTCACTCGCATTTTCTCAATCGTACACACACACTCGCAATAAAACCACAAAATACAACCAACATACAATCGTTTATTTATTACTATTTACAAATGAAATTCAATATTGTCCATATTTCATTGATCACGTTACACTTCAGTAAATCTTATTTTGTAATGTCCTGTATTTTATTTTAAAATCATCAAACACATAAAATGTACCCGGAGTGAATGGGCCTTGAATAATACCTTCTCTAAAATTCCTTCTTTATAATTTATTTTGTTTTTTTAATCTAAGTAAACTCTGGGGTAGGGTGAGCTCATGATAACCCAGCTAATTATGCATAATGTATGCCCGTCTACTTTGCATACTCTTAAAATAAAAAAAACAAAGCCATGTACTCTTCACAATATTTCACGTTCTGATGGAACGTTAAAAAGCTTTATAGACACCTTCGAGTTTCTAGTTAAATACCATAATAAAGTTATTTACACGTATTATGTTCAATACGCAAATAATCCACAATACCTTCAAATTTCACTCTCATACGTCACCCAATATTTACAGTTTATAAGAATCACAATTTCAATCGTTACCTGGAAATTTCTAGGAGATCTCTGCTCTGTGGACGATGCCATGTATTTTTTCTATCTGTTCTGCAGGCCGTTTCTAGCTGTTACTAGACAAACTCCATCTAAGCCGATCCGCCAACGCCGCCTCCACGGTGTAATCCAATTCCAAATCCAATTTAAACATACGTCTTTCTTAATGAGTTGCTTCAAACCACATTACTTAATGTCCCGACACGAGCTTATTAAAATTTTATAGGTGATACTTCAAATAAAAAATATGTAATCTCGGCACATAAATCGCGTATAAATTATTAAGCTCACCGTGCAATATAATTTTAAAATAATTTAATTTTACTTACAAAAACTCGTGGTAGCTTCCATACGCAGTCTGAAGCTTTTGAACTATTAAGGGCACGAAGTTAAAAGAGAAGAGAGCCGTGCTACCTCTTTATAATATTTATACACTTCGAATTTAACCTCTCCATACCCACCTAACGCGAAATCCTTCATTTAAAATAATACTTCTTACAATTTTGCACTCAACCAATATTTAATCCCGCGAATTTCAGCACGTCGTTATGCTATTTTCTGAAAATTAATATACAATATGCTTGTATTTGTCTCGCGTTCAACTAACTATATTACCAATCGTATATTTACTGACGTCCTACAAGTCCCTCCTATATTATCGGTGTCTCTTGCTTATGCGTTTTCTACGTCTCTTTCTAACCTGGTTTGAGTGGTAGAAAATCAATATTCCGGACCATCTGCTATCTACCCCACGTGGACCCCAAACTTACGTGCTTTAAATAACCGCTTATTAGTATTTACCGTGAACACATGCGACGGTTTACCCAATATTTTCTGCAACCGTTTGCTATCTATAAAAATTAAGTAGAACTTGACATTTAGAAAATACGCAGGTGTTTAATTAACTGAAGTTTTACCACAACACTTCCACGAGTTGGAGTTCGGCGTATTTCTACCCCACCGATATATTTGTTTGTTAGCAACGCTTTTCACCTTGATATTATTGGGTTTTTACACGCTTTTATGCATATTATACATCAATAATCGTTCAATTAAATTCAATTAAATTAATAAATTAATGGCATTGGCTTCTACCATTTATTTCTTTGCAAACGTGCTTAAATTTCATTCATTATTTGTAAAATTTTGTTAATACCTGATACTTAAAAATGAACTAACTGGAATAAATTTTGCTCGTAAATTCTGGTTGTTCCTTTATACAGGGTGTTTTGGAAATTGCTTTGTTTATATTTATTTTTAATCTTTTAAAACCACTATAATATATATAAATATATACCGGTACACGCATGGTTCCGGCAAAACCAGGATACAGGTTCAAGTCCTGTCCAAGACCTTATATTTTCCATCTTTCAATTACTAGCTCGATTTAAAATGATCATTTGGGCTTTGCATAAAAGTCTAAGTTACTATTTCATCTTATTCACTGTAATATATATATATATATATATATATATATATATATTGATGTGATAACGATAGCTCGTTGAAGCGCCGCTAAAGTAGTGCTGTGATAACGCCTGGCGTTGGGCGTCGGAAAAAAGGTGACATGATACATGTATAAAAAGTGGAAAATTTGAAATTACTGACTTACCCTTCCTTTCTAACTTTTCTTGGCCTGGCTAGCTTAACGAAAGTAATGGGGTTTACAAAATGAAATGAAACAGTAATATTATAAAGTATCTATACAGTCAAAAATATTTTCTCTCATACAAAAGAACACATAGCACATTTACAGCATAGCTTCCTTTCAACATAAAATTAATCCTAATAAATACGTATTTACTTAATTATCAAAACGTTTTTCACTTAACCTGGCTTAAAATTTACAGAACTCAAATCTATCATCTTGTTGATAGTTTACGTGGCTTTTATTCCCACACTGGTAAGGTTGTTCGGCCAAAAAATCCTTTGAGAGATATTTTATTTAAAAAGTCAAAGTGTTTCAAACCCTGACCAGCAAATCTTCTAATAAATATTCGTACAAAAAAAAATTATATGATTAAGAGCTATTCTACCTTAAATTCGAATGACAAATACTCAAATATTAGTTACACACAAAACAATTTAAAATTCACTCTTGCGAAATCCAAAAAGCGTTTATCCAATTCGTAATTAACAGCATTAAATACCTTCTGCTTGTATTTTTAAATTGACGTCAAAATTACCTTACAAAATCATCTATATTCGCTTAAATCCCCATTTAGAACATCAGCTATCAAAAGTGCATCTTCGTTTTAATTAACTAATTTAAAGCAGCTTTTTTTTGTATCGAAGAACCTTCTATCTTAATTGTATATTACAAAATCAAATAACTGCATTGAGCAACATTTATTTTTCAAACTTTTCATACGTAAACTATGCATGTTATTTTGACGACATAACTAACGTTACTGTTACTTGTTTGACGCGATATTATGAATTATTATATTGTCGATTGCGTAAAACGACACGAATGGACGGCCCATGTAAAGTATTTACTCCTTAACATTTATATAAACAGCTTTTTGTGTTAGTGATTACGTTTTCCCAGTACGTGTTTTTAAATAAGGTAAGTTGATTTCAATTTAAATGTCCGTTCAATGTTATTAATATTGAAGACTATATACTTAATATAAAATTTTTGAAGTCTATTAATCGAGATAATTTATTTCGTTCTTATCATATCAATACGGAATTGAATTGTGCATTAAGAAATGTAATGTATATAGCGAAGATATTATAATGGAGTTGCTATTGATACTGTAAATAATAGAATGGTGCTCGTCATAAATTCTACTAACATAAAAGTACGTTCAAACTTTTCTAATTCATCTATATGAATTAGGTGACCTCACTATTTATTATGAATACACAGATAAGTCTACTTTCTTAAATTCTTTCCTTGGAATAACGTGTGGAAAGTTATAAAACGGTTCTTAGTAAAAGTGATTATGTTACATAAATTTGCACAAATTGTACAAATAATTACTTTTGAGGGATACCTTATGTAAATAATCATTATTAGTAATAACAAATTTACATTTTAAGATATGTGCGTTATCTCTGAAAACGTAGTACGTTGCATTACTGAAAGGTAAATTGCATAAAATAGTGTCGGATTAACGCATTTGTAATGCAAATATAAATTCTGAGTGTAGATATATCATTTAAATTCATTTCAGTAGTTTTAAATAAAACGCGTTAATTCTAGAATTTTCGGTTATTCAATAAGAGAATACGTCATATTATTAGAAATGTTTCAAGAGCTAATTTTTTCGATCAATGAACAGGCACCCTGATTAAAAAAAATGCGTCCCTATCAAAAGGTCCTAAAATAGATAAGATAAGCGGGTTTAATACCTATACGTATTACAGAAAGATCGAGATAGCAAACATTGACTTGGTTTGTTAGCATAGGATAAGAGACGTTTTACGATAAACATAAGTTATAATAAAGTGAAAACATTACGTTTAATTAGCTCATTAAACGCAACATCCTCAGAAATATTACATCAATCAGGATGACTAATGCTTCAAAATAAATTTGAAATCAAATGGAAAAAATGACGTAGTTAGAATTTTTGTATATAAACGGAAATAGTTAAGATTTGGGGGTGATTCGTTTTACGACACCCAACATGAAAGTTTTGAGTAAAGCTTAATTCTTTAATACATGGAACGTACTAAGTTCGAGAAATTTATAATTTATTTTACGACATGCAATAAGTAACATAAAACTTTGCAATAATTGGAAGCATAATTATTTTGTAAAGTATTAAAAAATTAAACGACCTTCCACATAAATATTCGAGCTACTGTTGAGTTTAATCGATTAAAAATAAAATGCACTTTGCAAACTGTTATTTTTACGTGAAATGGAGATTTGTAGTGGAATCAGGAAGTATTTGATAGCGTTGATTACGATGGAAATGAGATTTTGATAAGCGCTACTTAATAATAACAACTGCTAGTATAAATTTTGGTTTTTTGCTTGTACCTTATAAGAACATTTAAATATTTGTAACATAACCTATAATAAGTTCTTATTGGTGAGTATATCGTAGAAAGTAGGGAGCAGAGCTAGCCGTGGCAGATCAACTTGGAGAAGCAATTTTTGTAAATACCAAATTAGAACATAACGTAATTCGAGACATTTGTAACAAAGTTTTGTTTAGGTACAAATTGCTGGAGTTTTATTTCTAAATCAAAAGGAGGAATAAAAGGAGCACGATTTTTAGAGCTTCTGATCCAGGTAAATACACAGAAATTATGGCGCCCAATTCGTTGGACATGATTCATAGATGAATAGAAAAACACACAGAAATTATGGCGCCCAACGTGGGGCATGATTAATACAAACATGAGAAACACACAGAAATTTTATATATATATATATATATATATATATATATATATTGTGTGTATGTGTGTGTGTGTAATAATGCAAATACATTTATATACTGTGTAAGTTTACCGAGTTAGTATAAAGTCCCGGACCAGTCGAGTAACTTTTTTATTTGAGTTGCATTTTTTTAAATTTGGAATGAATATGTTGTGAAAATTAATGAATTTATCTATGCCATTTTCAATTTTGTGTCACTTTCTGTTTAACCGGAAATGCCTATCACCTTTTTTTTTTAAATGAGACACTCATTATATTTTTACATTTTCGGATGCAGAATAAAAACAGTTTTCAGAAATACTAATATATTTTTTCATTTTTAAGAACGCATTACAAAAATAATAAAAACTATCGATAATATAAAATCAAGATGTTCTTAAGAAGAGATTTTACTTTAACTTTTCAGATTTCAATTCTATCACAAATTATTGTTTTCACTATCTTTGTAATTGCTTTATTAAACACTCTGAGAATGGCAATGAAATTAGCAGAATTTGAGCAGATTCACGTTTTGGTGATGTGTAGGTGTATGGTGACCGTCAATCTTCATTGAAGAGGTTTCCACTTTACTTAATAATATTCATCCGGATCGCCTAATTAGTAAAAGCACCCAAATTTTGCTCGCAATGTTTGTGATTATTTAACGAAATATTTTCTGCACGCTGGATTATACGCAATGGACCGATTGAATGGCCAGTTCTTCCTCCAGATTAATCAATACTCGATTTTTCGGTGTAGGGTCAATTGAAATGTCAAGTATATAAAAATTTACCAATTAATCTACAGGAATTAGAAGAATGCATAGTTGAAGTGTTTAACCGTATCATGCCACAAATGATACAGAATTCACTAATACATTTCATTGATCGATTGCTTTGCTGTGAAGTCGTAAACTGAGCACAATTTGAACATTTTATTGTACCGTCAATTACAGTTTTCAAAGATATCTTGATTTTGAGTTATCAGTGGTTTTTATTATTTGTTGTAATACGTTCTTAAGAATGAAAAATTATGATAATATTTCTAAAGCTAGTTGTTTTTTATTCCGTATCCAATAATTTAAAAATATAATGAGTGTTTCATTAGAAAATAGTGATAAGCATTTCCGGTTAAACGGGAAGTGACAAAAAATTGAAAATGGCATAAATAGATTCGTTAATTTTAACCACATGTCCATACTAAATTAAAAAAATGCACTTCAAATAAAAAAGGTTATTCGACCGTCCCGGGAATTTATACTAACTCGGTATGTATACGTATGTATGACACCACTTACCTACATATAGATGTTTCTTTTTTAGTCTAATTCTTTAACAGAATCAACCTTTCTAACTATTCATTAGGATTCTCTCAAAAATTTTATTTATGTCAATCCAAATAGGTTCTTGTTTGATTTCAAACAAATGGTCTTGAAGGGATGGATATTTACGTGAAGCTTTACTGAAACATTAGCCTTATTTATGCTCAAAGACTGAACCAGGTAACACAACGTGGTTGTTAAAACAGAAGCGAATGCTTAAATGAAAGGGTAAATAATGATACAAAAAAGCACATCAACGCGGTAGAAAACAGAAGTAGATAGAAAATGAGCTATGGATGAAATTTGTTTTTTCTCAAAAAATAGCAAGCAAATTCACAATTACGCTGCAAAGGTGCTAGGACCTTACACAAAAACGGAAATCCAATGGTTCAAAAACGCGATTTTTCATTTTACTCGTAAAAATAATAATACCAAAACGAGAATAATTTATTCGATATCCACTATATCAAACTTTCACATGGCGAAACACGACTTGTAATATGAATGAAGGCAGTGGTAAAGTGGATATAAGAGTTAAATACCTTATGGAGTAAAATAAATTAAAAATGCCAATAACTACCCATAAGCGTCTCGTACAATTAGGTCAACTCAAAAAGGGACGTTTAACTCGAATCAAATAATTAATTTAGAAAAACGAAAATAGTGATACTCATTTGGCAGAATGCAGGAAAGTGTCTAAACAGGAGAATCAACGTAACTCACTTAAATCAAAATCGATATAGGTACGGATTTCTGGAAAATCTACATTTTAGCCCGCTTTGGGATTTAGTTCGCGCTAAAATTGAGTCGCCGTATAATTAGTAGGTAGGGGAGACCGGTATCAATTGTAACGTTTAGCATTCAATAGCCATCTATTAGCAAAGATTAAAACTTTGTACATAAAACAAGGTTCATACAACAAATTTCGTAGTTCATATAAAACTTTTCTGTGAAAGTGAAAGCATACGCCATGTGGAGGTAAATATCTGTGTTGTGAAGTACTCAGTAAGTAATTTAATTAATATTACCTACTATAGTAGTTTTGAGTGTACACGTTTCTAAACGATATTATTCTTTCTTAAATTGCAAACTTCGTATATTGCACTATAAATTTGAGTAGTTTTAAGAATAAAATTTTAAGGTTAGATTAGAAAAATTGGCTCCAGTTATAAATATGTTGACTGGTGTCAATTGTAACAAAAAGTCGGGTGTCGACTGTAACATGTTAGAATTGACACCTATAGTTATATATAAAATCTAAAACTTAAAATTTCTTTCAAATTAGGTTCTAATATCTGGCGCTAGGGTAAAGTCCAGAGTAACGAAGACCACAAAAGGCGAAATACCTCAAGAATTATACGAGGAAGCTGCAAACAAGATGATTAACACTGTTCAATAAGAGGTATTGCTAGGCAATGCGATATGTGCCATGTTAGTCTATTTCGTTTTGTTGCTCCACCAAAGAATAATGAGAATCCCCAAGTCGGGTAGCGTCCTTATAATAAGGTGTTTACAAATGAGGAAAAACGATAATTGTGTGACTATTGCGAAGCATCTGCCAAACTGTAGTTTGGGCTTTCTACTAAAGATTTACGCAAGTTAGTCTATTAGTTTGCCAAGGAAAATAACTCCCAAAGCTGGGATATATGTCAAATGGCCAGTGAAGACTGACTTACGGCATTTTTAAAACGAAATCCGACTTAATCAATCCGTACACCTGAATCTACAAATCTTGCTAGGCCAATGAATTTTAATCCAGCCAACGTAGGTAAATTTTTTGATAATTTGGCGGACGTTTTAGAAAGACACCATTTTACTCCAGAAAATATATATAATGTCGACGAAACTGGGTGTATCACAGTTCAAAGACCAACTAAGGTTCTTGCCATGAAGGTGCCAAACAAGTCGGCTCTATAGTTTCTCAAGAAGGAAGCACATTAGTCACATTGTGTTTGGCAGTGAATGTGCTAGGTAACAGCGTACCACCGCTGTTTGTTTCTCCTCTCCTAAGATACCATGATCACTTTGTTAGAGATGGCTCCTCAGGTTGTATAGGTACTGGTAACGAAAGTGGATGGATGCAGGAGGAAAACTTTTTACTGTTTATAAGACATTTTGTTAAACACGCAAAACTAGGTGAAGAGAACAGGGTTTTACTTATTTTAGACCGCTATGGTTGCCATTTGTTCATACCTGCGGTGAATTTTTGCAAACAAAATTTCATAACAATGCTATCGTTTCCTCTACGTACATCGCACAAGCTGCAGCCCCTAGATCGTGGAGTATTTGGTCCATTTAAAAGATTTTATTACAATGAATGTGATCAGTGGATGAGAATGAATTCTGGTAAACGAATGACAGTTTACCATTTTCCTGCAATTGTAAAAGCAGCTATCGGTTACCGTTCCTTCTACAACGAGTATATCCAGAGCAAGCACTCCTCAACCTTCCACATCAAAACTCATGTAGCCAACTACTCCTCCTGCTAAAATTTTATTTACTCCGGAAGAAATACGACCTTTGCCTAAAGCCGACTTCTCCAAACCAAAAACTTCTTCAAGATAAAAAGATAAAACGACCGTACTTACAGATACCTCAGAAAGAAATCTGCTGCAGGTCCAATATGCTAAGAAAAGGACTTCTGTAACAAAGAGAATTATTGTAAATACTAAGAAACCTAAGAGAGCCAAGAAACTTCCCAAAAAAATAAAGTGTTAGAAGCGGAAGAATTTTCTTCTTCTGAAGAAGTGCTGGGAATGCATATTATGGGCTCACTCTTCTTGTGCTTAGAATGACCTTTTGTATATTTGTAACAATTGTAATTCTAATTAAACTTTTTGTATCAAATAAGAATTTATAATTAGTAGATTAACAGAAACTTTTTACTGATATTTTTAAGTATAATAGTTAATATTTTTTTAGTATTCTCTATCTATGTAGCTATGTTGGGTAAGATGTTTAAGTTTAGTTTCTGTGACTTTTTGTAAAACGAAAATAAATGTTTAGTTTACAAATATCTGAATACCTATGTGTTATATTTCTAGAAAATCACAAGTGCTTGTGAATTCAGTGACATAAAAGTATGTAAATAGTAAACAAACTTATTGTTTCCTATAGCGTTACATTTGACACCTTGGGTGTTACATTTGACACCAGATTGGTGTCAATAGTAACAGAGCGTAAGTTGTAACAACAATATTTTTTTAGAAAATTCGAACGTATTTATGTAACATTTCATAATGGTAGCTTAACTCCGTCAAACGGACCAGTGTGTGTATGTTTTTAAACTAGTTCTTCTTGATGTCTCTCTAAAAAATTGAAAACTAAATTATGTTACAACTGACACCGGTCTCTCTTACAATTGGTTTTCTATTCTATTTTCCATTGCATTTAATAATTTCCTTTTAAGCAATTTCCTCCAGTTAAGTTTTCTCACAAGCGTGTGGATATTTATGTGAAATTCGTTTAACTGTTACAGAGCAAATTCGGGATTAAAATAAGCAAAATGCTTCCTTCATCGGAAAGTAAACGCAAATAAGGTTTTATTTCTTATAAAAAGAATTATTAAGGTATCTAACTATAGACTGTGTAATTAACGAAAATAGGTGTAGGATCTCTGAAAGATAATAGGGGTGCATATGTCGTTAAGTTTGTAACTACTTGCTACTTCATGTATTTCTAAATGTTCTAATACGTATTTATGAACTTTACCTGATAGTATTTCACGTAGCCATGCGGACATGGATCACTGCATACTGATTTAGGATACTCGCGAGAGTCTCCAAACTTAATCTTCTTTCGAACTAGTTTGAGCCTGTAAAAGATAAAATTAATCACTAAAACAGTAGTTGCAAAAGAAGGTATTTTGCTAATACTAATTTGTTAAACATATAACCTGAATGTCATTGTAGCTTGCTAAATAGCATCTTTAATACCAAAATCCTTATAGATTGTAATCTTTCTTTCACAAAAGATGTAGCAATCTTTGCTTCAACCCTATACATTGAGGAATATTTTGATATAAACCGATCATGCTGCTTGACAATTTGCGACATATTGATCTTATACTCATTTCAATATTATAGAAAATACGATTCGATTAAATTTAACTATTAGATAATAGCACAGAAGAATGGTCGTATAAAAGCTATGTAGCGCCTCGGAAAGAAATACAGAAAGCTTACAACAAAGTACTGCTAATTTTTATAACAGTATGGAATTTTCATCTAAACTTGTATTTATTTATGATTCATAGAGAAGACAAAATTTAGATCCTTTAAAAATGAACCTATAATAAATCTTGCAGAGTTCAACAAATTGTAGAATTATGAAGCTCAAAAGTTGCACACAATACATATTTTTGGTTTCTCCTCAACGCGATTACTACGTAATAGATAATAAAACCTTTGCGCCTGTGCGTAATATGTTTTTTATAAAAACTAAGTGTTTTTGGAGTTGTGAATGGTTTTGAATGTATTTTTAGCAAAAACATGTGAAAAATTAATTAATTAAAGAATATCAGGTTTGGACGCGTAATGGCGTCATACGCATAGTACTAAAGTTTCAAGAAAGTATGCTAATGACGCCATATGGCGGCAGTTACAATTTATTGCACACCTCTAAATAAAAAGGGTTAGCAAGAAATAAAGAAGCAACGATATGCAAAAACGTATATTTTCCAAAAAAAAAAGGTTAAAAAAATGTAATACTACAGGCTAAAGAGTAAAAAAGTCACTCATTCAATTTTCTGGTGAAAAAAACCACAACAAGACTCGACACATAAACCGGTTTTATCTGGACACGTTAAACATTCCCACACATTGCCCTTTCTTATCTTCTCTTGAAAACAAAAACGACACCTTTTTCTTGGAGTGTAACATATAAATTTTCCTGCAAATTTATTGTTGTCGTTACCGCTATACATCTATTGTTTTAGTCTTTATTCAACAACGTTTATATTATTGATTCATTCGATTTTGCATATTTAATAACCAACAAACTTTAAGGCACACTACAATTTCAATTACAATTACAATCTACTACATATCACGTCGTCTTTACTGATAACATGTATACAAACCTATTCGCGTTCTCCTACTTCTTTGTAATATCTAATATTTTCAAGTCACTTTTCGTTTCCTCGTTGAACAGAAAGGTCGCTTGGTGTGTTTAAAAAAAACACTCAAGATGGTGAGGGAAATTAAGATTTCCTGGCAGAGACGCCGTAATAAAGGCACAGTATTTTAAAAGTTGTCTGTGACAACTTGTGTATAAGTGTAGTGTACAAACTCTTTTTGGCGACGGGCAACTTCGATGTAACTTTGATGTAATTCCAATGTAACTCCCAAGCAACCTTAGGTTATTTTGAACATATTCTATTTGGTTTGGTTCAAGCAAATTTTATGGAACTCGTTTAAAATATAAATGCGTAAGCAATTTTGTTAGACAAATGGTGGATTTCGCTATGCAGCTACACCTGGCGTGTTTAGTTGATAAACGACATGTCATTTGAAGGTTATAGGTCATTGCCGCTATGGGTAAAAATGTTTAAGTTTCTAAGATAAGGCTGCCGTAGCCAAGTTCATTACGTAATCTATGCATGTAATGAATTCTCTTTTGAAGCCTGTAACTACCTCAGGTTGTTGTATACAATTCATTATGAATCGTGCAAATAATTTTGTTAATTAATTTGCTAAAAGCTTATTCTGTTAAAATGTAAAGTTGCAATGAGTACAACAATTTTTTGTAATTAATGATGTGTTCAACCTTGGAAATTGTACCTCACCGGTTGTATATAGACGATAGTAACATATGCAGACAAATAATTATGATTTGTTTGCTGCATGCTTAATAATTATCTTGTTTACCACAATTTGAAATACCAACATGCTGATTTAATAGGGCCTAAGTCCTGTATAATGAAGCTTGAACTTAGATTAATTAATTAACTGATAATATTTGCCAAAAGTTAAGTAAATTTTTTTAAAGAACTGTAAAGTCTTAGTAGCGCTACCTCAGACTATTAATTATGAATAATAATGTCCAAAAGTTAAATATCCAATTTAAGAAACTACATTTATAAGAATTTAATTTTTTTTATTAAGTACACTTATAATTTAAAATGTTCATTGCTTGTCTTAAAAGAGAATATAAAGTTATTTTTGACTTCAGTTCATTACTCAGTAATCATTAAATTTCTCCAAAGTTTGTTAGGTATTTAAAAGGTTAAACTTACCCGAATGTGTACCATGATATAGTGGAAACTAATTGAAACTAAATTAAAGATTTCATGCTTATACTGGTTCGTAAGATATATAGGGTATCTATGTTGGTAGAATTTATGTTTCAGAGTCGTCCTAGTCATCGTTAGTTCAGTGAAGAAGACGACCAGATGTAAGTAACATATTTGTAACAATCAAACTTTGTATTTAAAGTGGTTAGCGATAACCTAGGTTTCCAAATTTTCCCTTTAAGCAATTTGATTTAGTCAGTTGCTTTATAAAAAATTTAGGTGGCGTCCATTATCTTGTTTTTTTTAAACTTTAATAAACCCATTGAACCAATCTCATGCGACCGTGGGTCAAAAACTCAGTTAGCTAAAAATCTTAAGAGTTTTCTTTTACTAAAAGCCAATTTCCATCCTAACCTTACTCTGGGCTTGTTACAGTTACATAAGAATTCTCGATAGGTAAAGTAAAATCTACCACGATTTATTTTATTGTGGATTAGATTTAATATACATCACAGGAGTTTTCTTTGTTGCGTCAATTGCTTCAATTTTGCTAGGCGCGTGTATAGAAACTTTTTTCTTATCTGCTTCATCTAGTAAATCTGGCAAAAGCTTTTCAATTACAGCTAAACGGTAATTATAAAATGTCATTTTTTTACCAGAGTACTTGCAAAAAATCACGTAAGATTTGAACCAGAGTAGCTGCAGGATATGAACAGCAAGTTTTTTTATACCAGAATAATATTTTTCTTATGGAAGGGTAGTAAGACATCATCTGGTCCTGTCTATCTATCCCACCCATGTATTTGTTGTATTCCACAATTGGAAAAGACTTCCGATAAGCATCCCCTCTTTTATTGGTTGCTTCTACTATTTGGTTTTCAAATTCTATAGATATATAGGTCACCTCTTTTTTACCCTTCCACTTTCCTACCATTATACTATCTGAATATTGAGCTTTTGTTTCGCTAACTTTCAGTTTCATTTTCAAAACTTTATCAAGACCACCTTTTCTGTCACTGCGTAGGGTTTCAGTACAGTATGTTTGATTATTTATTAGGGTTCTAGCCAATTGTCAACTATTGTAATAGTTGTCCATGTATAAAGAATGTCCTTTATTGAGGTAATCTTTAGCTAAATGCTGACCAACTTTCTGTGCATCGCCTTTACCACGAAATTCATCCAATTGACCGGTGTATAGTGCAAAAATCAATATAAGTCCATTTGGTTCTGTCAGCATTTAAAGCTATATACCATACTTATGTCGCTTACTTGCGATGTACTGCCGAAACACTAGTCTACCACGTCACAAAACCATAGATTCGTCTAGGGAAAGGTTCTTGCCTGGATAATATAACTCTTTCATTTTGTTATTAAAATAATTAATAAATGGCCTAATTTTATAGAGCCGATCGTCTGGCTTTGGTTGATTTGGTTTCGGATCCGTGGAAAAATGCAAACATAAGTATTATCAAAAAGCTATCACGGCTCATGCAATCGGAGAAACATTTAAAATTAAATAGCTGACTGGTCCTCCAATAATCTTGAAGATTATTCAGTCGTATATTGCCCATATGGTACTCCAGTCCAAGAAATATCAGTAGCTCTTTTGTGTTAGATCTTTCCAATTACATATTCTAGACCTTTCATTACCACCTCTTGACAAAAACAAATTTTCTGCATACTTAATTGTTTCTGTTATTATATTTTTAAGAAATGCATTATCCATAAATGGTCTAAAATATTCGTAGGGTTCAGCTTCTGTTGGAAGTTCAACAAGAATTTGGTTGGTTCCAGTAAATGGGATATTCTTCATACCGGAACAAATATCTTGCCAACATTCTTTTCCATCATTAGCTGTAACCTGCTCTTTTTTGTTTCCTCCAGCGTATCGTCTAAGGCAAAAGAAATACAATTTAGTTTTGTAAGCAATCAACTATAGTTGTTCAGAATTGTATAGATTATAATATTTGGTAAGCAAATAAAACAACAGTACAAACAAAAATTACCATTATCATTTTCCAATTCATTTTCTGAATATGAGTCATCATCAGCATTCGGCACAACAGTTAGATCTTCGTCGTCTTAACAGTCTAACAACTGCATTATTTCATCATCAGTTAGTTCTTCAGACCTTTTTATTGTCACTTTGGTCTTTCTACACCCGCTCTTATAGCATGCGGTTGTTCTGAATCCCACAAATGTCTGCTTTTCCAACTAACTCTTCGTCTAGTAAAAATTGCCTTGTCGATAAAAAAATATGATCAAGAAAACTTGGGTGTGCGTCTTGTTTATCTTATAAAATTTGGGTAAATCGTAAACGAGCTTGTAAATCTCCGGATAATAGATTCTAAACAGGAGTATAATGATCTGGACGGAGCTTTTCTTTCTTCAAAATTCTACAGACAAACCAGGGCCTATTCTCTCTTATAGGAGGCTTAAAACACAAATCGTAGCGCCATCATGTATATCGGACCAGTAATTATACCAAAGTTTATCATTTTTCTTACAAATTCCTACTATTCATAGTTCAAAGTGACGCGTTGTCGAAACCGCAACCTAATTGTTTTGTTCAATTAATCTATCCACTGTGAATTTAATTTATCGTTTTGTTATTTTCTGATTGTCTGTGATGTCTATGTAAGTTTGTTATCGCTCTCGTTCAAACACCGCAGGTGTTAAATGTTTTAAGTGTGAATAAACTATTTTGGGAACATTGTAGTACTTTTGTTAATTAAAGTGTATTTTATCAGGATTCCTATAATTCCTACTTTCTTTATCGTGATTCGTTGGCACTGTAGACGTTATAAATACGTAAGTAAATTTGTTCATTTTGATTAATCACAGTCCGCAGTAATTATTGTATATTTATTTGATGTGGATTTATCATTGTTAACATTAACATTAATATCATGTTATTTCTTTAGTTTAGAAAATCAAGAACATGGCTTATAGAAGGAAATGTGCAGTTTTCAACTGTGAAGATAAAGATTCTATAAGGCATCGGTTTCCCAATCCGAAGAAATTAATGTATGTTTATAAACGTTGGATGGATATTATTGGAAATAATCTATTAAAACCTTGCGATCCAATGTATATGTATGACACTTCTCAAGTGTGTCATTGTCATTTTTTGCCAACTGATAATGCCCAAAATAATAAATTGAAAAAAGTAGCCGTTCTTTTAAAAAAATTGTCTATACGTGATGTTGAAATATTACAAATCACCATTATAGACAGTGCAGGTAAGTTAAATACATAATTTATTACAGAAATAAGTAGGTATTTGCAATTCGAATAATATAATTATGCAACCGAGAAGTATAAAATTGTCAAGTAAGCTCGTTTTCTTTAAAATAAGATCTATAGATGGTGTAGGAGTTATGAGTGGGACTAGCTGTTTGAATGAGAATTTTGAAATTATTTCTTTACTCCTTTCTACATTTAAAAAATTAAATCACAGCCACAAAACCAATAAAACGACATCTATTAATTGTTTAAACTTCAGGATCTTCTGCTGCTATTATAATTGATATAATTAGGTTTAATAAACAGTTTGCTGTAAAAATTAATTAAATTGTTATTTAGATACTTCTGCCACAATAAGTGCAGAGATATCTCAGCCACAAAATACTGGATCTTTATCATCAAGCGAAGATTGGGTTCTGCCGTCAACTAGTGCTAGTTCGCATGGATTGAATATTAATAGTTTGAAGGGAGAGAAAATGTGCACAGTTCAGGATGAATTAGAAGAGCCAAGAACACCTGAGCGAGGTATGCTGTCATTAGGTTATTTGTTTAATATAACATTCCAATGAATATTGGTCTTGTATTAGTAGGTATCACTATCCAGCATTTCCTGAAACAGGACGGTGGTACTAACTAAACAATATCATAAGAATGTTAGGTAGTTTTGTATTTTCGTAAAATTAGTTTGCAACAAAGAATTTTATTGATTCACAGGAAATACTACTTGTCGCTTGAAAGATGTTGGTGCAACAAAGGCAACTGAATTGACACCCAAGGCACGAAAATTCTACCTAGAAACGCAACATTTTCAAAAAACTGCACGCAGACACAAGACGAGAAAGATCATGTTCAGAAACCAACAATTATATTCTAAAGCGGAACTACTAGATGCTATAACCTCTAATTTAAATAGTACTATGGCAAAATTTACTAAAAATCAGATTACAATGACAAAAAAGAAACCTAAGGGAAGAAGGTACACCTTAGATGACAAGATCATGGCTCTTGTATTAAGCAAGGAAGTAGGACAAGGATACCGAGCCTTATCAAAATTTCTTTCTCTGCCATCTAAAACAACTATTTTAAAATTGTTGAGAAAAATACCCATAACATCAGGTGTTAATGAGCTAATTTTTGAGAATTTGCAAACTAGTGTGTTGGCATTACCGGAACATGACAGACATTATATACTAATGTTCGATGAAATGAGCATCGAATTTCATTTGCAAGTAAACTTTACCACAAAAGAAATAGATAATTTTGAACGCCTGGATGAAAATAAGTCTATTGCTGTGATTGCAGACCATGCTTTGGTATTTATGGTAAAAGGTGCTACGTACCTGGACGTAGCCGGAAGAAAAGTAAACCAGGCTAACTACCAACCGCGGAGAGGGAGGGGATAATAAATGCTTAAAATTTTTCAATCGCAAGCATGTTAAATTTAGGTATTAAATGAAACTCTACTTCCTAGCAAGTGTTAAATTTTGAACTATTAACTGTAAATTTAAGTATTAAATGTAAATTTACCCCCTAGCAAGTATGTTAAATTTTGAAGTATTAAAGGTAAATTTAGTTTTTCCATCTAGTACAGGTGTTAAATTTAAGCATTAAATACAGCCCACGTTGTTGCAAGAATTAACGTGTGTGCCCAGAAGCACCAGCGCAACCAGCTGTTCAACAAGTATGGTGGACTGGTTTTACACCATACACCGTTGATAAATAAAAATCCTTGACATGCATAACAGAACACAAGGCACATACCTCTCTACGTCATGATACTTAACTTGCCAACCGCGGGGGGAGGAAGTCAACATTACAACGTAGCTACCATCGTAACTACAGCAACTGGTCCACGGCAACAAACAGGTGGGCTACACCCAGAAAGAACGCTTTT
This sequence comes from Platerodrilus igneus, assembly GCA_036346225.1. Classification (NCBI taxonomy): domain Eukaryota; kingdom Metazoa; phylum Arthropoda; class Insecta; order Coleoptera; family Lycidae; genus Platerodrilus; species Platerodrilus igneus. Next base: position 1,753,271 of record JARFIW010000739.1, read on the forward strand.
GGCCTCCAGCAAAACAAGCTAAAAATAGAATCTAGTTAGATGGGGTAAGCGCGGGAACACTCACCAATACACGCAAAACATCTTTAATTGGCAAAACAACAATAAACGTGCATTGTTTTTAAAGTGATAGAACGAGTAATGTAGAACATATTTCGTTGCCCGGTCTGCAGAATCAAATTCAGAATAAATTTAAATGATACCAATTCGAAATCCAAACATCCGTGTTATCGAAACGCGATTCAAACTAAAAACACGGTTTTACCGGAGAATACTGCGCGATCTTATTTCAACAAGTCGTTACTTTGGCGCAATAGAGAAAACCCATTATACGCGGTTGTAATGTTGAAAAAATTGAAGGTTACCTAAAAACAGGCTATGAACTATTTAATTATAGCATAATAAACTTTACGTTTCAAAGCAAATAGATTTAAATTGAGAAATTATTCGAAAGCGTATTTATTGCAGAAAAATAAAATATACAGGATGTAAACTATTTAATTTCAGCATAAACTTGTTTTTAAAGCAAAAGGGATTTGAGTTGAAAATTATTGGACCGCGTATTGATTATTAACCGGTAAAAATGTACGGGATGTTTAAAGTAAACGTAACAAAGGTATACATTTAAACACTTCTTTATATGGCTTCACTCTCCAGCATGTTTTTAATGTTTGCTTTTTATTGTTCGCAAACTTATATTTCAATTTTATAAGATGCGCAGAAAAGATAGTTTTGGGCAGTTTAAACTAAATTTCACCTAAAGCTTTGATTGGGTGGTTGGAACATTATTTTCCAGTAAACTGGTGCTTGTAAGCTAAGTAGTAGTTACATAAAGCCTAAATATTAAAAATATGTATCTATTAGTTTTAGAATTATAAGTACACTAATCGGTTATATATTTGAGCCCTATCATTTTATTTTTTTTTTTATAAATCAATATATCTGTTTCAGGGATTACCAAAGAATGGAAGCAGCCATTGCTTTGCACTTTTGTAGAGCTAGTACAAAAACTGTAGATATGGTACGTTTAATAAAACTAGTAATTAGTAAATGTCAACAAAGTGGTCTTTTGGTTCTCGCAACCATAAGTGACTATGGTGCTCAAACCAGGCAGCTATTCATTATATGGTCAAAAATTCAATTAAACACTTACGATCAGAAATTGTATGTAACCGTATGTTAAAAATATACTGTGTTAATGGACAACAAATTGTTCACATTTATTATCCTCCACGTTTAATAAAGGGTATCAGGAACAATTTATTAAAGAAGAATCTGGTGTGGGAGAGTAGCAATGGGAAACGCATTGCACGATGGAAAGACATTAAGGTGGCTTACAGCATCGACAATGTGGCAGGACATTTATGAGCTATGCCAAAGTTAACAGTAATGCATGTTAATCCTTCCAAAATAAAAAAGATGAAAATTTCCTGTGACACACAAGTGTTTAGTCATACTGTTGCTTCTGTTATGACACTTATGGCTCGGTCTGGTATGTCGATAAATTTATAGATACCCGATTTTATTCAATGATTATACTTGTAGGTATTGTTGACTGCCAAGGTGAGAAATTGAATATGGAGAGTATGGATACATCATACATTTTAAAACTTTTGATTCGTTTTTTGACAGTGTTAATGGCCATTTATTATACCCGCACAGTGGCAAACAATTAACATGTGCTGTGTCTGAAGGAATAAATCACCTTGAATTTTGGAGAGATGCTTGTTATCAAGTGCAACATATGTTTTTCAAGGTCATTTTGTTTGCTATATTTTTATATCATAGTACCTTAAACCTGACACAGCTCATGTTATTTCAAGTTAATTAATATATTTATTTCCATTGCTTTAAACTGGTCTGAAATATTTTTTTCATTAGTTTTGCTTTTCCAGCTGAGGGAACAAATGAAAAAATCAAACCACCCGTGACAGGCCGCCCTGTAATAAATCGTAGTTATTAATTTAAAGTATGTTACTCCTCTTATATGATAAGTTTAATTGTGTCGGGTAGTAGCGTTATACATACATGAAGACGTTCGCTTCATGTGGACACGACAGGTTGTTGTGGGGTTGCGCGGATCGACAGATGCAAACAAAGGGGGAGTGGAGGTTAAACGTTCACCCGGTAAAGACGTCGGATGATTTTAGTGGAGTTTTGTCGAGGTAGATTTGCAAGGATAGTGGGGATGATGCGTGCTTTATGATTGAATAAGATTACGCGTGTGTTATTAGTATAGTATAACTAAAACGAATCCTTGGAGTTGGTTTTATGTTTTTAACAATCATTTATCGTGAAGCACGCATCAAAGTGAGAAACATTATCTTACACAAACGCGAGTTTACGACGGTAGTCGGCTGAATTACAACGGGTTGTTGTTTGCACTCCTTAATTAGATTGAAGGTCGAGTGCTGCGCTGTTAACTTCGGCGCGTGGAGCTGAAGTAAGCCGGGTCATCGTGGGATTTGTGAACGTTCATTACGCCAAAGGGGTGAGTGGAATGAACGGGTGATTTTTATTGCGTTTGATTTAAACAAGTTATTATTATAACGTTATTTAGGGCTCATGGTTTATTGTAATACGCGGTTAGTATTAGATTATTATTTGATATAAGGTTTTTTCTTGTGCTATCAACGAAGAGTTTATTAAATTTGGTAGTTGTCTTTGACTGGAATTCGAGTTTTGTATCAATTATTAGTGTTGTAGGAGAACCCGATAAGTAGAATATTATTTAATATTTATGAACTAAATATTTGGCGCTCTGGAATTACTTAGATTGGTTAGTGTTTCTCATTAATCCGGTATAAAGAAAGAAGTCTTATAGCTTGAAGGTGAGGAAGAGACCCCGGCCTATTATACCCCTTCACTTCTAAAATGGATAATTACATTGAATGAATTATCAGAAATTTACATTACTTTACTTGCCAAGAACACTAAGTTTATAAAGCCACATATATTTAATCAGGACTCTATAGAAAACTTTTTTGGACAAATCAGGCAATAATGAGTTAGAGATACCAATCTTACAATTTCACAATTTGGATCACATTTTAAAATTTTGTTAATCAATAATTTTATGAGTCGGTATCCTCTATCAGCCAATTGTGAGGCAGAACATTCAGACAATGTGATTAAAAGTGTTGAAAAGTTTGTTGTACAACCAGATAATTGCATACAAGAACCTGAAAGGCAGGATTTTGAAATCTCAGATATCACCTTTCGTTATGTAGATAAAATAAGTATAGGTTACGTAAGTGGGTTTATAACCAAACATGTAAATAAATACATATATAGGGTCTTGTAAAGTGTGCAAGCATTAACTTTATACTGCTAATAAAGGAAGGGACTGGCATGACTTGGTTGTTGCAAAAGAATATTTAAATGGTGTTACAGAGAAACTGAAATATTGTTTATCTACTGTTATTCGAATTTTCTGCAACATTTATAATATTTGTAATTATGTATTGCCTAAAATCTGCAATCGTAGACATTGTTTACGTTCCTTAATCAATTTTGTAGAAAGGAACGTTAGTTTTTATTTTAGTTGTTTAGAACATAGAAAAGTGCTCCAGAAACTGTTTATAAAAAAATTTGTTTATTTGATTGTTCATAATTGGTGTGTAGGATTAAATAGGTAAAGATTTTAGAATTTCTCTTTCTAATTATATATATATATATATATATATATATATATATATATATATACACAAGCAAAAGTTTATTACAATTCTGGACGTAGAAAATAATGCATCACCAGTTCATGTATTAAAGGGGCCAATGAAAACCTTAACACTATTCAGGAATCCACACCTAATTTAATCTTGGGGGTGACTGTGTAGTGCCAAAAATAAAACAACGAACTTTACAACTTTTCAAATTTCTAAACTTCAGAATTAGCGATAAGAGCGCTTTTGGATTTAAAAAAGTAAGGTTTCCTACCTTTTTTGTACCTTAGTGTTTTATCACCACCAGATGGCGGGCCAAAATGCTTAATAAGCTGAATTATATATTTCGTTTGTACTGGTCCAGACCGAACAGATGGCGCTGTTAATTAAGTTTTGATTCAATGTATGGAAGATTGTCATCTTATTTATTTATTGATCTGTGAGATAGACAGTTTACTAGTTTTTGTTGCCACACTTAATCGACGAGTGCTCAAGTCTGGAATTTCCAAAACACGAATTAAAACCGCTTCTTCTTCGTCGACGGTGATCCTTATTATAGCACAATTACGCCACATTTAGGACGAAAAGATCCTGTCTTTCCTAGACGGTTGTAAAGATTTCTATATAGTTTGTACTAAAATTTGGCAGAGACAAAGTACAGATTGTATCACGCATCTCGCTGTTGCAAAAATTATTTTGCATTTGCATATTTTAACTATTTGCTTGGATCTTACTACAAATAACTACTCAATCACAAGAACGTGGGGTTATACTAAACGTTACTATTAGAAAAAGCAAAATAACCTAATGTTTATTGACATTCAAATGTTGACACAGGCATACTTGGTAATTTAATAGAATAAAGATTCCATAAACAAAATACATTAAACCATTTAAAAGTTAATAACTCAAATCCAACAGAGTTACTACAATTAAATCAGCATAGCTTATTGTGTAAAATAGAACGGCCTGGGATAATTTTCATTTCCTTCTAACGTAGCTCAAAAGACAAAAAGCTATGTTTTGACGTAGTGCACAAACAGACTGTAACTAGCGCCCTCTTTGAGAAATTCCACTTTAGTTTCAAATTTGCAATTCTCATACTAAAATACATAAACGTAGAAATTTTCGGATTGATCCTGTTTAAACTATAGAATGTATTTAAAATTTTAAAATAAATTATCAGCCTCAAACGGTTTGTATTTCTTAAACCAGCGACTTTGGGATAATGCATGTTGAGCTAAATCGTAATATTTTAATGTTTAATATCTACTGTCCATTATTAATAAATCACCCCGTATAGTACAAGTAGAATGAGTATGAAATGCACAAAAACAAACGTGACATTGTATATTTATTAGGATTTTTAGAGTAGATTAATTTTAAGTGAAACTCCCTTATCGTGTTTCTCGTAAACAATCAATTTCAAAAATCGTTACACATTCGTTCGTGGAAAACGACATAGGCGACACAATAGAGGTGTGATTACAAATTAAATGGAAATTAACATCACAAGATTTTACCCATCATAAAAACGTTAAATTATCATTAATCAAAGCGCTCAAGGAATGGAATTCTTTGTTATGAAAGAAAATTGTTGATTGGTTATGGCGTGCGTGCCTCTTAGCAAGTTCTAATAATTGGAGTAGAATGATATTCTGGAACAAATGCTTTTATAATCTAAATGAAACGCTATAAATGCGAGTAGATTTACTTTAAAAAGGTTTATTGGTTTTTGTATAAGCCAGTGAAGATTTAAAAATGGTAAATAGAAAAACAAATATTATAAATAAAGAGTGTTATTCAAGTGAGTTTGACATCGCTGATTTAAAATCCTAAGTAATTCTACATGTTTGAAATATCTTTATCTTGGAGTTATTTTAGTGTTTCAATTGGGGACTTCAAAATTGATTTTAATTGGAAACATTAAAATCAATTTCAATTGGAGGTATCAAAATTGGTTTCAATTGGAGGATATAAATATTACTGCTATTATTTCTTCAATTACTAGTACCTATTTAAATTCAATCGTAGCGTCACTGAATCATTTTAAACTTTACTACTTATATTAGCTTTAACCTATTTAGTTTGGTCCGTTGCAATAAAATTCGTTACGAATTGGGTTTTGTTTTAAACCTGGTGTCAGTTTTGAGTAATTTTATTCAAATATATCAATCCTTGATGTAGGCGCCTGTGTTCTAAACTTGGAAGCGTTGGAAATCTATTTGTTTGAAATTAATTCAAGACTCCTAAAATCAAGATCAGATAGCTTTTAAGTTTTGTGTTTTTCTGTAAAGAACCTTCGGAAAAGTGCATTCTGCATTCAATAATTTGGATGTAAAGTTTTGTAACTGTAAGACCTAATTATCTCAAATATTCATTTAGTAAATTATTTATAGGGAAGAGCAATTTACATGCATTTTGTTTAAAGGTATATTTTTAAAAGAGTAATCACTAAGTTGAGAGTACTCTAACCCTGAAAGTGTATGCCAAGTGTACGTTGATTGTTTGGTAAACCTTTCGTAATTTTTATGTGATTTGTATTTCACTAAGTATCCTATTCTTTATTAATACTATTTGTATATATTGGCGCTCCAAAACTTTTAGCTAGGTTTAATACAACAATTTATTCAAGTAGGAGAGTGTTTATATTGTACCCACTGAAATAGCCAGAAAAGTCGTTTCTTCTTATTAGGTAGAAAATTCTGTATTTGTTGGGTAAGAGAGTTACCAAGAGATCACAAAAAAAATTTGTGGGGATTTTCAACTAGGGTGAGTTTTTAGTGTGGCAACGGTCGATAACTCTGTTGTTATAAAAGCTACGTGAACCAAATTTGGAATCATATTAGGTATGCCTAAAGTGCACATTTTAAAAATATTTGGAAGCATACAGGGTGTTTCATAATTCCAGGGCATATTAAACCTATATTTTTTTTAATGTAATACCCTATATATTATTACATTTTTGAAAAGCCCATAAAAAGAGCTTTAATTTGATATAAAATTGTGTCTGTCTATTCCTTTTAGTTTTTGAGATATTCAACTGTTTTTAGAAAAAATGACCCCAATTGGATACATTGCCACTGCACTAATACACAACTTATGTTAATTTTCAAGATGCAGAAAATTTTACTATATACCATAGTATATTTGTAGTTATCACTTTTTTGAAATTTCTTCACAGTATACAGGGTGTGTCAGGTTTCGCAAAATGCAATTTTCAAAATTTTTTTTAAATGGCACCCTACCAATTTTATTGCTACAATAGATAGTTCATTAAGTGTCCTTTCATTTTTGTTAAGCATTCCCTATACCTAAATCCATTACTTTCTGAGATATTTTTGATTTTCTTCAAATTTTAAGAATGTTTTAATTTACATAACTAAAATAACTTACTATTGGAGAATATTATAAAACGATTAATACATGTTGATTAACAATTAACTACACTTATCCAATAACAATTTTCACTAAAGATATAACAACCTACAATAATACGCTATCAACAGAATTCTGTCAGATGAACTTTAGGCATTTTATAGAAAATGTTCAAACAGGAAATCAGTCAGGCTTTGAAAAATATAACAATTACAATTAAAATGTCATTTAGGTTTATTAATTGTAGTGTGTTGTCATTTAACAGGATATCTCTGTTGGTATATTCTTGATGCAAGTAGGAAATTTCTTAAACTTGCTCTCAATACCCAAATCATATTTATTTGTTCTTCCACTGTAAAATTCAGTTTGAAAACTTTTTCAAAAATTACATTTAAAACAGAACTGATAATGTGTTAAATGACAACACACTACAGTTAATATGACATTTTAATTGTAATTGTTATTTTTTCAAAGCCTGCCTGATTTCCTGCTTGAACATTTTCTATAAAATGCATATTGTTAATCTGGCAGAATTCTGTTGACAGCGTATTATTGTAGGTTGTTATATCTTTAGTGAAAATTGTTATTGGATAAGTGTAGTTAATTGTTAATCAACATGTATTAATCGTTTTATAATATTCTCCAATAGTAAGTTATTTTAGTTATGTAAATTAAAACATTCTTAAAATTTGAAGAAAATCAAAATATCTCAGAAAGTAATGAATTTAGGTATAGGGAATGTTAACAAAATGAAAGGACACTAATGAACTATCCATTGTAGCAATAAAATTGGTAGTGTGTTAAAAAATTTGAAAATTGCATTTGACTGTATAGTGAGTTTCAAAAGTGATATATCTAATATGGTATTCTGCATCTTGATACTGTGTAGTGATGTCAATCATATTTTTCAAAACAGTTGAATATCTCAAAACTAAAAGGAATAGACAGATACAATTTGATATCAAATTAAAGCTCTTTCATGGGCTTTCTAAAATGTAATAATATATAGGTGTTCCATTAAAAATACAAGTTTAATATGCCCTGGAATTATGAAACACCCTGTATGCTTCAAATATTTTTAAATGTGCACTTTAGGCATGTCTAATATGGCTCCAAATTTGGTTTACGTAGCTTATAATAACGAAGTTATCGACCGTTATAAAACTCACCCGTATATATATATATATATATATTATGCTGTGATAAGGGGTTGTTTAAGGGTGCACGACATAGTGAAGGTCACTAGAGAATGAGTAATTAGAATAGGCAGCAGAAAATTGTAGTTATTTTAGGAAATAAGTAAGAAATAGAAGTAGATAGTAAGTATGAAACACCCTGTGTACAAAGTAGAAATAGTTTTTAACTCAATGAAGGCCCAAGTGCATTGCCAGTAATACTGAATAATACGTAACAAGTGGTACAAAGTGAAATAAATGAGTGTGTATATGAAAATTACCGTTTAAAACGGCTTCGAGGTCTGAGGGAAAATAGGCCAGAATGCTTGATGTTAAGAAAGATTACAATAAAACAATTTAAATGTCGAGGCGAAAAGAAGAACATAATCTTGAAGTATAGGGGTGAACGAATTACAAATTTGAAGTCTATGGCAAGAATGATTAAAGTATAAAATTATAATTTAATGGTGTTGGTCCATAATGGTGATAAGTTGAATGGAATCGAAAATTGGGAAGATTAATTTCAATGGAAGCGTCGTCGTAAAAGATAAAACCAGGTCAGATTGTTAGTTATAAGGCATCTGTTTTTTACAAGAATTTTATTTTATTTTTAATATCAAATTGGCTAAATATTATATGCTTGTAAACAAGTCAACAAAGGGTTGAATACGTATTGAAATAATAATAAGAAAACGGATTTAGAATATTCTACATTTGTTGGTAAAGATAATGAGTTTTCTTTGGTGACTTTGGGTTTTTAGTACAAATTAAATGGTTGTTGATAAATGAAATTTATAAAGGTGAATTAATTTGAAAATGTATTGTAAATAACGTCAAAGCTGTACATAAAGCATTAGTTTCATTAAATGGGATCCAAACTTACTGAATTTTTATAATTACAAATATATGCTAGCCGAGGTTATGAGATTGAAATAGTACAGAGGAGGAGCCACAAATTAAGTAGGGCAGAGATAACCCGCAAAGGCGGTAACTTGTTGAATTTTGTCATTGGTCGATAAAGTTGTTTATGATAAACTCCAGTTGATAGCAACGTTAAGAAACAGCTGGAGGAGGAAATAATCACAAGCTGTAGGAAAGATTAAAATGGTGGTTCAATAATTTAATTTAGTATTATAGCAATTAAAATAAATAGGTCGCTCAACGTAAGGACACGTGATATTACAGAAATAATAGGTCGACCCACTAAAAGGAGTATTACAGCAATTAATATGTCGACCCAACGAAGGGGCTCGTAAATTAAACCACAATAAACTGAAATTAAGAGGGCTCGTAAATTAAACCACAATAAACTGAAATTAAGAGGGCTCGTAAATTAAACCACAATAAAATAAACTGAGATTAAGAGGGCGAATTAAATTAAAATAAATTTTAAAGTACGATTGTAAGATTTTATATAAATTAATTAAACTAAACCGGGATTTGAAAAGCTTCAATTAACAATAGTGAAATTTGTACAGTAATTTAAAGTTAGATAAATTTTAGTATTTAAAAGTTTAGCATATAAATTTAATAATAATGGACAAGAAAATACGGGAAACATGGGAGGCTTTGAGACAACAAGGAGTAGAGATAGGATCCCAGGAGAGCGTTATAATTCAGGAAACCAGTTCCAGTGAAGAGAGCGAACTTCACAAGAAAATAAGATGTTGGATATCTTAATAGCATTGAATGAAAAGATGGATAGGAGTGAGCAAGCCATAAATGCAGTTAAAATAAAATGGATGAAAACAATGAGAAACTGGAGGGTAAAATTAAGAATCTTAGTGATGGACTGAAAGAAGCAAACCATAATATCGCGGAGATGAAAGCACAATTGAATGAGAGAGTTGGTAGAGTTTCTGAGGAGATAGACGGTTTATGGGATCATATTTCTTTAATCAAAACGAAACGAGAAGAGTTCGAAAGTGAGTCCAACAATAAAATTACGAATTTAAATATTAAGTTAAATAAAATTGAAGAAAATTGCGAAACGGAATTCAGATCAATAAATCAAGAGATAAATAATTTAAAAAGCAATCCAATAAACTTTAATAGGGAACCAATTAAGCTAATGCAAACGAATCTTTCAATGGAACAATTTACGAAATTTTACGGGGACGGAAAAGTAAACCCTAAGATATTTCTGAAAAATTTTAAAATGTTGATACAGGGATACACAGATGAATTATTCAAATTAAATTTAATCAGGGCAATATTAAAGGGAATGCTAAACAATGGTACAATCTAGTTGAGGATGAAATAGAAACGTTTGAACAGTTTGAAAGCAAATTTCTACGTCAATTCTGGAATGACAACCAGCAAAATCGAATTCGAAATGATTTAATTATGGGAAGATACGATTTGGCGAAAGGGATAACGCGAGAATCATATGCGATTGAGAAATTTACTGTAGCGAAGCAATTGGATCCTCCTTTAGAAGATAAAATTATTATAAAGTATTTAGCAAGTCATTTTAATGCGGAAGTAAAGCGATACATAACGACGCAAAACATAGTGGATAGAGACACGTTTATTGATTATTTGCAGAGATATGATGATTTGGAAAATGATGATGAAAGGAAAATAATTTTAGGGATCGACGCACGAATTTCATAAGGAATGATGAGACTAGGAATAATTATCGAAGGAACAGGTATAATTATGATCGCGGAAGAAATTTTAATGGGGAACTATGGAAACTTTAATAATGATTTTAGGCAGAACAGGGATAATGGTCAGACACCAAGGCAACGAATAGAGAGAACGAATCATGAGGGAAACAATGGAGTAATGAATAGACAGGAAAAGGATGATCGACGGACACCAGCAAGAAATATTAATAGTGTGGAATTAAGGAACACGAATTGCACAGATACAGGAAGAATGAGTCAGGCAGGACCTTCGACGCGAGATCAGGATTTTTGAGTACGGACGAACCAAGGAAAATTCTACGGATTAACGGATATGAGCACCAGCGCGAGTTTATTAAATATGAAATGGATAATGAATTAGGAAGACTTGAGAGAAACTTATTACCAATAATTAATTTAAAGGTGGAAAATAAAATGGTTAAAGTATTAATTGATACTGGAGCAGAGGCATCACTTGTAGCGGAAGAATTTGTTAAACGAGAGAAATTGGGGGATAAAGCGATAAAGATAGCAAGGTGTAATTTAGTGGCACCAAATAATAAGAGATTTAGTGTAATAAATGAAATGGTAATTCTGAGATGTGAAATGGGAAATAGAATATGGGAAAATGAGTTCATGGTGGTACCTGGACTGAAGATAGATGTTATATTTGGGATGAATATGATAGATAAGTTGGGGTTGAAGATAAATGCGGAATGCAAAGAGATTGAGTGTAATGGGAAATATATTAAATGGTATGAAGAGGGGGAATATAGTAATAGAAGATGACTGCGTAAATATTAATCAGTTTAGTGAAGAGATAAATAATGGGGGTAATGAAAGTGAAGACATTAAGTGTCCAGATGATTTAAAAAAATAGGGTGAATGTATTATTGAATAAGCATTCAGAATTAATTGGGTCAAAGTCGAGAATTGCCAAGGGTTATGTGCACAAGTTAGAAGTAATGAATGAGGAACCGTTTAACAATAAAATATATTCTATTCCAGTAGCATATAGGAATAGAGTGAAGGAAGAAATTGAGGAAATGTTACGTCAAGGCATTATAGAAAACTCCAGTACACATTTTGTGAATCCATTAGTCGTCGTGAAGAAAAATGATAATAGCATTAGGTTATGTTTGGATGCAAGAGAGATAAATAAGCGAACGAAGCCGCAATACAATTGTCCACCAACGATGGAAAGCATATTAGCAAGAATAGGTAATAAGAAAATATATAGCAAATTAGACTTAAAGAATTCATTGTGTTTGATTCCATTAGCGCGTGAATCAAGGAAATATACGGGTTTTTCGGTAGAAGGAAAATTATACCAATTTAGGGTGGTCCCGGTTGGTTTGTCCTCGAGCACGGATGCATTAGAGAATGTGATCAAGAATATTTTGGGACTGTATGAGGAATTTAGTATTCACTATAAGGATGAAATATTAATATTTAGTAATAGTGTAGAGGAACACTACGTACATTTAGAGAGATATTATTAGAGTTGAATATAGCTAGTTTGATTTTGAATTTAAGGAAGTGTGAATTTTTTCAAAGTAGGGTTAGATTTTTAGGATATAGGATAGATAATAAATATAGGATTGAAAAATATAGATTAAAAGGACCCAGATTTAAGAGTGAAAAAAGGGAAGTTGAAAATAGATAAATTGAATTGGCCCATGCAAGGACAGATGAATAGAAAAAGGAAATGTAAAATAAATTATGAATAGGTATACATAGAGAAATAGAATAGGATTTGAACATAAGAATAGGCATAGGTAGGAATAGTATAGTATAATAGGACATAGGTATGGGATAAATAAAATGTAAATATGAGTTTAATAATGAAAAGGTTGAATTTCAATATGGAAATAAAAATATAATAATTTCATACCAATGTGAGTTTAAGTTCACGTTGGGCAACAAAAAAGGACATTGATATAAAATTTTATATTTTAATTTGGGGGAATTATGCTGTGATAAGGGGTTGTTTAAGGGTGCACGACATAGTGAAGGTCACTAGAGAATGAGTAATTAGAATAGGCAGCAGAAAATTGTAGTTATTTTAGGAAATAAGTAAGAAATAGAAGTAGATAGTAAGTAGGAAACACCCTGTGTACAAAGTAGAAATAGTTTTGAACTCAATGAAGGCCCAAGTGCATTGCCAGTAATACTGAATAATACGTAACAAGTGGTACAAAGTGAAATAAATGAGTGTGTATATGAAAATTACCGTTTAAAACGGCTTCGAGGTCTGAGGGGAAAATAGGCCAGAATGCTTGATGTTAAGAAAGATTACAATAAAACAATTTAAATGTCGAGGCGAAAAGAAGAACATAATCTTGAAGTATAGGGGTGAACGAATTACAAATTTGAAGTCTATGGCAAGAATGATTAAAGTATAAAATTATAATTTAATGGTGTTGGTCCATAATGGTGATAAGTTGAATGGAATCGAAAATTGGGAAGATTAATTTCAATGGAAGCGTCGTCGTAAAAGATAAAACCAGGTCAGATTGTTAGTTATAAGGCATCTGTTTTTCTACAAGAATTTTATTTTATTTTAATATCAAATTGGCTAAATATTATATGCTTGTAAACAAGTCAACAAAGGGTTGAATACGTATTGAAATAATAATAAGAAAACGGATTTAGAATATTCTACATTTGTTGGTAAAGATAATGAGTTTTCTTTGGTGACTTTGGGTTTTAGTACAAATTAAATGGTTGTTGATAAATGAAATTTATAAAGGTGAATTAATTTGAAAATGTATTGTAAATAACGTCAAAGCTGTACATAAAGCATTAGTTTCATTAAATGGGATCCAAACTTACTGAATTTTTATAATTACAAATATATGCTAGCCGAGGTCATGAGATTGAAATAGTACAGAGGAGGAGCCACAAATTAAGTAGGGCAGAGATAACCCGCAAAGGCGGTAACTTGTTGAATTTTGTCATTGGTCGATAAAGTTGTTTATGATAAACTCCAGTTGATAGCAACGTTAAGAAACAGCTGGAGGAGAAAATAATCACAAGCTGTAGGAAAGATTAAAATGGTGGTTCAATAATTTAATTTAGTATTATAGCAATTAAAATAAATAGGTCGCTCAACGTAAGGACACGTGATATTACAGAAATAATAGGTCGACCCACTAAAAGGAGTATTACAGCAATATATATATATATATATATATATATATATATATATATATATATAATATAAAATTTCTAAAGTGGTAGAGATCTTCTTTGGGAATACGTTCATCCACTCATCCGCTCATTAATAAAACGCTCATTTATAAATTTCTCTCTTTTTTTCGACGTTTCGGGTAATTTATTTCCTTAGTCATGACCTATAAGTAATAATCTGTAATACAAATTTTTAAAATAGATGTTACTTACAATCTATGTGAGTTCTGAGTAATTCGAAAAACCATCAGCAAAATAAAAACAGTTACTTTTAAAACATGGAACAAATTTTAAAAAATAAGTCGTAAAAATAAAATTAGTTTAAAACCTAGAATGTACTATAACATATAAGAACGGTCACTAATTTATACAAGATGCTTATAATTTAGTAGTGTTGGTTTGCATGTTGATACTGATTAGTTATCGTAATTGAGTTGATATTTTATATGAATTACATTTTGACGGTATACATGGTGAGTGTGAATTATGAATTTTTTGTTTTTATGCGTCTGCTTAGTATACACAGTAATGAATAATCTGAATTTAAATTGTCTATATCAGATTTAAAATTTATTGCACAATTGTTGTTTTTGATATGAAAAAATTCCAAAAATAATTGTTTTTTGTAATTGTTTTCTATTTCTAAAATTTTTATTTCTCAAAATTTGCGTTGTGTTTTTTTATTAAGATGTATTGCAAAAGCACAAGATTTTTTATTTATTTTATTATCACTTTATGCTAGCTTTTACGATTGCGTAACCATTGTTTAGTTTCCCCGATATAGCAATGATTACATTTACAAGTAATTTTATACACTACATTACTTAATAATTTTAGCAGAGTGAAGAGGTTTTTTAGGGTTCTGTTATAATTTACCGCAATCTTCATATCCGGTGTATTTAATATTTTTATTAAGCTCGGAGTTAAGTTTCGGATATAGGCGAGGCTTTTGCAAGATTGTGGTAGCTCTTTTAGCAATTTTATTTTCAGTAGCAGTATTAAATAATATTTTTTGTAGTAGGGTTCTAGGATAACCGTTATTTTTAAAGTATTTTTTAAGTTTGTTAGATTTTGTTTAAGAAATTGTGGGTGACATATTTTAATAATTCTATTTTTTAGAGTTAAAACGGTGTTAAGTTTATGTTTAATTGTGTGGTCTGAGTAAAAATTAACGTACCTTTCGGAATCAGTGGTTTTTTTTATATATATCTAGCATTAGTTGATTATTATTGTCTCTTATTATTTTTATATCAAGAAAAAAAATATTATTGTTTTGTTCAACTTTGATTGTGAATTTTAGATTAGGATTAATATTATTGAATGCATTTAACGTTTCTATTACAGAGTTACTTGGTATGGAGCAAGGAATGTCATCTACGAATTTAAGTATGAAGGGCATCTAAAATGAAAGTGACGGAAGAGTTGTTTTTATTAAGTGATCGAGTATAATCTAAGCAGTAATCGGTGATAAAGTTGAACCCACTGGAGATCAAGCGTCTATACAAGAATCAAAACGAGGAATTTATAGAAATACCGATTTCCGCAAAAATAGGCGCAAACTACAACGCGTTGATAAACAAACACACGATGAACACCACTAACAAAATTAAAAAGTGGAGTCTATAAATACTATGGGAACCTTGTAAACATTCAGTATCTCTTTGACCAAGGCACCAATCACGTCAATTGAAAGTAAAATATTACGTAAAAGTGAACGTAGTGAAGATTAGTAATTTATTAAACTTAGTGAAAATTAAGTGTCAATTTATACAACGAGAAGTAGCCGTTTTGATCTTAAAACGTAAGGTAAACCATTAATTGAGTTTAATTCTAATATTTAGAATTTAGGGCTCTGAGTGTACCTCCAAATATACTTCTAAATAAACGTCTGAATATTCTTCTAAATATCCGTCTAAATAAATAGCTACAAACAGACTTCAAGGAAATTCTAAATAGACGTACAAGGAAACATTAAGTAAACGTCAAGATACTCAAATTAAACTACAAGTTAACTCCAAGAATCCAAGGGGAAAATTCAAGCAACAATTAATTAATCATTCTGGTCAACAAGTGAAGAAACTACGGTAACGATATTCAGAGGCAGTTCCTTGAGACACTCAGGGAAACACAGGTTAGAGATTTTATTCATTATTAGTATAAGACTGTTTTTCAATTTTTATTTGATATATCAAATATCTGTAGGGCCATCAAAAATAATTTGAGAATTTGAAAAATAGAGAAAGGATCGTTTGAACGCTCAAAAGGTACTTAAAAGTAATTACAGTGGTATTATTTTTGCTAGCTTACAGGGAACATAAATTTTGGTGGAATCTGATAAATATCTATATTTTATTCAGGGGCTAATTTCTAAATATTAAACAAATTAATAATTTATAGACATAAAAATGTACATATTATCGATTATTATATTGTGTAATTTTGGATTGCTTTATTTTCATTTTTATTTACATTATTTTAACAAATAGGTAACAGAAAAAAAAGGTTGTTAAACAATCTTCATTGTCGTGATGTAGGGCACTCTGTGTTTAATAGATTGAGCTAGCCGAGACATACAAAATCAAGGAATTATAGGATTTAGAGACGCAGAGAATAAAGGTAGAGTACGAACACAACAGTAAAGCTTTAAAAGACGACGGCAACGTTAGGGGCTGTGACATAGCAAGGTTGTATAACGAAATAATCGTAGCAATAAAAAAGGACAGCCAATGTAGGGGCGATTCACAGCAATAAAAAATAACACCCAACTAGGGGCGATTCATAGCGATATATATATATATATATATATATATATATAATTATTTTACATAGTCAGTAACTGTTAATACATGTCAATGTTTTTCAAATTTTCATACTTTGTACATTTAAAATTTTTTTGATATCCTTAGTTATATGTATATATAAAACTCATAACCGTACGTAATGTTAAACTACTATTCCAATAATTAATTTTATACGTATTAGATTCCTGACGAAGATAATAAATTTATCGAAAGCTTGAATGATTGAAAGAGTATTTTATTGATGCATCAAATTTGACTGCTTTCCCCAACAATAAAACTAATTAAATATATATATATATATATATATATATATATATATATGAATATAATGAATATATATATATATATATATATATATATATAGTTGTGATACCGTAGCAATAACCCGGTGCGCCCTTTTTGTGAATTAAAAAGGTTAAGATTTTTATTCTGCCAATTTTTGATTTTTAATATATATAATTTTAATTACCTGGACTAGCTCAGTTTTTATTATTACGTACGGAGCTTGCCACAATACGACAAACAAAGACTTTAAATTTGCCTTCTATCTCTACTTCCTGTTTCTTTAAACCAAAACACCATTAAGCACAAATTATTATAATATTCTTAAAAATATTTACAATGTAAGAAAAGTTTAAGAATTCCCTAAATAGAACTTTTTTTTAATAATTGAATAAAAATTAATAATTATCATTCCCAAACTTAATCAAAAATCCAGCAAAAATCACCCTTATTATTATTATCTGAAGCCCCCATGAACGTTCATTCAACTTCATTAAAAATTTACGTAATTTATAATGTATACTAAAAAAACGATCTTTGTTGATTCTTACATCAAATTTTCATAAAAACAATTTTTAAATTATTCAAATTAGAAATATTCAACGAAATGTTAATTTTTAAATTATTCGGATTAGAAATATACAACGAAATATTCACAAATAAACATAATAAAACATTCAGATTGGCTAACCTGTTGTTTCCAGCTCCAATCAGTCCCAACTGCTCCCGTATTCAGCTTAGTGATTTAATACTACCAACATTGAATCCAGATCTGCTTTAGATATGGTCTGCATTTTTCTTAGCATCTCTTTAAATTATTTTAGCGCCCTTTGTTAAACTTCCCAGTAATTAATAAAAGAATTAAATGCTTGTTGCATTTCCTCATTGGATCCTTTTTATTAATGTTAATAAATTAGAATTTAAATTAAACAACTTTTAGTTACTTACATTTTTAAAGGGTTAAAACGACAACCTCTTTTAATTTTTCACAATTACCTTCGTACTATTTATTACTTCACAATAAATCACTTCACCTAAATATTTTCTTTTAAGTGATGTGTACTAAGCCTTAATTCATGTTGAACTGATTTGTTTACAAATCCGGTAGTATTTAAATGAATCGCCTATCTATTGACAAGCGCAGAGTTTGCTATTATTTGTGATTCTTACATACCAGGTTTTTGGGTATTCCTATCGTACTTTATTGTTTATTGAAGTTGACGCGTTGATTTCGGCACGTAACATTTCGAGTTAATTGCATTCTTCCTCTTGGATTTTTATATTTCTAGATTACGTAGACCAAATAAATTTAGTAAGCTTTGATTATATCACCCTGCCGTGTTTGTTTCCAATATATCAGGTGCTGATTTTTGCTTGAAGTCACATTTACTTAATATAGTTTATGTTTTAAATTATATGCGTTTGCTATCTTACGCATTTTTAAACCTGCTTGTTTTAATTGTGATTCTTGGCGTAGTAATGATGCGTTATCCATGCGTGTTGCGTTTCAGCTTTTGTTCATGTAGTTTTAGGACTTGTAAATTTGTTTATTCAGATAAATCTTCTAAAATACTTTTCATTAACTAAATTAATTATGATTATGGTTTATATAGAGGGCGCTGTCATTTACTTTCCAGCCTAATCATCGTATTTCTTGTTTTCTTCAGAAAACTGTCTCGTTTTCTGAACCCTCATGTAATTTATATGAAATGCGCTATACTATTAGTTCTAACTACCCCTAAATAACTTATTAACACAGCAATATATATATATATATTGCTGTGATACCCTGTATAAAATCGAGCCTCACGAATTGGGCGCCAAGAATGCTGTGAATCTTCTCATATCTGCAGGTACTTGCCCTTTCAAAAAAAAACATTCGAGCCCCACAGTTTGGGCGTCAAGAATGCTGTGAAACCTTATAAATCACCTGGTCCGTTGATTCCTTCTGTTAATCGCCTCGGCTGCTCTTCTAGATAACTTCCATTCTCAATCATAAAAATTAAACAACACATTCCTACCACAAACATCAACGTTAACTCTATTTACATCAATATTCAGAATACATTAAATTTTCAAATTAAATTTGAACATAAAATTCAGTTTTAAAAAGAATTTCCGGATTAATTTTATTATCATTTTACTGTGCATCCAAAATTAAAGTCCTTGTTGGATGCCTACTAATTAATATAACAATATAAGCAGACCGGAGTCTGAGTATAAAGGAGCATCTACCACCCCTTTACGTTAATTAACCAGGTTTGTCTAATTGAGCTCAAAGACCTACCCAAAGTTTCATCCTATTCCCGAACATCAAAACAAAATACCCCTTTTACTTAAACAAGCAAATTTCATCTTAAAATTAAATTTTTATGGTTAGAAAAATTCCACTAATGTCCATTTAAAGTAAATCAATTATAAAGTCATTCAATACACACAAAAATGTCAAACAAAATAGTACAATTTACCTGAAGGTTATTGTCCTCGTAGCTTCAGTGTAATCGTCCCTTTTGTAAATCACACCATTCCAACCGGATTCTATTTACAGCTTCAAGTTGTCAACGCTTTAAAAATGTTCTCCATCACCATTAATTTAAAGTTGTTTCTAGGCTTTTCCGGAACTCATCTGTGTATATCTGCCTCTGGTTCAGTGGATGCAGACACATTTACGAACCATTTAGTCATTAACACCCCGCAAAATAGCAAAGAAATTCATACTTCCTTTTACCAATATTACCAATATACGCCAAAACTGCCTACTTTTGGGTATACATTTGTCGTTGTAAATTTTACTAATTGGTACCGTGATAATAAACTTTTATTACCTTGTATCTAAGTGCACTGAAGTACATTCATGTTAGCACGTAAAATAACCAATTATTTTGAGTCACTAAAATATACTAGCACACTTTAAATTATTTAATCAAACTAAAATGCACTGTTTAATATCAAGTCGCGGATGCACGAGCTTTTAACGCATCGAATCGTCGAAAGTCTAAGAGTCTAAGAGAGAAACACATATTCCGCCTGTATATATAGCGAATAGCCGACACGTCGCTTTGTTCCTAAAACGGGTAATTCAACGAATTCCTCATTCTACGTTCCCAGTCTGTAGCCTGCACGTCGATTTTTATGAATTTAGTCCTCACCCCATTGAGATCTCAGAAAATTTCAACACGGCCCGCAAAGTTGTCCGAGAAAAGCTAATTACTTTTATACAGAAATTGTTGTTCTACCTCTGATATATGCATCCTATTTTAACCAATCGCAACCCCTTGACGTTGCTTAAATCCCGCCCTTTTACAATATGTGTCTTTGCTTGACGCATTTTCTCTTTCCTTTTCTAACCTGTTCGTATTGGTGCAAATTTACATTCTTTATTATCGATTATATTTTAGTCCACGCGGACTGTTATCTTGGTTTAATAACCCCGTATCGCACATTCTCGTGAATATTAAGCCCCGGTTTCTCCAAGATTCTTTGAAACATTAATTATTTGCCAAATTTACGCAGAATGAGCTTTTTTAAAAATACGCAGGTGTTCTGTATTTCCTGCTAAAGCATCTGATCGTTTCCAATATCCTTAGAATCAACATGTTTATCCAAACAAATTAACTTGAAATTGCCTTTTAAAAACACGCAGGGGTGTTCAAACGTAACATTTTAAATAACCTTCCTACGATTTGACTATTATTGGGTTTTTACAAGTTTTATGCTTATTATTAATAATGGTTCAATTAACTCCAATTAAAATTGATTTCCATCCTTTCATTTTTAGCGAATACAAATTATTATCCGTACGTTTTGTTTAATACCAGTTATTTAAAATAGAGTTCATTAATATAAATTTTGCACGTAATTTCCATTTGTTTAGGAATAATTAAATTATCCACTGCGCTTTTCAATACTGCTTCTTTTGATGTAAAGCGTCTTATAGATAATTTAAATTTCTTATTTTTACTGAAACGACCGAGTTTATTTATGCTTCAAGGTTTTAATAAAGCGTATTATTTAATGAAATTTCCTTATACACGGTGATTAAAATTATTTGATTTGATTATTTAATTTTCTACCCTGGTCTAAATATGAGTAATATATATATATATATAATATGCAGAGTATCCACAATCTACCTCAGTATGCGGGTACCTTCTTTTTATTATAGAAAATACTATGTTGGTTAAGTCAACAAAGCCAAGTAGAAATTTACGAATAGTAGGTTGGGTTTTCTGAAAACCCATGTACATGCTCAACCCCATTAGATATTTGGAAAAACTAAAATTGGCCATTTTAACTACTACCAGTGTAATCTTTTACTGCATTATATTATCACTAGTTCAACGGCATAGGTGCGTTTTAATAGAAACTCATCTACTGTCTGTCAACTGTGTTCTTAATACGCTTTCAATTGGGTTATATAGCCGAGTCTTCGCGTTACGTCATAATTTAGCGAACTTTAATCACCGTTCCTATGTTTTCATTAGTTTATTCCGGAGGTGTGATGCAGCATTCAGAAATATGTCGTTTTAACTGCCTAAGATTACTAATTAGTTTCCTTTACCTACACGTTATTTTATCAACAGCCAAGGTTCAGGATTGTAATTACTCTTATTTTTACGGCTTTTTCGCCTTAATTAAGTGTACTTTTACATTCCTTATTTGATAGCTTACCGTATTTCATCAAACATCTTCTGTTCCACTTAATTACTCGATTATTCTAGAATAGTCAATGAACGCGTTATCAAGTTATTTTTCTATCAAAATACAATCGTGCTTCTTTTCTTAGAATCAGCAATTGATTCTTTAAAACCTAACGAAGAATGCTGTCTTCGAATTTTATTCTCAATATCAAAATTAAAATATGACACATGCGGCATCTCGCAAAATGAAATTTAATGCGTTTTTATTATAACGTCAATTCTTCATGGAGTATCTGCACGTGATCTTCTCTATTGCAAACATGAAAATCTTTTATAATAAATATGTCTTCATGCGCAATCGACATACCATTGAGTGCTTTTTGAATAAAACTCTTTAAAAAAAAATTCATTTGCGCAAAAGATACCATTATCCTTATCTAAAACAACAGTTCTGCGTCATTAAGGATTATATTCTTTCAGTAGCACTGATTTATGTTTCAATAATTTAATATATTAAGCATCTTAACAAAAACACTGCTCTGTGATATGAGCTTTCTCTAACATTTTTCTGAATCTGCTCAAGTTTGTGGCATCATGTCTACAAAATAATGTTAAATGTCATTTGATGACCTCTAATTACATCAATATATATATATATATATATATATATATATGTATATATATATATATATGTATTGATGTGATAAAATCATACGAAGTTATTGAACACCACGTTCTGCAAATAAAATCACCTCGAAACACGAAGAAACCCACTTTTCCAGAACTTAATTTTTTACACTCTGTTTAATATTTTAGTAGTACGATATGATCAGTGCAGCATTTTCTTGTACATAAGTGAAATACATATTTTAATCAAAACAAATGCTGAATAATTACGCAATCAACCAAAACACAAGAACATCTATTGATTTAAACCCCGAATTTTTTAAAGTCGTAAAATACGCCATCTTAAAGAAGTATCAAATTCCTTTTTAAACGCATTAGGTATATTCCTGAAAACAATATATTAAAACCTGTTCTAAAGATGTTTTCTTTAAAAGTATTTGGATGCAAAACGTGAATTTGAACAAACTAATCGAATCTTTCTAGATTTCCTCAATTTTTGTGTATTATTTGAAAAAAGCTACTCTAATTAATTAACATATATTCTAGATACTTTCAGCTGTCTGGTAGCACTAAGCTCATTGTAAATGAACAGATAAATTAGGAATGGCAGTTAAGAATCTTTGTAATATAAATAAATGCATCCGTAGAATGCTATAAGACAAGTGAAAACTATAAATCAGAAAAGAAAAGATTTGTAAAGGCCATAAATCACAAATGCCAGGTAATTATTTCGAACGATAGCAGGCAGTATAAATAAACCGTGAAATTTGTGGAGCACGATTAAACGTTTTAATAGACCATGAATTAAAATAGGGAGCGATAACCGGCCATTACAAATACATGGTTTCCATTTATTAGTAACAGATAGTAAGATCCTTACTATACAATAAATCTTAACTGATATCTAATTAAAATGAGAAAACCACGTCGACTGAACAGAACTATAGTTCATTATTACACCATACCCGCGAAAAGTGCTGAACATTCAGAAATAAAATCATGTATAATATTCTTTTAAATTAAAACCGGTAAATAATTATGAGAAAACATTCATTTGCCAATAGTTGGTAAAGCTTTGCAAATTGTTTGTTTATAAAGACATTTCATTCACAGTTACTCAGTCGTCAAAATTACTAATTGTCTGCTACACTGAAAGTTGTAATTTAAATTTTGGTGAAAGGTCACCTCGTTGTTTTAACATTTATTTAAAAAAATGGTTATATAAAGTGTAACAAGGGATTTTCTGTTGCAGTCATGGATAAAATTATTCTCAATGGAAGTAATTTGGGGATGGAGATTATAATCAAAAACCTGTTTTAACGAAGACTTTAGTACCTAAGTACAGCTTTACTTAAAATCTTTTAAAAAACATTTTCTGATATAATTAGTTAAATAGATTAAGTTTGCATAAGATTCTTTACGTATAGATATTTTTGTTTAAATGGATATTGTCATGTTATTTTGCGTCAAATTCCAATAACGTTTGATCATTATAAAAAGTTCAAACTGATATCTAATCAGTTAATGTTTTTTTCGGACTAAGAGAGATTTTGGCAATTAATTTTAATAATCGATACATAGTGTGAGATACATAAGAAAGTTTGAGAGGGATTATATGCTCTTTATAATAATTACTCATCATTAGGTCTTCAGTGCTGGAACTGGTTAGACGCGTACCCTCATTGTTTCCTATTCTGAACTAACCTACATATTTCCCTGAAATTTGCACAGTCTGCATCTACCACTATCCGATTAGGGTCAACATTTACCTCCTTTTTCCTATCTCTTCTTGTAATATATCCCATACTATTCCCCAAAAATGCCTTAGAACGTATTCTGCTCGTTTATTTCTCCTATATATTTTTTTCGCAGATATCTTTGTCTCTCTACCATTTCTATAACCTATTTGTTATTAACTTTGTCCGTCCATGCTGTCATCCTCAAACATCTGAAGCACAACATTCCAAAAAACTGTTACCGTTTTTCTGTTTGCTATTCCTACTGCCCGTATTTAATAGGTATACTGTGCCATGCTCCACACATATGCTTTCAACAATTTTCTTCTTGTTTCTATGTTTGTTGTCTTTGATCATAGGCTCTGTTCTTTCTTGTTAGATACAGTTCGGTCCCCTTCTATTTTACAGTTCCCCCAGCACTTGAACATTTGCCGATTTAATATTTTTTCCAATATATCTCTTTGCACAGTCATCATTAGTTGCAGATATTTCAAACCCAACACCTGTAGTTGTTTATAATAAACATCAGATTTATCTGCGTTTATTTTTTCGACATTAGGTTTACCGTATCAAAACTGGTTGGACACGTACCTCCACTTATTTATATTCTGAGCTAGCCTACACAGTGCCCTGAAATTTCCACACAACCTATTTCACCGAGATTCAGTGGTATGTGAAGGAGAATGGCTCCGTGGCGTAGTTGGTATGCGTGTGACTACTACGCCCAAGATTCCGAGTTCGAATCCCGACACGGTCCGCTTGAAAAATGTCAGGCGAGCATTTTTCACAAAAATACGCCATCGTTCGGATGAGAGGTAAAATGGAAGTCCCGTGTGTGAGTGTTGTCAGGCACGTTAAAGATCCCTACCTTGCTTGGAACAGCAATGGTTCAGCAAAATTCAAAATTTTTCAGGTAAAAAAAAATCGCTTCCTGGCCAATATAGTACCTTCGAGTGGAGCATTGGAAAATTATATGTAAGGTATCTGAAGGAGGTTAAGCAGCTGTGGCTGCCAATGATCTTCCAACAATTGCCGAATTAATAGTTTTCCAGTAAATCCTTTCACACAATTAACATTATTCGGGAATATTGCACAACCAATTCCTGTAGTTGCTTATAATAATCATCATGTTTAAGTACAGTTATTTTATTCGTTATAAGTTTATCCATTTTGGGACTGGTTGGATGCGTACCTACATTGATTTCTATTCTGAGCTGGGCTACACATTTCACTGAAATTCTCACAGCCTGCATTTTTTACTATCTGTGTGCAGTAGTCTTACCTAGGTCTACCTCTACTTCTCTTTCTTCCTATCTCTGCTTCTAATATATTCCGCACTATTCCCTCATGCCGTAGTATGTGACCTATTATCATATCCCTCTTATTTATTACTGTTTTCCACATACTTCTTTCTTCCCCTACCATTTTTAGTACCTCTTTGTTCTTAACTTTGCCTGTCCATGATACCTTCACCATACATATGTAGCACCACATTTCAAAGACTTCTACCTTTCTAGTCCGCTTCTCCTATTGCCCAGGCTTAACAGTCGTACAGTGCTGTGCTCTATACATATGTTTTAAGCAATCCTTTCCTAGTTTATATGTTTGTTGTCTTTGAACACAGTAGTTGCTTTGTCTTGTTAAATAAAGCACCACTTTCTGCTAATCTTTGTTTTATATTTTTTGTGCTCTTCTTGCGTTATTTGGCTTCCTAAGTAGCAGAAATCCTTAACCTTTTGTAAGTTCGTGTTACATATTTGTATTCTTGTTTTTGATTTATTTTCTCCTCCTTTGCATACTAGTACTTTAGTTCTAGATTTGTTAATTTTCATACCGCATCTCTCTGTTAGAACTGGCTCATTTCATTAAGAGCAGCTTCTAACTCTTCATGCTAGATGCTAATACTGCTATATCATCTGCAAATCTAAGCATATCAATCCTTTGTCCCTGCATAGTAATTCCAAATGTCTTCCTGCATTTGACAGTATTCATTGCCTCTTCAATGTACAAGTTAAAAATTAATGGGAATAGGGCACATCCCTGTCTCACCTCTTTCTTAATGTTTACTTCTCAACGTTTCTGCTCTAATTCTATTACTGCTGTTTGCTCTTTGTCTATCTCTATAACTCATTCTAATCTTTTTGAGTATTTCAAACATTTTTTTCCATTTTAGATTGTCGAATGCTTTTTCCAGATCCACAAACCCCATATGCAAGCTTTTCTCCTTTTTCTATTGTTTTCTCCATTATCACTCTCAGAGCTAAAATAGCCTCCCGTGTACCCCTGTTTTGTCTAAACCCAAATTGGTCTTCTCTTAGTATTTTTTCAGCCTGTTTTTCCATTCGTCTTTGTACAATTCTAGTTAATATTTTTGACGTGTGCTGTCAAACTTATTGTTCGAAAACTTTCATATCTATCCTCGCCTTTTTATTTTGGTATAGTTACTATGATGATACGTTTGAAATCTTTGGGTATCTCGCCTGTCTCGTACATATAGTTTACTAGTTGGAAGAGACGTTTTGTTATTGCTTTTCCAGCGGCTTTTAGAGTTTCTGCTTGCACCTTATCTGTACCGGCGCCTTACCATCTTTCAGACCCTTTAATGTTAACTCAAACTCATCTCTAAGTATAGGATATCTCAAGTCATCATTTTCAATGTCTGATTCCTATTCTAATGCTGTTAGTTCCCCTCCTGCACAATAATTTCCTATATATTCTTGCCATTTACCCACTTTCTCTACATTTTCTATCATGATGTATCCTCCTGTGTCCTTTATATTCTTGCTATACGGTTTTATATCCCTAAAATTGATTCTAATTAGTTTGAATGCTTTATCTGTCTTTCCTATTTCCATCTTAGTTTGTACCTCTTTGCACTTTTCATCAATCCATTGTTCTTTAGCTTTCTCGTATTTGCGAATAATTTCCCATTTTATAGCTTTGTATCTATTTTTTCTGTTTCATCTGAACTTTTTTTGTATTTTCGTCTTTCTTTTATTAGATTCAGAATATCCTTTGTTATCCGTGGTTTCTTATTTTCTTTTTGTGTATACCCCCGAATATATCTGGCCGCCATATCTAAGCTGGATTTAAGGTTATTCCATTCTGTTTGTACTTCCTTGATATGTGATATTTTCCCGATATCTTTCAGCAATTCATTTGACTTTTTTTTCGAATTGCACTTTAAGTACGCTGTGTACTTCGGAGATAATGTGGTGGTTTCTCGTTGCCTTTCACATCGCGGTAGTGTTTCTGAGCTTGACACTTGACGTCGAGCTGCGGATTTTGATCTGATTTTCGTAGGTTACCCAGATTCGATCGTAGAGCAATCGGCTGTTGCCGATAAAATAAATATACAATTATTTAACCAATGTAACAGTAGTGGCTGCTGAAACCGTCAGTGTGACAAATGTTTACACACGATGTACAGATCTGGAATGCTGTTCTCACATCTACTCCTATGGATTTATAAAGTGATCCAGGATTATATGTACCGTAATTGCTAAAGCTAGTATAACGTTTAAAAATAAGCGTACTCTTTTATGTACGTATAATTTTTTTCACTACTCAGTATTAAGGGAGATACAAACCTGTAAAGGGGTGAAACTAGCTTAATTATTTAAAATGCTTGCCAGACGCTTTTGAATTACGAATTCATATATTGGGGGTGCGTATTAGACATTAGGTTTAAGTTTATGTTTTCACTACTTCTATCTCTTATGATTAGGAAACAGTTGTTGGTGGTGCTTGTAAAACGTTAGTTTTTTTTAATTTGCAATTATTTCAACAAATTTTCTAAAAACAGTATTCCAAACTATTCCGCACAAAGCATACTTGGTACGTTTTGTGTAATTTAAATCAAAAGTAAATTTACGTTTTTATGTAACCCATTACAAAGTCCTTTAGTAAGTTAAGTAGGCCTAGGAATAGAAGCTTCATATAAAACGACACTTTAATATTAAGTCTTTTATGAAATCTAGGTGATTTCAAATAACTCCATACATTAAAATGCAGTGGATTCACATCACAAGTTCGAGGATGCCATTTAATTGCTGCATCTGTACCGATACAAATCCATTTATTAAAAAAGTGGTCTTGCAACCACCTTATGCATATTTTAGTATAGTAGTGTAGCGCCATCATCGTACTCAGCATGCTTTTTCGTATGTGCAGTGCAATATTATTTAAAGCGTTATCCACAAAAACTTAATACATGTTTCTATTTAAATTTTTAGAACCATGTGGTAACCTATAAAATGACTTCCTAAAATTGCGGCCCACACATTTATTTGAAAAGTATGTTGAAAAAGGATTTTCATGGTTGCCCAGTGATTCTTCTCAGCCTAAAGATGAATATTTCTGAAAATAAACACATCTTGACGTGTAAATGTGACTTCGTCCATAAATTGAATGCAGTATAAGAAATTTTTGTCATTTTATATTTTGACTTGCAATACTCACAAGTCACGCCTGTGGTATTTTGTCGTATAGTAGTTTCTGTACGTGTCGATAGTGATATGGATGCAACTGCTGTTGATGCGGAACTCTTAAAGCACTTTGATAGGAAATGTTCGCTCTTAATCCTGACGTACGAGTACTTGTCGCGTAATCATAATGGTATCGAGAATTTGTTGTTCCATGCAGACAGTCTTTGCTCTTCAAAGACATTATAATTTGAATAAGAGCCGTTATACTTGCGACCACGTCCCCAATGCTCCACCCGAAGGTACTACATTGGGTTTAAAGGCGAAAAATAAACGTGCTTCTAATTTATTCGAACTTCATATTAATCCACCGTAAATAAAAATCTAACAGACTGAAACAAAAACTAAAAACAGGGTTTAAATAATGGTATCCCTAGCGTTAACTTTGGACTGTGCCCGATCAACAAGACGAGCAAAAATGAAAGGAGGAGGGATTCGTAATACCGGATAGCAGACGCCGGCTCTGCTTACCAGTGCGACCTGAAGGGTCGACTTAAAACTATCTAAATCTAGCTAGCTAATTTAAAATGAATTCAAATTTCTAAGCAGTTGCCAAATGTATTAATAGTGAATCCAGCTATTTTGCCAGCTTTATAAATTTACAAAATCGTCCTCCCTGATCTAAGTATTTTATCCTAAATTTGTCCCTAACGTTCCCTATCATACCCTAACTGACATATTATATATACAGTCGTCTTTTCTATATATACTGCGACCAAGAATTGGCGACAGAACGTCAAATGAATTAAATCAAGCCACAAAACAATACAATGCAGGCAAAAATATAAGTGTAAAAATAAATATAAATATAATATAAATGTTTAAATAAACATACAATAAATATATAAATAAATATCTGAATAAGCAAAAGCATGTAACAGTGCATATATTAGCATAAGCAAATACATTATCAGGTGCACTCGCATGAGCATTATTATATTGACTAGCGCTATTACACAAAAACGTGCTTGTTAAGATTATTTCAAAATCTGTTTAAAATCACAAATCAATGCTCATGCGAGTACAGCCGCCACAATTTTATTCTTACCTCCAATATAAATTTCTCCAGCATCCGAAAATCTGGTCGTCTACCTACATTTATTGGTTTTCTACTTTTATGTGGGAGTCGAATATGCACTGTTAAAGTCCTGGTGGATATGCACTAAATGTTTTAGGGGAATCACAATCACTTCACTTTTAAGTCCTGGGGAGACGCGCGGTTTCACTCTATTTTATTATTTCTTTATTTATTACACTTATTTAAATTAATGAGGTTTCCTGATTTAGTTTGTTGTTATTTATTTGTTTTGATTATTCCTGATTTTTTGCGCGTAGTGATTGTTTTAGTGTGTGTTCGTCGTGCATATTAGAGTTTTGGGTATACTTATTTAATTATTATTATTATTGGTTTTCTTTCTTTTTTCTTCTTTTTCTCTTTTTGTTGGTTTTTTTTGCAGGTTTTGGTTATAATGCTCTTATCATGTCAAAATCACGCCAGGTCGAAATCTATAATTTTTCAATCCTCCCACCATCCCCTCCCGACTTACACACGATTATCATCGTATAATCTCGCAACCATTCCTGCGAACTCTCTAAAGGCTGTCCAGAACGCCTTCTGGTTAGCAACTACCCCGACTTCCTCTAGGCACTTTGGCCATGCTAGACCTACGATAGCTAATTTCGTATCAGCCAACACTCGATTTGCCGCTTCAAGCGGGCAGTCGAAGAGCACGTGCTCTGCGCTTTCCGCGCCCTCACCGCATTCACAGCGGTCGTTGTTGGTTAACCCGAACCTATGTAAATACGCTTTCAGGGCGCCGTGCCCTGTTATCAACTGAACCATTTTATGATCGAGTTTTACCTCGATCTTGCCTCTAGCTTCTAAGCTCGGTATGAATTTGTGGGTCAACCTGCCCGTGGCAGCGTTGCTCCACCTCTCTTCCCATTGTCGGATTAACTTTTCACACAGCTTTCTTTTAATCAAAGACTTCGGTATCGACGAATGTGATATTCGGAAGTCTCCCGTCGCGGCCTCTTTAGCAAATTCATCAGCCCTATCGTTACCTACGTTACCATTGTGCGATCTGTCCCAACAGAACTTTTAACGTCGAAACTTGAGCGCCGTACGCGCTATCCTCCAGATGTCCGCTTGGAGGTCTGTCGAGGTGTTCATGTTTGTTAAAGCCGTCAGCGCCGATTTACTATTACTGATTATATAATACTCGTCTCTGCCCGTATGGTTTAATACGTAATCGATAGCCTCTCGTATGGCTACCAATTCGCACTGGAAAATTGTGCTCCAGTTCGCGAGTTTGGTTTGTAACCGAAACACCTCCCTTTCCTGTTTATACACGACAAACGCCGCGCCTGCTTGCCCATCGTCCATACGTGAACCGTCCGTATGAATTCTGATACCTATCGCGTCCTAAGCACCTTCGACAAACTCGATTCCTCTAATATCAGCCAGGTGACCCAACTAAGATACAACGATCTTTCTTGCAATTTCCCTATTACCAAAATTAAGATCTTTAATAATTTCGCGCCCTTTTCCTATATTTATTAATCGCCTATCTCTAATCCCCCTAACGACATATTCGATAGGGACAGTCTTACTGATCACCAGGACCGCCTTCGTGGAGGTGGTTCTGTACGCCCTGGCCGCTTTCACTGCGGTTATGCGTTGTACGCTCGTCAATTGACGCTTCTCCCTGACTTTACAACCTTCCGCCCATACAGAAGTTGCGTACAGCATTGCCGGCTCAATTGCTCCGGCATAAACCGTCCTCATCGATTCGCCCCTGAAACCCCACTTTATTTTAGCCGCCGCCATCATTTTATTTGATATTTCACCGTCCTTACTTTTTACGTATTGTACGTGCGCTTTCCAATTTAATTTATCGTCGATCTTGACGCCGAGGTAGGTAATACAATCTTTAAACTGGATTTTCTCCCCTCCTAGCTCTAGCCTAGGAGGATTTTAATTTTACCGCCTGCGACCATTCGTGTAATTTATTAAGCGCCTCGTTCGGTTTTGTGCGCATATCCATTAGCAATCTCGATCTTACAATTAAAAGCGTGTCATCCGCAAACCCAACGATTGAGCATCCTGCGGGCAACTTGACCCTAAAGATGCTCTCATACAACAACTTCCAAAATGTGGGACCAGAACATGACCCCTGCGGGCATCTCCTTTCCACCTCACGCGACAGAACTTCACCCGGAATTTCAACCTGTGCCAATCGCCCCGAGAAATAACTCTTGACCAAAGACATCAAGTTTCGCGGACCTCCCTTACAATCTAACTCGCAAACGATTAATGACCACCAGGTAGCATCAAATGCTCCTGAAATGTTCAAAGCAACAACGACACAGTACTCTTTAGCATCTCTCGCCTGCTTAATTTCCCCGACAACGAACTCTAACGCGTCGATAATCGACTTGCCCTCTACGAAACCAAACTGTCGGTTATTAAAGCCGCCGCTGTCTCGCACTAGGTGCTCAACACGCGTAGTCATAACGCGATCTAAAACTTTCCCCAGCACCCGTAGCAAGCTAATTGGACGATAGCTGCCCGGATCTGACGCATCCGCCTTTTTAGGTTTGGGTATAAATCTCACATTCTGAATTTTCCAGCAACGTGGAAAAACGCCCCTTTCTAAACAAAGATTAAGCAACCCGACAAAGACACACGGGGCTAACAGGCACGCCTCCAGAGCTGCGTCTGAAGTGATTCCATCATGCCCCGGTGCCTTCTTAGGGTTCATCCTCCTAAGAGCCCTGACGACCTCGTGAACTAGGATTGTCTTACCGGCACCTGTTCCTTGCGCCTCTGCAGCTTCCCGACGTACTAAATCGTGCGACCCTTCATCCCCCTCGGGATTATCAGAATGGAAAAATATCTCTAGTAAATATTCCGCTGTGGTTTTAAAACCTTCCGTGTATTCACCATTTGTTTTCTTTATATTACTGAGCGCGATTTTTTGTTGTTTTCCTCTAATTAAGCGGTATGCGGTTCCCCAGGGTTCTTTCTCTGAGTTTCGCGTGCAGAATTCTTTAAATTTATTCGTTCGCGTTTCTTCTATTAATATTTTATATTCGCGATAACTTTGATTATATTCTATTCTCCGTTGTTCTCTTATATTTCCCGAGGCGCGTTGATAGCGGCACCTTAGATTACGCGTTTGTGCCCGCTTGGTGGTTAGTTCCCGGGTCCACCAGGGTACGCTCTCTTTAAATGTTTTCTTTTGCGGCATGGAATACGACGACGCGTCAACCACCACGTCGCTTAATTTTTTCGCGAGTGTTTCTACTTCGTCTGCCTCTCGGCAGTTAAATAGCTCATTTTCGAGCGCAGGGATACTTTTGCC
Source organism: Platerodrilus igneus (assembly GCA_036346225.1). Lineage (NCBI taxonomy): Eukaryota > Metazoa > Arthropoda > Insecta > Coleoptera > Lycidae > Platerodrilus > Platerodrilus igneus. The sequence continues at coordinate 1,786,245 of JARFIW010000739.1, forward strand.
AAATTTTTGTTTAAACCGCTCCCAATTTGCTTTTTTATTACAGAACCGCGGAAATATAGTTAGTTGCTCGTTTGCGATTGTTTTGATTTCAACGTCCCATGTTATTAATTTATGGTCAGAGAGCGTTTCCTCGTTCGACGTTAATTTCCAATCATAAATGATTTCTAATATCTCGTGCGAGGCTGCAGTAATATCAATAAAACTGCTGCCTCTATGCCCCTCAAACGTAGGTAAATCATTAGTGTTTATCACACTAAGGTCCCATTCCGTAAAAGATCAGCAACCTGCGAGCTTCTATCGTCTTCGATAGGGCTGCCCCATAGTGGCGACTTGGCATTAAAATCTCCCCCGATGATTAGATTTTTATTTCTGCCGATTTTACGAATAATATTATCTACTTGATTTATCAAGTCTTCGGTTTGGGGATTTTCCCGTCGGGAATCGACCGGCGGGAAATACGCGCTTATTACGTAGAACGCATTACCCCCTGATTTGATTTCGGCTGTCGTTAAAAATTCGTTTGATAAATTATTTAATATAATTCCGGCGCACGTCCCATTATTTATTATTATCCCGCTACGCGGTCGTTCACTATTCTCGTTTAAGACGGTAACCCCCTTCCCAAAACCTGTTATTTTGTGGCTATACAGGTGCGATTCTTGTATAAGCCCAATTTCGATATTGTTTTCGATGAATAACTTTACGAAGTTATTTGTTGCCCCTTTACCTTTCCTAAGATTCAGTTGCGCGAATTTAATCTTCTTGCTTCTTATGGACTTTGTTTTATCTTCACAGTCCATAATCGATGTTTCGTGTGGTTGCGTTCTTCAGACACTGCATCGTGAGGCATCTACTCGACTTGGCGTCGTGGCGCGTATTGACCTTCGCGCCACCGCCAGTTCTGTCGTTTGCCCTAGCGCAAACTACACGGCAGGGGACTGCCTTCCGGCAATTCTTGAATTCATGCCCGACCTCGGCACAGTTACCGCACCACTGTACCTTCTCCTTGCATTCCATCGATCGATGGCGGTACTCGTAGCACCGGTAACACTGGGTCATCGAGAAGTGGTCCCGGGCTTATACTCTTCGCCACCTGAGATTAATAGCATCAGCTAATATACGCCTTCGAAGTGTGGGGGTCACTTATTATTTATTTATTTGTTTGTTCCAACGTTTTAGTAGTCTGCTACCTGAAATTTAAGCAGACCTGGCTTTCCCACAGAAAGTAACCGTCTGTAGGGCGTGTGTGTGCGTGTGTGTGTGTGTGCGCGCGTTTGAGAGCATGTGTTATGTGTGTGTATGTGTGTGTGTGTGTGTGTGTGTGTGCTGTGTGTGTGTGTGTGTGTGTGTGTGTGTGTGTTGTGATGTTGAGGTCCGTGTTACGTTTCCCCTCTAGAACCAGGACCATCGGCATTCGGATATCCTAGTCGTCAAGGAAAAACGCTAACGGATTTGCCTTATCAGCCTGGACCATCGGCAGCCGGAAATCCAGATGTTGAAAAGGCAATGTAAGTGTGTGAATGGTGTTTTGTGTTTGTGCATTGTTTGAGAGGTGTTTTGTGTGTTTATGTGTGTGTGTGTGTATGTGTGTGTGAGGCTTGTGTGTATGTGTGTTGTGTATGTGATGATGGTATCCCCCTTTAGGACCAGGACCATCGGAAGCCGGATATCCCAGTCGTTAAAGAGGAACGCTAGGTTGTGTTTGTAAAGTTTGTGTGTGTGTGTGTGTGTATGTGTGTATGTTGTGTTTGTGATGTTGATGTCCGTGTCCGTGTCACGTTTCCCCTCTAGAACCAGGACCATCGGCAGCCGGATATCCTAGTCGTCAAGGAAGAACGCTAACGGATTTGCCTTATCAACCCGGGCCATCGGCAGCCGGAAATCCAGGTGTTGATAAGGCAATGTAAGTATGTGAATGCTGTTTTGTGTTTGTGCATTGTTTGAGAGGTGTTTTGCGTGTTTATGTGTGTGCGTGTGTGTGTGTGCGTGTGCGTTTGTGTGAAGTCTGTTTGAAATGTTAATTTATGTTTATGTTTGCCCAGGTTACCAAAAGGTTGGATTGAATTGGTATAATTTTGTACATGTTTGAACTTATACTATTACATAAATAATTGGTTCCTTCTGAGGAAAGGATTTGTTTACTGTATTATTTGCCTCAGGTATGTGTAAGTTTGGTTCTTAAAATTTAGCGTTAGTAAAAAGAAATGAAATTCCCTATTCTACTACTTAAGATTAACTTATACGAATACTTAAAATTAACTTATACTACTACTGTTAGTTATTATTTGATAGAGACGGGGTTGCTAATATGTAGAAACATGCAAATTCTACATATCAGGGAGTTGGATTGTTTCAAAGTCGGGTTAATGTTTTGATCTTGTGGCTTCTGGTCGTCAAGAGCGAAGCTCTTGGAATTCCAGGAGATTGGTCTCCGGTCTCCAAGGAGAGGTGGTACTTTTATGTCTCTGTCCTTGAGTTTTGTTTGTGTTTTATCCGTCAAGATAACGTTGGTGGATGAGTGCCGTAGTTTTTGCGTGAGTGCATTTAAGTGTGGAAAGAGGTTTTCGTTCCAAATCATCTGGTGTAGGGTCTTGTTTAATAATGTTTGTCTATGTGCGTAGAGGTACGGTTGTAAGTCATTACACTCGAATACTATATGTTCCGGTGTTCCTATTTCTCCGCACGTGCATATGTTGTTGTCAACTAAGTTCATGCGTTCTCTGTATGTTGGATAGGGTCCGTGGCCAGTTAGGTAATGAATAAATCCCCGACTGGGCACCAGGTATTTGGCTTTTAGGCGGTCTTTAATATTTGGGATCATTGCGTATACCCTTCTACCGGTTGTGCTTTGATCCCATCTTGTCTGCCATTCTGCAAGTATGTAGTTCTTTATTTCCGTCTTTGTCGTGGGCAGTTGGTTTGTTTTTAAGATCCGTTGTAGTTGTTGGTTGTCATTGTGTGTAAGATTGTATATTGCAGCTCGCTGTTTCACTACTAGGTCCAAGGGCATAGTTCCCACCAGTACATGAAGTGCATCATGTGCGGTAGTCCCATAAGCCCCCGTCAGTCGCAGTAAAACACTTCGTTGTGTACTGTTAATTTTTTGTCTAGGTTTGATTGTGTTAAGGCGATGTCCCCACGCGCTCGCGGCGTATGATACCATAGCCCCGAGCACACTGTTGAGATATAGCCTTACGCAATTAAGTGGTATCTTATAAGTCCTTTGGGCCAGCGTTGCAATGTTCTGCATTGCAGAAGTTGCACTTGCACAGACGGTGTTTATATGTGCTGAGTAATTTTGTTTTTCGTCTAATGTTAAGCCCGGATATTTTGTGTTTTGTGTTCTACTTATATTTACACCATCTAGTTTGATGGTGGGGTCCCTTGCCAGGGTTCCCTTCATCACGAGGTATGTAGTTTTTTGTGGTGTTATAGTCATTTTGTTGGTTTTGCACCAACTTTGTGTATGGGTAAGGGCGATGTTAGGTTTACGTTCTATTTCTCTTCTGGAATTGCCTTCAACCACCAGCAAGATGTCGTCGGCGTATGCAATCGTCGACAACACTTCGTCAACGGTGTCCAGCTTTTCCAAGAGTTCATCCATTACAATATTCCAAAATAGGGGCCCGCATATAGACCCCTGCGGGCAACCTTTGTTTATATGTTTGGTAATGCTCTCCGTGCCTTGTAGGGTTACGTACCTGTCCCTGCAGTAGCTCCTGAAAGAATGGTATAGTTGTGATGGACAGTTAATGGTCGTAAGTCTTGTAAAAAGTGAAGGCCACCAAAGGTTATTGAATGCACCTTCTATGTCCACTAATATTAATAGGACGTATTTTTCATGTGATTGCTTGATGGTTTGTATTGCTTGGTTTATTGCGTCTTCGGTCGAATTGTTTTCTGTAAAACCGTATTGTCTTGAATGTACTCCTGTGGTTTGTCTGTGATCTTGCATTCGCTTACATAGTAGTTTTTCATACGTTTTCCCTAGCGTGTTCAAAAGACATATGGGTCGGTAAGAGCCTGGTTGTTTGGGGTCTTTAACTTTCCCTTTGGGGATTATCACGACTTTCGCCTGTTTCCAGATGTTAGGAAAAACAGCTTGTCGTATGCATTCATTGTACAGTGCTGTTAACGTCGGTGTTAATATATCTTGTAGCGCTATGCAAATCTCCGCAAGAATTCCATCCGGTCCGGGTGCTTTCCTGCTCTTCGATTGGCATAGTGCGTATCTCACTTCGTCTTCTGTGAAAAGATCTAAGTTGTCATCTTGTCTGTTCCATGGTCGGTTACCTACGTGGTTTCTGTCGATTACTGCTTGTCGTCTGAGTCGTTGTTGGTTAGTGTCGTCTTGAACGTTGTCATCAGGCAAAAGTGTATGTAATAGTAGTGCCGCAGTTTCACCCCAGTCTTCGGTGTATGTACCGTCTTGTTTTATTAAAGTCGAATAAGTCTTCGGTGGTTTGATTTTACCTTGAGTGATTTTGTAGGGTATCCCCCAGGCGTCCGTTTGTAAGTGTCTTTCCACGAATAATTCCCATGACCTCCTCTTCATGTCAGTCAGTTCTTTTTGGTATATGTCTTTTAATTCTCGGTAATTTGTTAAGTGGTATGCTCTCTCGGCCGGTGTTAAAGAGTTTTGGTAGCTCTTTCTCGCTCGCTGTGTTTCCTTTTTTAGGTTTTGTAAGCGTCTTGTCCATTAAATTGTCTTTGTGTGTCGTGTTTTATGTTGTTTTGGGAGCACCTGCTCCATTGTCCGTCTAATTGTGTTGGTGAGTAGTTTTGTATACTCGTGGACGTTTTCGTCTGATCTTATGTCTTGTGGGGGTACAAATGTGTTCCTCAGTTTGTTCCAATTTGCGTTTTGTATTTTGTATCGTTGTACTAAGGTGAAGTTTTGTGGTGTGTCAAATGGCCTGGTTGTCATGTCAATGTTGAACGTGATTAGGTTGTGGTCACTAACGGTTTGGTGTTCTAATACCTGCCAGTCTTGTATGTAGTTGCACGCCAGCCCATTTGTCAGTGTAACGTCTATGTTTGTTCCTGTTCCTGCATGGGTGTTGTATGTGGATGGGTTATTAGGAAGGTTGATTACTTCGAGTTGTAGTTCGTTAATCAAGTTTTCGACTTGTTCTCCGCGTTCGTCTGTGAGTGAACTGTGCCACATTGGGGATTTTCCATTTACGTCTGCCATAATAACTATTGGTTTGTTGTTGTAAGTGTGCAATATGTTGCGTATGTTGTTTATGTACGGCTGGGGTTCCAGTCTGTATTGGAAGTAGCTTGTTACCAAGATCCACTTTCCAATCCGATTGTTTGAGACCTCCAGACATGTACAGTGTTCTCCGCTATTTCGTTGGATTGTCGTGATTGTCAATGTAGGGTCAAAAATGACAACTGCCGTTTGTGGATTCCTACCTGTATGTATTTGTCTTGCCCTGACTGGCATATTTGGTATCTTCCCATGCACCAGATAGGGTTCCTGTATAAAAATTGCATGTAATCTTAAGGTTTCAGCTAGTTGTCTAAGCTCTTTCATTACAGTTGCACAGTGCATGGCATTTATTTGACCAATTCTGATCTTTCCGTCGTCCATTATGGGTAATAGGCGTGAATGCTGCATTCTGGTTGTGGCTTGTGTTTGTGTGAGAGTGTTGTGTGTGAGTGTAGGTTCGTATTCCGTTTGTGGGTGGGTTTCGATTTTGTCAGTGTGCATGTTCTCTTGTAGTGTTTGTTGAAGATGTTGTCGATGTGTGATTGCCCTTGCTTTGTCCCTTTGAATTTGTGAAGGTGGTTTGTGTTTAGGTTGGTTAGGTTTACTGTCCATAGTCGGTCTTTTGTATGAGTCTGTCCATTAACATTTTGTGGGTTGGGCAATCTTTAGGGTTAGAAGCGCACTTTTTGTTACGTTTTAAGCATGGTATGCAAACTGAGGGTTGTCCGTGTTTGGGGCAGTCTGCCCTTTTGGGCTTGGAGTCCTCTTCCCCACAGTGTCCACATGTATCGGTGGTGCGTGTGCAATGTTTCGTGACGTGTCCTAAATCGAGACATCGTAGGCATTTGGGTACTACTAAAAAGTCTTTCGCTGTAACACAGCGATATTCGATAAAGAGTTTCCCTAGATTTATTAATATGTTCCTCACTTTGCCGCTTACCGTCGCAACATGATGTTGAGTCGGTTTGTTTTTCGGTCCTGTTTTGAAACTAAGTTGAAAGTCCTTATTAAAATCCTCTCTGTTAATTAGGTTTTCAAGGTTTTGAGTATAAATTAAATCTGTCACTTCTTGATCTTTTAGGTACGTTGGTATATTGTATATAATAACTAAGGGTTTTTTCTTGAGTGGTTTTTCGCAATTTAGGGATTGTTTTAGGGTTTCATGGTTTAAAATTTTATTTGCCTCGGTTTCGTTATCAGTATCTATAATTACTGCTTTGTTGGTTGTTCGGATGTTTTTAATTTTAATTTTATCTTTCAGTGGATTTACTGTTTTTGAAAAAATTTCTTGAATCTGTTTAGGTGATTCACCACGTTTTGACGCTATGAACACCGTTGTATTTTGGTTCGAGATCGCATTTGATATTTCGTCTTGTTTTGGGGCTTTCGTTTTTTGTGCCACAGCACTGGCGTACGTCTGTGTTGGAATTATAAAATTTGGAGCATTGGCATTTTGTTTGGCTGTTTGTAACTCGAGTTTTGCCTCAATTATTTGGTCGTGTAGGTTTCCGTTTTGGTTTTTAATGAACTTATGTTCACCTGCAAGTTCTGCCTGGATGTATAAAAGTTTTTGTATTTTATCTTTAAGTTCTTTCTTGGCCCCTACGCGAGTTATGTATCCCCCAATTACCTATATATATTGAAATATTGAATCTAATAGGAATTATTAGAAATTGTTAAATAAAGTATAAGTCCATTGCAACATTGTAATACAAGGATAACCCAGAGAGGTTATCGACAGTTCATGAGAACGGACATGCAACTTTGCATCCGTGAGGGCAGTGATACTGCAGGTGGCAGGGCACAGGCGGTCAACATACCGCAATTACTTAGAATTAAGATTGATACATTGTAACAAAGTGTAAAGCAGACATGAGATCTGCAAGATCCCACAAGCCGTGTGAGGGGCAGGTTATTATAAAAAGCCCGGGAGCTCAAGGCCCGGCAGTCAGTCTGAGTAATACAGCTTTTGCATTGTTGTCTACCTAGACTACTCGCCCAGTACAATTAATTATTTTTATTATTATGTACAAGTTATTTTAAATTTCATATTAAAAATGTGTTAAGAGTTTGAAGTTGTTTTTTAAAAACACAGCTCCAAAGGCCCGAACCTTAACTGGCGCAGTCGTAACGGATGTCAAAAGGGCACTAAAAATCTAAAAATCGGAAGATTGGTGACCAAGAATTTTAAATCGAAATTTTGACAGAACCCAAACCAAGTTGGAGGAAGAACACAAATCGTCTAAATCCAGCAACAAACCAAGTTGGACGCAGAACAGGAATCGTCTAAATCCAACAAACAAACCAAGGTGGACAAGATACAGCATCGATCGAGCCCACCAAAGAAACAGATGAAATTAATGTAAGTTCATTTCCATACCTTTTTTTTAAAACCAGAAACTATAATTGATATATGCTAGTATTATTATTTTATTGATTATTATTGTTTTATGAATTTTATTTTATGAATATTGTTTTGAAAATAATTACAAAGTGAATTATTTCCAAAAAAACGAGACTGTATAACATTTTATGAGACGAATGTTTAAAGAGACTTGATTATTTAAAAAGAGATTTTCTTAAAAAGCAAATGAGACTTGATATTTAAGATATTCTTACCACAATTATTAAAACAAACTCAAAATAAACCAAAAAAATAACGAACGCACACTCACTAACACCAAAATAAGAAACATTAACTACCGCGATTCAACGCACGTTTATAAACCGGTAAACTAACGCAGAATTAATTTCAAAGCTAAAGCTAATCCTTCAAAGCAATCACGGAACGATTATTTAAAACATTGACCTTATAAATTATAGCAAAACACTCTGCTACGGTAATCTAAAACCACTGTAATCTAAAACGCCATCCGAAGAAAGCAAGAAGCATCCTTTATGATACACTTAAAACCTCAGAGAAATCGCTTTCAGAACTAAAGTATAACTTTCAACAACGCAATTCGCATCATAAGTAATTAAATCCATCACGGAATAATAAAAGCAACGCAGTTTTGCATTTAATACCTACAAGTAATTAATCCATAAAAGCGTAAAATTGCAGTACAAACACACAATAAAAGCTAAACGTTTTTCAATTAAAATTACTCATCATTTGCATTTACAAATACTGAGAAAAGTTAAACGGTCATCATAAGAAGCTTTAATTAAAACGCTCATAACGGAGAGTTTTCAATTACAAGCCGTGCATTACGAGAGATTCAATTACCAACAAGTATAATCATATGTTATTAAGCACGTACGCAATTATTACCAAGAAACGTGATTAAATAACAAAGACTACAATTAAGTATTTAAATTGCAACAATAAAGTGCAGAAGTAATTGACCTGCAAGTCATAATTAGAATACAAGACAGACGAACTGTACGTTTACGCAACTCAATAAAACCCACGGAAAGAGTATTAATTACAAATTAACAGAATTAAACTAAAACAAAGCTAAGCAGATAAAGCGAGAACAAATCCATCCATTTCAGATTCTTTAAGAAGCAGAAACTCAAGACAAATTAAAAGTTGCATAAAAACAAGCAAATCCAGGACTACGGTAATTAATTCAACATTATTGAATATAAATCTCATGAGTACATCACCGCACTGTGTAACTAAATATAAATAACAGCAACTACGATTCCAAAAATAACGCTGAAGATAGCAAAATCAATCTTTACAAAATTTGAAATTACCTAACCTAATTGAAAAATTAATAAACCCAAACCAAAATTAACGTTTCAAAAAGAAAAATCAACCCCAGTTTTTACAGAATTCGAATTTATCTAATCCAAACGGATAATTAATACATCCAAAGCATAATTAACGTCACAAATAGCAAAACCAACCCCAATTTTTACAAAATTTGAAATTATTTAATCCAAAAGAAAAATTAATATATCCCAAGCATAATTTACGCTACAAATAGCAAAACGAACCCCAATTTCTACAAAATTTGAAATTTTACAACCCAAACGGAAAATTAGTAAATCCGAAGCAAAAATAACAATACACATAGCGAAATAAACCTCAATTAAAAAAAAAAATATTTTTTTTTTGAAATTTCCCAAAATCGAAAACAACCCTTAACCAACATGAGTAGCACAGACATGCGACTCTATTTGGAGACAATACAGATATATGATGGCACGGAAGCACATCTCTCAAATTTCATTGGAGCAGCCAAAATGTTCCTAAAAACCTTCTACAAACCGGGAGATAACGCAAGAAATTCATTGCTTATACGCTTGGTAATAAGTAAACTAACCGGAAGGGCACTAACCTTAATCGCCAGTAGGGACGATTTACAAGAATGGGAACAATTTAAACAACTACTCATTGCCTATTTTGGAGACTAACGTAATATAAAATGCCTGGTACGAGACCTAATAAACCTTAGAATGGAACACAACCAAGAACGACTATCGGATAAAATCAGATTCCAACGACCCCAAAATCTAGAAGAAGCTATGAACCTAATAATAGAAGAAGAAAATGTAATGTATTACCGCAACAGACTATACAACCCCAACGCGAATAAAAGTTATTCACCAATAAAAACCATACAAGCCACAAGACAAACAATCCCTCAACAAAAATTCACACCCTTTAACGCACAAACAAATCAACCGCGAATTAATAAACCAAGTTTCAACAATACGAATTTTAATAATCAATATAAACATTTTTCAACACCAACTTTTTAACCCAACTTTTACGAAACCCGCATTCCAACCAAGATTTAATCAAAACCTAAACCAACAAAGACCAGCATTCAACGCAAACCCCAATAGAAATACACCAATGACTAATAATAATAACAACCCTAATAATTATTACAAACCAACACCAATAGATACCTCATCTGGTAACACCAGACAAAATACAAAGATAACACACATCCGACCAAACCCTCATCAGAAACGCAATTTTACATCGGAAGAGCTATTCCATCAAGAAATAGAAAAATTTGACACTGACCAGAATAATTACATTGAGACACCTACGAACAATGAATCAAACCATGCAGAAACTTATGAACGTGACGAACAATACGAAACTTACGAGGAGTACGACGACGAAAACTCGAACTCAAATTTTCAAATGGACCCATTCATAGACAACCAAACTTAATAAACTTAAATAACATAAATCACTTAGTATTACCATACATAGAAATACCCACGCCAAATTCAAACTATTAATCGACACCGGATCCTCAAAACATTAATTAGCCCCAGAACCGTACAAAACATTATTTAGATTATGTAGAAAAAGAGCCATTTAAAATTAAAACAGCCCATCAAACGACAATACACCAATTCGTAGCCAATATACCCTTACCGAGAACATTTAATGTTAAAATGAAACATAAATTTTGTGTATTCGAATTTAACGACAAATATGACGGATTAATCGGAATGGACCTTCTAAGAAAGTTAGGAGCCAACATTGACATTAAAAATCGCTTATTAAGGACAAAATACGGAAAAATCCCAATTAAATTTCAAAACACACAAATTGAACAAAATACACTATAGAACCCCGAACGGAAAGAAAATAAAAATCCCAGTAAAATCTAACAAAATTTAGGAATAATAAATCATATGACATTTCAACAAGGAGTAGAAACCCCAACTGCCTTAGTACAAATAAAAAATAATTATGCAACCACAACAATATTAAATTCAAACGACTATCCCGTAGAATTATCATTGACCGACCCAATTAACGTAGAAGAACTAAATTTTAACGAAATGGAAATAGACGAAAATTTAGAAAACGATTACAACCCAATAGAACATGACGAAATGTTAAGAGAAAATTTAACTAACATCCGCTTCAATACCGACATCAATCAAGAAGAAGAAAGAGCAATTAAAAACTTATGTTTTGAATACCGCGACATATTCCATTGCGAAGGAATACCATTAACATTCACCAACACAGCAAAACATAATATCGAGTTAATAGACAATAAGCCAATTTTTACAAAAGCATATAGACTACCTCATGCAAGCCAAGAAGAAGCTGACAGACAAGTAGCAGACTTATTAGACCAAGACATAATCCAGCACTCCAACTCACCATGGGGCAGCCCCGTGTTAATAGTACCTAAGAAATTAGACGCAATCGGAAAGAGAAAGTACAGAATGGTAATAGATTATAGAAAGTTAAATGAAAAAACGGTAGATGACAAATATCCACTACCAAATATAACCGAAATTTTAGACAAATTAGGCAAATGCCAATATTTTTCAATATTAGACCTAGCATCAGGATACCATCAGGTAGAGATGGAAGAAAAAGACATATCAAAAACAGCCTTCAGCACACCTAGAGGACATTACGAGTACAAACGAATGCCATTTGGATTAAAGAACGCACCCGCTACTTTCCAGAGAGTCATGGACAATATACTACGAGGGATACACAATGAAAAATGCCTTGTATACCTTGACGACATCATAGTTTATTCCATATCATTGGTAGAACACATAGAGAGATTGAAGGAAGTATTCGAAAGACTTAGACAAGCACATTTTAAAGTACAATTAGACAAAAGTGAATTTTTACAAAAAGAAGTATCATTTTTAGGACATGTAATAACACCCCAAGGAGTAATGCCAAATCCAGACAAAACAAATGCAGTTCTAAATTACCCATTACCAAAAACAACCAAAGAAATTAAAGGATTTCTAGGACTTAGTGGTTACTACCGCAAATTCATTAAAGGTTACGCTCAGATAACCAAACCCTGACAAACTGTTTAAAAAGGAAACAAAATTGAACACATCCCGGAATTTATTAAAGCCGTAGACAAAATTAAAAACATATTAACTAATCACCCTGTATTAGAATACCCAGACTTTACAAAACCATTTATACTGACGACAGACGCATCGAATGTAGCATTAGGCGCAGTATTGAGCCAAGGAAAAGTAGGTAGCGATAAACCTATCAGCTACGCATCCAGAACCCTAAATGAAACCGAACAAAAATATAGTACCATAGAAAAAGAATTATTAGCCATAATTTGGGCAACAAAATATTTTAGACCTTACTTATACGGAAGAAAATTTTACATATACACCGATCATAGACCATTAGTATGGCTACGCAAACTGAAAGAACCGAATTCAAAATTACAAAGATGGAGAATCAGACTCGAAGAGTACGATTACGAAATTATATATAAAAAAGGAATCTATAACAACAACGCAGGCGCTCTAAGTAAAATCCAACTCAATGCATTAGAAACTGAATCCATTATAGGAAACGTAGACGAAGCAGAAATAAGGGAAGATCCAGACGAGATCGACACGATACATTCGACACAAAACGAAGAACCAAAAAACGCGATTAAAATTTTAAACGAAGCAATCGATATGAAACCCAACCAATTTATAATAACAGAAGTTTTAAATAACCCCAATCCAGTAAAATATACAAAAGTAGATAACAAAAAGATATACCAAATTCAAATAACTAAAGATGACAACGAGGAACAAATAATTAAAATTCTAAAAGAATACACCCCCGAGAAAAAACGATTTTATTTTTATTTCAACACCGAACATTTATACCAAAGATTTTCAGAATTATACATTAAACTATTCAATAACTCTGGCCCTGAACTCATCAGATGTACTAGAAAATTAATAACATTAGACGACCCTGACAAAATAAACGATGTAATTAGAAATCAACACGAAGGAAAAACCAACCATCGTGGAATTAACGAAACAATAAAGCAACTTGTAAGACGTTATTATTTTAAAGACATGAAGGAATTGACCACAGATTTTATTAACCAATGCGAACTATGTGACAGCGAAATACGATAGGAAACCCCCAAAGATACCCTTAATGTTAACCAAAACACCCGACAAACCATTTCAAAAACTACATGCCGATACTCTAGTAGTAGAAGCACAAAACTATCTAAGAATTGTAGACGCATTCACAAAAATAGGCCAAGCAATACCAATCACATCCAAAAATAGCATCGACGTGACCCAAGGATTTTTACAATATTTCACATTTTACGGAACACCCGAATCAATAACTCTAGACAATGGTAGCGAATTTAAAAATGAGACCATACAAAACACTTTAGAACTCCACAAAATAAAAATTCATTTCATAACGGAAAACCACCCTGAATCAAACGGACTAATTGAACGATTACATTTAACCCTGTTAGAACAAATTCGATTATTAAGAATAAATTATAAAAAGGAACATATAACCAATTTAATGTCATACGCACTAATCGCCTATAATAACACTATTCACTCATCAACAAATTTTACACCCTTAGAATTAACCTTAGGACATTCAGATTCACGAAATCCCTATGACATACACTACAACAAGGAAGTATATCAACAATATGCGAAAGACCACAAACAAAAACTAAAAATAACTTACGACAAGGTAAAAGATAAATTAGAGAACGATAAAGAACGTATCACCACAACCCGAAATAAAAATACCGACTCAAATAAATTTTCAATAGGACAAACCGTGTATGAGAAAAACTTTCAAAGCAAGCGACATAAAACAGCACCCAGAAATTTAGGAGCATTTAAAATTAAGAAAATATCAGATAAAAACATAGCAGTAGTAGACAACGGTAAAATAACAAAGTACATTCATTTGAAAAACCTAAGACACCCTGTAATTTCAGATGGACAGTCATCACCCTTACCGTCAACCTTCGCCCAGGTAGACCGGACAACCAAGTAATAATATAACATGTAAAAACAACCCCGGTATACTACCAATTAAATTAGGCAGTATGCAAAACCCAAATAACATTTACAAATTAAATACCCTACACTCTAGCATTATTGAACCAACCGATTTATTAAACGAATTAATAAGAATTAGATCACTTATAATTAACAGTAAATTACCTTTTGATGTAACAGAATCGAACATTCTAATATTTGAAAAGATAGCTATAGTAAAAGGATACATTAAGAATAACGAAATAATATTTTTAATAGAAATCCCGATAGTAGAAAGTAACAATTATAATTATTATCATTTATTTGCTTTTCCAACAAAAGTTACTAGCACATTCAAGTAATCATACCCAAAACCAAATTCCTATCCCTAAATGAACTGAGATATGGTTATACAAACGAAAATGTACTGAAGTAACACCAAACCAATATTTATGTCAATCGATGACGACAACAACCATTCAAGAAGACAGCCCTTGTGAAGTACAACTATTAAAATTCTCAAATCATTACGAAAACTGTGAAGCCAAACAAGTGCAAATAACTAATATGAAAATTCAAAAAGTTACAGATAACAAATGGATAGCCATTTTCCCAACAGAAGTAATAGCAACCATCCACTGCAACCAAGATAAAAATAACCAAGCATTAATCGGAAGCAAACTAATTACCCTCAAAGAAGATTGTTATGTGAAATTGAAAGATGAAGTAATCAGAGTTTATCAAGATCCCATAGCAACAAAGAAACTTGCAAACCTACCGGAACTACAATTCAAGATACAACAAGAAGACGAAGAAATAATCAAGAAACCTATGAAGCTAGAGCATCTAGACTTAGACGATCTCAACCACGCCGTGAAATTAGTGGAAAGTTATAAAGAACAATTAAGTGAACTCAAAACGCCAAAGTTACATTATAATAATATAAGTGTTTGGACAATTGTATTAATCATTTTAATAATTTTTGTAATTATATATGTATTTTACAAAATGTACCTTAGATATAAGAATGAAGGAAACAGTTCTAGATTTAAGGAAACAAAGAGAAAAAAGGAAACAATAAGTATACCCTTAGAAACAATGAATTTTAAATGAATTTGAATAATGAATTTTATGTATTTAAAAATTAAGTAAAACCTTAATTTTTCATTTACGGTGGGAGGAGTTATGTATCCCCCAATTACCTATATATATTGATATATTGAATCTAATAGGAATTATTAGAAATTGTTAAGTAAAGTATAAGTTCAATGCAACATTGTAACACAAGGATAACCCAGAGAGGTTATCGACAGTTCATGAGAACGGACATGCAACTTTGCATCCGTGAGGGCAGTGATACTGCAGGTGGCAGGTCACAGGCGGTCAACATACCGCAATTACTTAGAATTAAGATTGATACATTGTAACAAAGTGTAAAGCAGACATGAGATCTGCAAGTTCCCACAGCCGTGTGAGGGGCAGGTTATTATAAAAAGCCCGGGAGCTCAGGGCCCGGCAGTCAGTCTGAGTAATACAGCTTTTGCATTGTTGTCTACCTAGGCTACTCACCAGTACAATTAATTTTTTATAAAGTTATTATGTACAAGTCATCTGTTTCAAATCAAATAAATTTGTTAAGTGTTTAAGTTGTTTTTTAAAAACACAGCTCCAAAGGCCCGAACCTTAACTCGCGAAAGACCACAAACAAAAACTAAAAATAACTTACGACAAGGTAAAAGATAAATTAGAGAACGATAAGGAACGTATCACCACAACCCGAAACAAAAATACCGACTCAAATAAATTTTCAATAGGACAAACCGTGTATGAGAAAAACTTTCAAAGCAAGCGACATAAAACAGCACCCAGAAATTTAGGACCATTCAAAATTAAGAAAATATCAGATAAAAACATAGCAGTAGTAGACAACGGTAAAATAACAAAGTACATTCATTTGAAAAACCTAAGACACCCTGTAATTTCAGATGGACAGTCATCACCCTTACCGTCAACCTCCGCCCAGGTAGAACGTACAACCAAGTAATAATAGAAGATATAAAAAACAACCCCGGTACACTACCAATTAAATTAGGCAGTATGCAAAACACGGTCAACTATTGGACATTCGCACAAAAATTCGACCTAACGGAATTAAAACAAGAATTTTAAACAATCACAGAAAATTATGACCGATTAAAACAATCAATGGACACAGCAAAATTCGGAAAAGAATACGCAAGAGAAATGATGAATTACAACAGTATAATAGAAAGCATTTTAAGAAATATAGAAGATAAACTTAATAGACTAATACCCAACGAACAAACTAAGAGACAAAAAAGAGGACTAATCAACGGATTAGGTAACATAATAAAAGCTATCACAGGCAATTTAGATAACCAAGACGCAGAACGTTATGACAACACAGTACAACAATTAATTGAGAATCAAAACGACATAAAAACCATAATCAGCAACCAATTATCGTTAACCCAATCAACGATTATAAAGTTCAACGAAACATTGAGAAAGTTAGTAATAAATCAGGACAGTATAGCCAACCGAATGCAAACCTTTGAAACCACCATGAAAACTACCTCGTTAGGCATGCGAGAATTAATTAGATTTAATACAATATTTACTCAAATAATATCCACCCTTACTTTAATGCAACAAATTTTAGCAACGTTAGAAAACGCAGTAACATTTGCAAAATTAAATACCCTACACTCTAGTATTATTGAACCAATCGATTTATTAAACGAATTAATAAGAATTAGATCACTTATAATTAACAGTAAATTACCTTTTGATGTAACAGAATCGAACATTCTAATATTCGAAAATATAGCTATAGTAAAAGGCTACATTAAGAATAACGAAATAATATTTTAATAGAAATCCCGATAGTAGAAAGTAACAATTATAATTATTATCATTTATTTGCTTTTCCAACGAAAGTTACTAGCACATACCAAGTAATCATACCCAAAACCAAATTCATATCCCTAAATGAACTGAGATATGGTTATACAAACGAAAAATGTACTGAAGTAACACCAAACCAATAGTTATGTCAATCGATGACGACAACAACCATTAAGGAAGACAGCCCTTGTGAAGTACAACTATTAAAATTCTCAAATCATTACGAAAACTGTGAAGCGAAACAAGTGCAAATAACTAACATGAAAATTCAAAAAGTTACAGATAACAAATGGATAGCCATTTTCCCAACAGAAGTAATAGCAACCATCCACTGCAACCAAGATGAAAATAACCAAGCATTAATCGGAAGCAAACTAATTACCCTCAAAGAAGACTGTTATGTGAAATTGAAAGACGAAGTAATTAGAGTTTACCAAGATCCCATAGCAACAAAGAAACTTGCAAACCTACCGGAACTACAGTTCAAGATACAACAAGAAGACGAAGAAATAATCAAGAAACCTATGAAGCTAAAGCATCTAGACTTAGACGACCTCGACCACGCCGTGAAATTAGTGGAAAGTTACAAAGAACAATTAAGTGAACTCAAAACGCCAAAGTTACATTATAATAATATAAGTGTTTGGACAATTGTATTAATCATTTTAATAATTTTTGTAATTATATATGTATTTTAGAAAATGTACCTTAGATATAAGAATGAAGGAAACAGTTCTAGATTTAAGGAAACAAAGAGAAAAAAAGAAACAATAAGTATACCCTTAGAAACAATGAATTTTAAATTAATTTGAATAATGAATTTTATGTATTTAAAAATTAAGAAACACCTTAATTTTTCATTTACGGTGGGAGGAGTTATGTATCTCCCAATTACCTATATATATTGAAATATTGAATCTAATAGGAATTATTAGAAATTGTTAAATAAAGTATAAGTCCATTGCAACATTGTAATACAAGGATAACCCAGAGAGGTTATCGACAGTTCATGAGAACGGACATGCAACTTTGCATCCGTGAGGGCAGTGATACTGCAGGTGGCAGGTCACAAGCGGTCAACATACCGCAATTACTTAGAATTAAGATTGATACATTGTAACAAAGTGTAAAGCAGACATGAGATCTGCAAGTTCCCACAGCCGTGTGAGGGGCAGATTATTATAAAAAAACCCGGGAGCTTAAGGCCCGGCAGTCAGTCTGAGTAATACAGCTTTTGCATTGTTGTCTACCTAGACTACTCGCCCAGTACAATTAATTATTTTTATTATTATGTACAAGTTATTTTAAATTTCATATTAAAAAATGTGTTAAGAGTTTGAAGTTGTTTTTTTTTAAAAAACACAGCTCCAAAGGCCCCGAACCTTAACTCGCGTAGTCGATTAGACGTGTCCAATTCTTCGTCAATGTATTTCATCAAGTCTAGGTACATGAACCCAATTTTGTCTAGAATGTTTACTGGATCAGATTCTGTGTTAATATTTGGACTATTTCTGGTTTCTGGTGTGGACGTAGAGGGTGTCAAATTAACATTAACCTGGCTTTGAAAAGTCTGGCTAAGGGTGGTATTAGTGTTTTGCGTACTTCCCCCCAATGGGGGGAACGAGGTGTATGCATCTTAAGCGGCTCTGTGGCGTAGTGGTATGTGTGTGACTACTACGCCCAAGGTCCCGGGTTCGAATCCCGACACAAAAATACACCCTCGTTCGGATGAGAGGTAAAATGGAGGTCCCGTGTGTGAGTGTTGTCACGCACGTTAAAGATCCCT
The DNA here is from genome assembly GCA_036346225.1 of Platerodrilus igneus. Lineage (NCBI taxonomy): Eukaryota > Metazoa > Arthropoda > Insecta > Coleoptera > Lycidae > Platerodrilus > Platerodrilus igneus. The sequence continues at coordinate 1,804,919 of JARFIW010000739.1, forward strand.
ACCTTGCTTGGAACAGCAAGGGTTCGGCAAAATTCCAAATTTTCCAGGTAAAAAAAACTCGCTTCCTGGCCAATGTAGTACCTTCGGGTGGAGCATTGGAAAATCAAATGTAATGTAATGTATGCATCTTAAACCTTTCCTAGTTCTTAATTTTGTACAAAATTATTAAAAAATTTATAATTAAATAGATAAATAATAATCAATAAATAGTAAATAGTAAAGCAAAATGTTCAATATGACAGTCATTAATCTCTACGCAAATACGAAAAAATTAAACGATGTCACTTATACTAGTTCAAGTTCAAGTAAGTTTACATATTTTTCATAACAGCATGACGTTCAATGGAATGCGCTTGGTGTTAATTCCTTGTTGAATGTTATAAATAATTGTGATTGTGATAGCTATTACGATTGTTATCAATAGAGAATCAGAACACTACCGGGTTTAAAATGGAACGTAAACTTTTCCTGTTTAGAATATGTTGTGATACGCGGAAATAACTATGGTATTAGAAAAACACGTAAGTTGAACCACTTAACCCGGACCCACTTCCCAAAATAGTCTCCCAAAACAGTTTACTACAGTTTAAAATTCACTTCGAAGACTACATTGACGAAGGAATCCCTAGGGCCCTTTCCGCCAAACCTGAATTTCTCTCTCAGATGGTCTTCTAGCTTCAAATCGCCGAAGCGGGGATTCTGGCTCGCAATCAACCGCACGAACTCTTCAGCCTCATCTCGATGGTTTTTGCTACGAGTTCTTTGCAGTTCCCGCCGACCTTCAACTGCAGCTTCTTGGCGTCGTCGCGACCTGCGCACTTCATAACGACACCGCCCCGGCGCGTCCTTTAAGGTCCGACAACAACAAACCCATCTCGAGCGGGATCGACCTTCTGCTTCAGGGTCGTCATCACGTCGTCCTTCTGGCCTGGTCTGGCGTCGACCCTGACAGCAAACGTTGGGGCAGAACCTGAAGCCGCAGCGGCGTAGGAGACCTTGCGCTGCATCGACGCACCCTGACTCTGGCCTCCTGAAACGACAGAATTCACCGCCGGACTTCCCTCAACAACACTTGCTCTCCCTGAACCATCTAAACAAAGACGCAGCGCCCAAACCATACCTATCAGTTGGTTCGTCACGTCGCGGATATCATCCATCGTGCGCTGGGCTCTCTAAGTAGAGGGCAATTCTGGCGCCGCAACCACCATGGGAGGCCTCGACTCCCCCGAGACGACCGCCGCAGACACAGGCTCCTTCTCTATCTCCTGTACCTCCTCCTGAGTCTTTTTATTTATTTATTAATTTACTAACAGTTTTGTTTGGTCTATCGTCTAACAATTAAGATAGACCGGACTTTCAGAGTTAGTGTAGTGTGTGTGGTTACGTTGGTGCTTTGACCGTGTCTAGGATTTTTATTCCAGTCTTGCAGCGTGGAGACATTGTGTGCACCGTTGAGTTGTTGCAGTTGTTCTGGATATGGTTCACCCTTACTCCGATACCATAGTCGCGGAGTCTATGTGTTCCCCAGGGCATCTGCTGTCCCTCAACGGTTATTGCTCACCCTTTCTCCAGTCTGTCTGTGACCTAGACTTCGTTACCGTCCCTGCCACGAGGAAGCAGCACTTACTTATTTTGGTGTTGGTTTGTAATATGATTGTTGTATGTGCTGAACGTAGTGTGTTGTGTTTGTGTTTGTATGTAGGTATGTGTGCGTTTGTTTGTAGATCTGTGTATTTCTTTATGTACCATTGACTTTGTTGTTCTGTTGCTTGTTTCTGTTAGTCTTTGCCTTCGCTCCCGACCATCGGCAGCCGGAAATTGGGAACGTTGGCTTCGACTTGGCCTGTTTTTGCGTGCTCCGTGACCATCGGCAGCCGGAAATCCTCGATACACGCAGGCTTTGCAACTCTGGTACTATATTTTGTTTTGTGTGTGTGTATGTGTGTATTTGTGTGTGTGTGTGTTTGTGTGTGTGTGCTTGTGTGTGTGATTGTGCCATTGAAGTTGGAATTAGCATAGCGCTTGTGTTCATAGGAGTCTTTGTTTTTGATCCCGACCATCGGCAGCCGGAAATCTGGATCATTGGCTACGACTTGGCCTATTTACGTGCTCCGTGACCATTGGCAGCCGGAAATCACGGATGCATCGCAGGCTTTGCGACTCTGACACTTTGTGTGGTTTGTGTCTATGTTGTGTTATGTGTGTAGGTTATGTGCGTTTGTGCTTTATGCGTGAGTGTTCATGATGTTTTGCGATTCCAGTACGCAGGCAGTGTAGGTGTTGTTTGGTGTTTAGTGTTAGTGCTATTTGTTATTTCAAAAAGTTAGTTTGTGCTACTTTACCTATTTTACTACAATTTTATATGTACATTACATTTTGTGATTTCTTACGTGCTATTTTTTGAGTTTTGGTCTATACCTTATTCTAATGTTATTTGTTTTGATACGATCTACACTAATTCTAAAAGATATTGTTTGATAGTTTTTGCCTCATATTGGTTATTTGATACCTAATATTACTCTTATTCTATTGTTAGTAAAAAGCCTTAATCTACTAGTTTATTTTCCACCACCAGGTTAGTAATTTCTTATGACTAATTATATCTAATAGATATGCCCTTATTGGTGCATATCATATGTCTTTGACTCTCATTGTTGCAATGCACTAGGCATTTTGAGTCCTTGAGTGCGCGGTTCCTGAGGAGTATTTACTCCTGATATCCGTAGCACTTGTCACATCCGGTTTTATGTCACTTCCGGTAAATTAGTCACTTCCGAGATTGATTGTATTAGTTTAATTGTTCTCTTCGAGGTGTCTTTTGTGCAGTATTGTCGTTGTTATTTGTGCAGCTCTGTTTATGTGTGGGAAGCTGTCTTCGTTCCAAATCATGTCTTTAGTGTTCATATATTGTAGTGCTCGTCTATCAGTTTGTAGTTCTTGCTGTAATTCTGTGCAGTTTAATACTAAGTGTTCTGGCGTTCCTACCTGTCCGCATTGGTTGCCGTCCGTTAATTTGATTCTGTATTTGTATGTTGGATACGGTCCGTGTACTGTTATAAAGTGTATTAGTCCTTGCGTCGGTATGATGTGTTTTGTGTTCAGTCTTTCTCTTATGTTCGGTATTAGTGTGTATGTTCGTCTTCCTGTGCTGCTGTTTGTCCATCGTGTCTGCCATTCGTCAAGTATTTTATCCTTTATTTGTTTCTTTGTCCTTATGTTATTCGTTTTGAGAAGTTGTGCGATTCTGTCCGGTTCATTTTTGTGTAACCAATATCGTGCTGCTCTTTGCTTGACTTTTAAGTCTAGTGGTAATGTCCCGAGTGTTACGTAAAGTGCGTCGTGTGCGACTGTTCTGTACGCTCCTGTCAATCCTATGAGTGCTGTTCGTTGTGCGCTGTTTATTTTCGATGTGGGTTTTATATAATTTGTCCTATCCGCCCAGACACTTGCAGCATGACAAATCATGGCCGCAAATACGCTGTTGAGATAAAGTCTTACGCATTGGAGTGGTATTTTATATTGTCTTTGTGCTAGGCTCGCTATTGTATGCATTGTGACTGTGGCGTTTGTGCATACAGTGTTTATGTGGTGTTCGTAATTTTGTTTTTCGTCGAGTATTACCCTAGGTATTTTGTGGATTTTGCTTGTTTGATTTTGGAGTCGTGTAGTTTTATGTTTGGGTCTCGTGCGAGGATCCCTTTCATGATTATGTAGGTTGTTTTTTGTGGGGCAATACTCATTTTGTTTTCTGTACACCATTTCTGTACTATATGTAGTGCTTTGTTTGCGTTTGTTTCGAGTTCCCTCTTGGAGTCACCTTCCACCGCTAGTAAGATGTCGTCTGCGTACGCCACTACAGACGACACCTCTCCAACAGTATCCAGTTTCTCCAGTAGATTTTCAATAACAATGTCCCAGAAGATGGGGCCGCAGACAGAGCCCTGTGGGCATCCCTTGCTAGTATGTGTCGTTATTGTGTGTGTGCCATGTAATGTGACGTATCTGTCTCTACAGTAGCTTCTTAGTATATGGTATAGTTGTTGTGGGTATTTCTTGTTTATAAGTATACTAAATAATGTGGGCCACCAGAGGTTGTTAAAAGCTCCTTCTATGTCGGTCATGATTAGTGTTACGTACTTGTGTTGTGAGTTTCTAACAATATTTAGTGCGTGGTTGATGGCGTCCTCTGTTGAGCGTCCTTTTCGGAAGCCGTATTGTCCTGGATGTAAGCCTATTGTTTGTCTGTGTTTGAATTTTGTTGTGTAGGAGTCGTTCGAATGTTTTCCCAATAGTGTCTAACAAGCAGATAGGTCTGTAAGATCCCGGTTGTTTGGGATCTTTGTCCTTCCCTTTCGGAAAGATGATTAATTCTGCCTGTCTCCATATGTTAGGGTAAATGGTTTGTCGTAAACATTCTGCCACGGGTATTTTTAAGTGAACGTCCAATTTGAACGCCAGAAATTTTATGACAAAGTAAATCATTAGGTTGTCATAAATCAAGGGGAGGAGTGGGAGTGCCACGGCTGGTGAGAGTCGGAGAGTGGAGGGGTAGCAAGAAAAATAAGGATACCCGCAACAATTTACCTAGCTGAAAAATAAAACACAGTATTAGCACATACATAAAATAAACATAGATATTTATCAAAAAGCAGAACACTAGTCTGCTCAAAGAAAATAATTATATATTATATTTAAATATAGAAATCAGTAAGAAAAAGAAATTCATACAGAACGCTAGTCTGCATAATACCTGTGGGAATTTCCCAAAGAATTTTGTGTAGAAATTTTACTTTCATTTTTCTTTTGTTTCTGTAAAATAAAGAAAATAATCGTAATTATACCTGGAGTTCACAACTCCAAATAAAAGAGTAAGATATAGTAATTTCACTTTAATAAATAATCTAGAATGCTCAACCAAAACAAATTGACTCTTGTAATACATCAGTAACAATTATCAAATTACCAATTATCATTATTTTCACAATGTTTCCAGAAATTACGCATAGTAGCATTTATAATATATCATCATCATTGGGTCTTAAGTCCTGAAACTGGTTAGACGCGTACCATCGTTGTTTCCTATTCTGAACTAACCTACAGATTTCCCCGAAATTTGCACAGTCTGCATCTATCACTATCTGATCTAGGTCTACATCCACCTCTTTTTTCCTATCTCTGCTTGTCATATATCCCATAATATTTCCCAAAAATGCCTTAGAACGTATTCTGCCCTTCTATTTCTCATATTTTTTCTCAAAGATATCCTTGTTCCCTTACTGTTTCTATAACCTATTCGTTATTACCTTTGTCTGTCCATCCTCAAACATCTGAAGCACGGCATTTCAAAGGCCACTACTGTTCTTATGTCTGCTTTTCAGACTGCTCGTATTTCGTAGGAATATTGTCTGTGCTGTGCTCCACACATATGCTTTCAACAACTTTTTGTTCTATGTTTGTTTTCTTTCATCATAGGCGCCGTTCTTTCTTGTAAGATGCAGTTCGGTCACTTTCTATTGTTTTACAATTATATACCTTATTTCTCCGACATTCAGTGGTTGCAAAGGGGGGTAAGCAGCCTGTGGCTGCCAAGTTTCCCCAGCACTTGAACATTTACTGATTTAATATTTTTTCCAATATGTCTTTTCGCACAGTCAACATTAGTTGCAGATATTTCACAACAAACAACTAGTTGTTTATAATAATCATCAGATTTGTCTGCGCTTGTTTTTTCGTCATTGGGTTTCCCGTCTCAAAACTGGTTGGATATGTACCTGCACTTATTTCTTTTCTAAACTAACCTACATGGTTCCCTGAAATTCTCACACAGCAATACAGCTCGGTTTCCCTTATATTGTTTTCTAATATTATGCCCTATTTCACAGAGATTTATTGAAGGGGTTAAGCAACCTGTGGCTGCCAAGATCCCCCAACACTTAGACATTTGCCGAAATAATAGTTTTCCAGTAAATGCTTTCACGCAATTACCATTATTCAAGAATATTGCCCCTCCAATGCTTGTAGTTGCTTATGATAAATATCATGTTTAAGTGCAGCTACTTTCTTCGTCATTAATTTATCCATCTTGGGACTGGTTGGATGCATACCTCCATTGATTTCTCTTCTGAGCTAGCCTACACATTTCCCTGAAATTCCTACAGCCTACATCTTTCACTATCTGTGTGCAGTAGTCTAACCTAGGCCTACCTCTTCTTCTCTTTTTTCCTATCTCTGCTTTTTCTTGTTAAATGTAGCACGACCTTGTGCTAATCTTTGTTTTATATCTTTTGTGCTTATATCTTTATAATATAATAGAGTTAATAATATTGTTTAGTAATTCAAAGAGCAAGTTCGATATCTGATAATATGAAATGGCCCAAAAGAAAAACATTAATCGGCCGAATACTATTACGGAACTCGATACTACTATCGTATGTACCGCTTACAGCAAAAAGAATAATTATAACTTGTCTGACTGAGGGTCAGAAGCAAAACACCTAGCTAATATAAATTTATACTTCATTTATAATTTTCGCGAATTTAGTATGGCTTAAATTATTAAACTTCTTACAAATTCTCTCAGTTAAAGAAAATACAAGTTTGAAGCTAAAGATTGTTAACTTAAGAAAAGATATTATTACAGTTAGTATCCGAAAGTTAAAATAAGCCACAAGTAACATGAGATATAATTGATCTATAACATTGACGAATGTTATCTGTTTACCGATGTCGCCTCAAATTTTCAACTACTTTAGTAACAGTAAATCTCAAATAAGAATATAACAGAACAAACAGCAGATTGTAGTGACGTTAACATTCACAGCACGTGACGGCTTATGCTTAATTCGATAGGTTATTATTTTCTTTAGAAATTCCTCCTGAGTTATCTAAAGACGAAGTAGTATGATCGATGCGTACCATTTCACTAAGGAAGTACAAACTAAAAGTTCACGAATAGTAGAACCTTTTTTTTTAGATATACGAATTCGGTCCGTAGGCATTTAAAGGTTCAAAGTACAACTTCTACAATACGTAAAACATAAAAATCAAACAGGTACTTATCCGAAACTACGTTGAATGTAGCACAAACTCACAAACTACACTCGTACTTTTTAAGTGAAAGAGAACTTATTTCTTTCATTTTTCGAAACATTTAGTACAGAAAGATAAAATATCAACGGCGTGGTACGCCAAGATGGTTCATAACACACCTTACGTTTCAAAGGACCGCGCAGGAATCATGTTTTCCGCAGGTGTTTGCTTTAACGACCTCCTATCGATAACTAGAAAATCAATAATATCCAGTCATTATAATAGGACGCATTCGCCTAAGGATGTGTTTCAATCTCGATCACCTAACCACACTATCGAATCGTGGAGAGTAAAAGTCGATAATCGCGTAATATAATATAACGAGATTATTCGCAAACGAGTTAATAAATATAAAACATAGAAATAGTAGTTACAGAAATGTATTTACGAATTGGGTAAAGCGTAAATGGTTAAGCTACAAAAATGCACGTTACAATTCGTTGTATAGTTTTGTCAGCGTTGGTATTAGTTTGTCTTTCAGCGCTTTTAGTACTTCAATTTGAATCCCGTCCGGTCCTGGTGCTTTCTTGTTTCGTCCTGTACAGATAGCCATAAGGATTTCCTCCTCCGTGAAGGGTGATATATCCTCATTTCTGTTCCAGGGTCTGTTTCCATTATTGTTTTGTGTTATTACCGTCTGTCGTTTATCCTCGTGTTGTTGTGTTTCATCGTCTCTGTTATCTTGTGGCAGTAAGGTTTCTATAAGAAGTGTCACGCTTTCGTGCCAGTTTGTGGTTTCGTTTCCATCAGGTTTGATTAATGTCGAGTATGTTGTTGGAGGTTTAATCTTATCTTTGACAATTTTGTAGGGAATTTCTCAGGCGTCAACTTGCAGGTGTTCTACAAAAGAATCCCATGTCGTTCTTCTTGTTTCGATAAGTTTCGTTTGGTATATGTTTTTCAATGTTCTGTATATGTTTAGGTTGTGTTCTCGTTCTTGTGGTGTCAATGAGTTTTGGTATATTTTCCTGGCTTTCCTGGCTCGTGTTTTGAGTGTCTGAAGTTCGTTTGTCCATTGTACTGTTTTCAGTTTTTGTCGCGTGGGTTGTTGTGGTATTGTTTTTTTCATGCTTTTTAGTATTGTGTTTCGTAGTTCTTTGGCGTATTCGTGTACATTCTCGTCTGGTTGTATTGGTGGAGGTGGAGTGAATTCGTTTCGTAGCTTGTCCCAGTCTGCCTTTTTTGTGTTGTATTTTCGTTTGTGTGTGTTGTTATTTTCCTCGATGTATGTTTGGTGTATTTGTATATTGAATGTGATTAGATTGTGGTCACAAATTGTAATGCCATCGTGTACTTGCCATCCCTGAATTTTACCGTGTGCTGTACCGTTTGTGATCGTTATGTCAATGTTTGTTTGTGCACCTGCTCTGTTCTTGTATGTGTGTGGGTTGATTGGGCAAATTAGTATTTCCAATTGTAGTTGCTGTATCATATTTTCTACCTTCTCCCCTCGCTCGTTGGTTGTGTCGTTGTGCCAGAGTGCAGATTTTCCATTAACGTCTGCTGCTATTAGTAGGTTTTTGTTGTTGTATGTGCGTGCTATGTTTGTAAGGTTTTCAATGTATGGTTCTGGGTCATGGCTGAATTGGAAGTAGCTCGTGGCTATTATCCAAGTTCCTGTGTGCTTAGTTGAAATCTCTATGCAGATGCAGTGTGCGTTACTGTGTTTTTGTATTGTCGTTGCAGTAATGTCCTCGTTAAAGAGTATTATGGTTGTCATTGGTACTTCTCCTATGACAATTTGTCTTGCCCGTACCGGCATTCCGGGGATTTTCCGTTTTATCGTGTAAGGTTCCTGTATAAGTACTATGTCTAAGTCGTGTTGTTGTGCTATGTCGCGTATTTCGTGCATGACGGTGTTGCTGTGCATGGCGTTAATCTGGCCTATTTTTAGTACCTTAGCCATCAGGATGGTATGTTCGTATTTTGCAGTACGGGCCATTTTTTGGTGTAGTCGAAAGCGATTCTGCCATGCATTATTATGAACTGTTTGTACAGCTCGGTAGTGTTGAAGTTTTCCTGCTGTCAATTAAAGACTTGTCTTAGTAGGTGTGTTAGTTCCGCTGTTTCGGTAGGTCTTTGTAGTTTGTTTGTTTGTGTGCGTTCTGTCTGTGTTACCTGTTCAGTTGTTTTAGGTGCATCTGTAATGTCCGTTGTAATCCCCGTGTCTACTGTTTCTATTGTGTGTCTAATTGTGCGAGTGTTATGTCGTTCTGCTCTAATTCTGTCCCGTTCTCGTTGTGATGGCGGTTTATGTCTCTTATGTGTGGTGACTGTCGTAGTTCTTGTGTTTGTATTATTGGTACGTGAGTTGTTTCCTTCTCTTTCAATACTGATTTTTGGTGTATTATTCATAATCGGTTTTCTGGATAAGTCTTTCCAACATTAGTTTGTAAGTTGGACAGTCTTTTCTGTCTGGCGTGCATTTTTGTTTCTTTTCGTGCAGGAAACGCATGCGGGGGGTGTATCTTTTTTCGGGCATTCTGCTCTTCTATGATTAGCCTCGTCTTGTCCACAGCGTCCACAAGTGTCCTGTTTGTGTGTACAGTATTTCGCGACGTGTCCTAGGTCTTAACAGCGCATGCAACGAGGAACTACTAGGTAGTCCTTAACTGCAATGCACCTGTATTCGATATAGATTTTCCCTAAACGTGTTATTATGTTTCTTAGCTTTCCCGTTACTTGTGCTACGTGATGTACAGTTTGTTTGTCGCGTGGTCCTGTTTTGAAGCTCATTGTGAAGTCTGTATCAAATTCGTCTTTGGTCATTTCGCGTTCTAAGTTTTGTTTGTATATCAGGTTCTTAATTTCTGCTTTTTTAAGGTATGTCGGTATGTCGTAAAGTATTACAAGAGGGTTTCGTTTCCGTGGTTTGTCACAGTTTAGTATTTGTTTCAGTTTGTCGTTGTTGATAATTTTGTTTGCCTCGTTTTCGTTGTCCGTTTCAATGATTAGTGCTTTGCTTGTGGTTCGCATTGATTTAATTTTGATTTTGTCGACCGTTCAGGGTCTTTGTGAATTTTTCTTGTATTTCCCGTACTGTCTCTCCCTTGCGTGATGTTACGAAGACTGTGCCTGTTTGATTTGCCACTGATTTTGTTATGGCGTCTATTTTAAGCGAGGGTGGTTTTTGTGCTAGGATATTTGCGTACGTTGATGTCGGTGTGTGCTTTTGTTGTGTTTTATGTAGTTCTAGTTCGAGTTTTGTTTCGATTATTTGTTTGTGTAGGTCGGCATTTTGTTGTTTAATGTATTTGTATTCCCCAATTAATTCGGCTTGGGCAAACGCTCACTGCGTTAGACGATCCTTTAATTCCTTTCGTTGTTCCTACTTTGAGTCTGTTTGTTTGATCCAGCTCGTTGTTAATCAAGTCCATAAAATCGGAGTACATTTCGTCTAATGATTCGGTTATTTTGAGTTTTTGTTGTTCCGGGCTTATTTTTCGTTTCATTGTTTGTAGAGAAAATTGTTCGTCGAAGGTTTGGCTAGTAGTTGGTGTGTGTGGGGTCGTTCCAGAGGGTGTTGATGGATGATGTTCCATTTCTTCTGGGTTCGGGCTAAAGTTCAAAGCGAACTCCTTGCGCGTGGGCGGCGGTGTTCGCTTTGTTTTCGTCATCGATGGGCGACTGTTTATTTTGGGCGTGTTACATTCCTGCAATTTATTATCCAAAATTCCCAAAAAATTTTACCAAAACAAACCTCAATTACCGCAAGATTGGTTTAAAGTTTTGTAACTGTTTTTATTTAATTAGCTAGCACTGTAGTAAATGCAATGTACATCAACGTCCTTGCTGAGTTGTGAAATGCGCGTTCTATATTTATTACACCTTCCGTGTGTAACAGAATCTCAAGAATGTTATTTGGTAATATGCGAAAGTATAACAATTATTCTGTTCCAATTTTGTTACAAAAGTGTTCTAATTAATTATTATTTCGTCACTAATCACGACGTAAATTTGTATGTGAAGGTCCTATTATTAAGAAAAGTTTGGAAACTAAATTTTGTATTCGCACCTCTAAAATATAAGATGAGTCGAGCGAACTTGACCTTGTTTACCGCGTGCGTTTAAATGTTTTTAGCACTTGTAGTAAGTATAATGTAAATTACTACGGTTTTGGTTTTCCGATATTAAACTTTTAAGGAAATTAATTTCGAAGTACTTACATTAGTGTTCTTTGTTGCACATTTACAAATTCACTACTTAACTTATCGTTGCTTTAAGTTTAAAATTAACGCTAAAAATAATTTCCGAAGAGAGCTTACATTTGCACGTCTGGTTCCTTTCGCTGCTAGAGTGTTAATCCTGAGTCTCTAACATGACGTCCTTAAGTATAACCCTAAGCTTTTTCCCCTCAACAGTGCCCTCAGCCTCCGGCCTAGCAGACTCCGACCGATCGCCCCTCTTCCTCCTGGGCAACGGCTCCTCATCGCGGTGGACCACCATGCTGATAAAACTAACAACAAAGAATGACACCTAAAACGCAGCTGAAAGAACGACCTGACCGTTACGACGCTAAAAGAACGACGCTAGAAGAACGCAAAACGTTGGTCCAATAAAAATATTTTGGTTAATGGTGAACCGTAAACAACCTTGTATTTATTTACTTAAAATTCGAACCGCCCAATTAAATATCAAATTTTAACAAAAAATACAACAAACACTAAACGTCAAAATAACAACTGGAACCAAATAAATTCGCTAACCTAAAAAAAATATTTCGATTCAAAATGTACCGTAAAGAACACTATTTATTTATTCTAAAATTTTAAAACCGCCGAATCAAATTTAAATAAGCTAATTACTTCAAAATATCTAATTTATAAATAACAACACTTTAATTTTAAATGTATAATTTAACAAATAAGGTCAAGCGCTATAGAAATGCGGTTCCGGAAACGCACTTTCCACTTAATCGCCTGGTGCCTAGTAGGACCTTCAACTGTTACACCGCTTAATTACACCAAAAATCGATTTAAAGAAGTTTTTAAGTACGCGTATATTTAAAATAAGAAAAATTTATATTAAAATTGTTTTAAAATTTACAGTTTTTTGGTTATTTCTTTGATTTAAAAGGCGCCTAGGTTTTAGTTTTTTGGTTGTATTATTATACGCGCACTATAAAAATTTCACGCACTTTTTGGTTGTTTTTTATAACCACAAATGTAATTGTTTTCTCTGGGCTAAATACATACTGGAACTCAACTCAGGACTGTAAATTATTTCAAAGTAGAAATATATTATTTCTTTAAGAAAGCTAGAATCAAGTAAATAACTGAGTTTTTAATATGCATCTCGATTATAGAAAAGCTTTTAGAAATGTTAGTTAAATAAATTAAATTCAATGCTTCATAGCTGAAAATATAAAGAAAACCTCAGATACGCTATAATACAATGTAAAAATCCAGTTTTAATTAAGGATAATGTACAGATATTAAATTAAAGATAATGTATTAATCATTTCATGCATATTGCTGCAAACAAAGAATCACAAATGTAAACCTAAGTAAATCACATAATACTATATACCTTCCTCGTTTCATTTAATAAAATGAATAGCAAAATTGTGCAATAACAAAAAAAAACACCGAACCTAACATAACAAGTAGAGTGGGAGAATAATACCGGAGTTAGACACCCGAAGCAGAATAAATAATCAATTAATTGTAAACCGGAAATAAACTAACATCAAAATGTAGAGATATGCGCGAATAGAAAAAAAGGGTTAGGGGTTGATATAATGTCAGTTTTTTTATTTGGGATCTTATATAAGGGTAATTTAAAAGTGAGGTTGAGATTACAAAGCTCTGAGAAAAACTTGATTACGTTCCCGAAAGGAAATAAGCAACGAGTGACAGGTAAAAGTAAAATACGCCAGCAAGTTTTCGGGCAAAATTCATACATGCGTGGCGCTCGGATATAATGTTGTGATAATTGTTTAGAAAAAGTGGTTAGGACCTTGTAAGTTATACCTCCATTAAATTGTGGTTTTGTGATGTCTAGAGCAAGAAAGTTTCCTGTAGATGGATAATTTAATGGTTTCAAGAAAAAACGTTGGTATTCTTGGATACCGTTGAATTAAACAGTGAGTAGATTGAGCCTTAACGTTTGAAAATTTTTAGTTATGCATTTATGAAATTAAATATCTAATGGTTTTTATTCACGTAATAAGGAATAAACCAAGATGAAAATAATGGTTAGGTTGGAATAATTAGTGATGGAATTGTGTATATTAATTTCAGAATGCCAATTTTAGTAGTAAACTTTAGTATTAATTGTAGCACACAAAAAGTTTAGTTTTTTTGGAATGGACAATGAATTGATGCGGTGACAAGTTGGTGTTTAACTGGAATTTTGTTTTGTTTATTAAGAACGACATTTCCAATGATTGGAATTTATAAATACCTTATAATTAAATATTGAAAGGAGGAAAAATGGGGAGTCAAGAATCATTTTATTGATGACTTAGGTTTAACGTTTTTTTATTATGTTCTTTATTTGGTAATGCCTGGCAAGCAATTGTCTTTAAAAAAGTAAATTTGTATTTTCCCTAAAATTATTTTGTCTTAATATAGTTTAAGTTCAGATTAAATTTTTATTGGAATCATTTAGGAAGTAGGTAAAGTTAGTTAATTGTAAAGGATATCAAGCTACCCCTGTGATATAATCTTATTTGAAAGAAGCATCTGATTTTAAGCGATTTATTTAATTATGACAGAATAAGTTTACGCTCAATTTACTCGTAACAATTTTTTTAAATTATTTGCCTGAAGCTCGTTACTTTATTAAAAATTAAACTAAACTAAAATTATTCATATGATTAAATACTATATGGTAACAAACATTACAACAATACTCGCAAATACTTGCTATTTCGGTGAAGTACAAAGTACAAAGACAATAGTCAAAAGCCGTACCGTTCCTTAATCAACTAGAGTTTAACACATAAGAAACAAAAAACAGTAAGCATTTAAATGCTCTAAAATGCAACGATGTTGAAGAGGTAAATGAAAAATAACAATATTAACTTCAGAAAGTAACCTTTATAAAGAAATGTTATACTTAGTAAGTAGTATCTTTACAACTCTATAATCTATATAATTCAATTTAGTAGATCTCATTTATCATGTACGATGAATTTGTAATTGTCTTTATGCTACAGTACTAATATATTTTTAAAATGCCATCGACAGCCTTTCAATAACATAACAACCGGAGGTATATTACTTTTTGCAAGTACATTTTCGTATTTAAGTTTTAGGTATTGTTAGAATTACTAAAACATTAGTCTGGAGCGATAATCGTCAACTAAATAAAATATTTTCACCAAATAACTTTATAAAGACTAATTGGTTAAGATTAGTTTCGTGCCGTAAAAATAAAAGTCTTAACTTGCACGTGCTTCTTACAGAAATAAGCAGACTCAGTAAACGTCAAGTTATAACGCCTTGGTGTTATAAGAAATGAAAACCAAATGCAACAAGAGGAAGACTAATCTAAAACGGACAAAATTATTACCGATGCACCCTGCATAATAGATTTTATAAATAGCTAATAATAATTAAACATGGCTTTTTAATTGACCTTTCTTAAAATAAATTGGTGCAATTTAACACAACATTAATGAACGCATAAGCCATTCAGTAGGATTCACGTCGTGATAAGGAAAACCGTCAAAGTATAAGCTATTATTAAATCATACAATGATTAAATACATCCCGATAGCAAGGCGTTATGCAAGGAAAACATTTATGGTAAAATACATATTAAAACGAAGCTTAGATACATAAATTAATTTAAACCACAAAAAGACGAAAAGATATTTATTTCAGATAAATTTCACAGCTAAATTGTGTCATTTAAAGAAAATTTTAGAACTATGAAGCAAATAACGATTAACCGACTAATAGAATGTTTGATACCATAGATATTCCAAATATAAGAGCTTTTAAAAATTTTAGTTAAATAATTAAGTTCAATGCTAAATAGTTGCAAAACAAAGGAAACCTCAGACATGTTTTAATTTTCACGCAATGTAGAAGAACATAGACGCTTTGTTGATAAGATTCGCCAATATTAAGCTACAGATTAGTAGTTATAGTAATCCATACAAGGTATAAATGTTTTCAATGTATTTATTCAGATTGATTAAAAAAATGGTTTCATGCGCACGTGGTGTGAGATACTAAGAGTTAACGTCGGAAATATGTTCTTTATTCCATATAATTAATAGACTGACAAAATTTATTTCACTAAGAGGCTAAAGTAATTAAAATTTTCTCCGGATTGCACGTCGTCTTAAATTAGATTAGATTAGAACTTGACTGATTATAAACTTTTCTAGATAAATATTATTAGTTGCGTTGCTTGAAATTGTACCTACGTAAATTTTCTAAATTGTTCAATTGTGTTCAATTTTCTTCCATTTGTTTCTATAGAGACTAACCCCACACCACTGTAGTTAGCAGATATATCCTTATTTTGCTACAGGATTCTCACCTTTTGGGTAATTCCAAATTTATTAAATTAACGCTTCGTTTGCCCGTAACAAGGTTATTTCTTTTAATATAACCAAACTACCAGATATCTTATTTAATTATAGACAGCATGAAACAGTAATAATAATAAGTGGGATAAATTGTCGTTTGGCACATTTACTACTTCGTGCTGGAACACCGGTGCTTCTATCAGAAACACGCTGGCGAGAAGAAGCTTCTCGGATATCGTCGGTTTTAGATCTGTTTGTTGAACCCTTCTCAAGTATGGAAGGGTGTTTACATACCAACACTCGGAGACAGCGCGTTACAAATTGAGTGTTTTATCACTTTGTTTAATACCGCTGTAATTTTACTGGAAAGCTAATTTCAGTTTTTTAAGATAATCGTTTAAAAGATTTAGTTCCACATCACTGATTCCGTTACCAAGTATGCAGTAACTACATCATAGAAACTCTGGAATAGTTATAATTAAAACTAAAGCAAATACAAATACGTTATTTTGCATCAGCAACAAATAAATCAACCGCACAGGAAAGTTTAGTAATACATGTACAATGTATTCTGGCGGTATACACTGTCATTGCGTACACTTCATGCTACCTAATTAATTTTTTTCTTTACCTCCGTCTCAGTGTGGTCAGCAAACTATACCTTGTATTTTATAAGTGCAAATTAAAACAAAAGTAGTAACAAAGTTGTTAAAACAGGTCACCAGGCTCTAGTTAAATTACTTTCACAAATGTATTGAAAAACCTGAACCTCAAAACAGTTAAATACCAGTTTTGCATCATATAGCTGATTTTCGATATTTTGCGTTTCTCCAAAAAATAAGACGTCTGTGTAGGACTGATTGATGAGGTAAAGATTTATCAGACTTTAACACTGTTTTTATTAAATTTCGATAGATATACCTTATTTAATATATATCATCAATCAATTCTATCATACCGTAACTTTCTATCCTTCTTTACGTGTTCTACATATCGTTCCTCTCTCTTCGCAGTGACTTATAGTATGTATTCTAGTTCCTTATCGTAATTTTCGATGTTGTATATTGAATCGACCCCGTTCGTTAATTCTGAAAGTAATTGAATTTTCTTACCAAAAACAAGTTCGGAAGGTGTATATCCGTGTGTAATGTGCAGTGTTGTATTGTAACAAAAACTAACTGAATATATTCATTCCAATCTGCTCTGAACTCATTAAAATATGATCGTAGATATTCACTTAACGTGCGATGATTTCTTTCTAGTCCTTCTATAGTTTGTGGGTAATACGGTGTACAAAATTGAAGCGGGATGGATAACAGTTCCGTTACACTTTTGAGAATTTTATTTTTGTACTCAGTTCCGAGATTGGTTCGTATTTGCTTCATTGGTTTATATATTAGTATAAAATGGTTTACCAAAACTCTAGCTGTGGTGCTGCCTCCTTTGTTTGGGGTTGAAATTATTACGATGTATTTACTTAGCTCACATAATATTGTTCCAGCTTATAGGTTTCCTTTAATTGTTTTTACAAAAGGATTTATCGTATCAATTGTGGTTATATCAAAACATTTTTGTGGTGTCGGGGTAATTAACATTTCTGTCTCGTGTCTCATTCTATTTTTATTGGTTTAACATTCCTGACATTTGAATGTGTATTGTGCAAAACCTGATGATATTGCTCTGCAATTGTATTGAGTTTTCAACTTTTTTAATAAACGTTTGTTACCAAAATGTTCTCCGAAAATTTGCGCAAACGCATGCATATATAGTTTGACGCCACCTTATGACTTAAATACTGAATTTTGATTAACGCTGCGTCGATATTTTCTAATTCAAAATTTTTTACTTTATCTGAAATTATTTCCCATTTTGAATGGACCTGCACCTTGCCGAATTTCAAGATTAGAAGAGGTGAAGTGGCTTGCGTGTTCTAATAAGCTAAAGAGCCAAACTACAGGTCCAACCAAAGTAGTAGAGTCGTTAGTAAGGAACCAGACTAAGACAGGTCCCCGAAAAGGGCAGTCGCTCTTTCGGTACTTAGATTGGCAGAGACTATAGGGGTCGGTATGGCAGTCTAAGACCCACTACCGCGATGTGGAAGACAACGGGAAACCACAACATTACCCCCAAGTACACAGCGTACTTAAATTGAACTAAACATGATGGCGCTCTCTGCTGTAAAAAATTCCGGACTTAAAATAGTCTCCCATTTGGATCTCCGGGAGGGGACTACTTTGGAGGATGGGATCGAAAAGTCCAAAATAAGGGTCGGGAACATTTTGCGAGTCGGAGCATGGAATGTTAGAAGTATGAAGCAAGTAGGTAAGCTAGATAACTTAAAATGGAAATGAATAGGTTAGCACTAGACATAGTAGGGATCAGCGAAGTTCGGTGACCAGAAAAGGGGGATTTTTGGAGTGGAAACTTCAGGGTAATTCATACAGAAGCAGAGGAAGAAAACTTATGTGTGGGGATAGTTATGCGAAAAAAGATAGGATACTGTGTAGAAAATTATTTACAAAAGAACGAAAGAGTACTCATAGTTAGATTAGAATTTAAACCGGTAAACATAGTAATAATACAAGTATACATGCTCACCTCTAGCTACGGCGACGAAGAGGTAGAAGCGATCTACAAAAATATCGAAGACATATTAAGATACGTAAAAGGACATGAAAATTTAATAATTACGGGGGATTTCATTTCAGTAGTAGGTCAGGGGAGGGAAGGAACAGTAGTAGGTTTATTTTGTGCCTTACTTTTTTCCCGGTGTTATAATAAAGTAATCACACGAAGAAATATAGGGTATATTTCGGCGCAGCTGGCATCGACCTTTATAGGCTGCGGAGGCTGCATGGACTTATAATTCTCAGGTAGGAAATTATGGGGGTATCAACAATTAAACTGAGAGACTATAAATTAAGTACCTCGGCTATATTACAAAATAATTTCAATTCGAAACAAAATATACAATTAGGTAAAATATTAAGTTGCATTAGTTTATCTAACTTTGTTGTTACTATTATTAAAAACAATTTTAATTTTACTAAATTTGGAAGAACCTACAAACATAAATAAATTTTTGTTTCACCTATGTGTAAGGAACTTCACAGTTACAGATATGCTACTATTATTATAAGCAACAAATAAGAGAAAACAGTTTAGCTAATAACATTTCAAAAACACATATGTATCTATCTTGTGTTAAATACTTAATGAAACTTTTATTACTTTAGCAAAAACAAAGAGCAATAAAAGTATTTAAACATCCAGTTTCATGAAACCTACGGCGTACACTTTCGTTATATAAATTCTTTACTAAAGATTTTCTGAACATATGTTACCTTGAAACGGAACTATATAAATTTAACAAAAGTCGACATACAGACAAGTAAAGCAGTCCAAAGTACAGTAACAAAGTTTTTGATTCAATTTTTCTTCTGTAAAATAATCTCATAAAAAAACAAAATATACAACACGTACCTGTGTATTTCCCTAATTACAGTTTTTTTAAGAAAACCTGTTGCTTTATATTGCACTTCAAATTAGAAACTCAGACAGGTGGTTTGTGAACCATATTCAAATCTGGTAGTTGGATCGATTCATATAAAGGAACAAACATCTGCCATCTAAAGTAGATAAGTTTTAAAGGTAACAAAACACCAATTTCATTTTGTATTGTAGTAGGAAGGTAAAATGCCAAATCCCAAATAATTGAATCCCCTGCAATGTTATTTCGACGGCCTTGTACGGTACATAATTTAAAAACGAATTAAGATTCCAAATGCATTTTTTGTTATAATATAGTAGAGGTACTTTTATACTACATTAGAGAAAATCAAAACGAATAATCATACTTCCACACCTGCCCACTTTGATCTCTCGGAAGGAGGACCCTACAATACAAATTTTGTATAAGTATTCGGAAGTGCCACGAGGTACATTCAAATTGTCACAGATTTTATCTATAACAATCCTTACCATCATTAAACCAATCGATGGGTTATTTAGCGGCAAAACTTTATACTGTATTATTAGGTACTTCTATAAAATTATTTTTGTTAAAATATTATAACAGCGTAGAAATCTAATACATACCATGTGAAGACCAGGCATTTTGAGGAACAAATGGCGTGATATCTCACAGCCGGGTTTGAATAAAGATCCTGCTATGCGCCGATCGGCCGATCGGCCGGTAATACAGGGAAGAAACTAACGTCAAGGTAAATCTTTTACTAATTGTAGATTCAAAACTACTTTACTTGTGTTACTGGTTAAAACCTACCTATAACATAGAGGTTACTTTTATTACTTCCATTCGAAGTAATAACCCAAATAACTTGTGGTATAATTAGAGGTACATTTATTTCAAACGAAATTAAGTATTTACATGGATGAAAATTACGAATTTGTGTTATGACATAACACAAACTAAATATAGTTCATACTTTAAATATACAAAATACGGTGCATGAAGATAAATCAAAGAGGAACTTCTTTAATTTATAAAGAAAAAGGAAGGGAAAAATACGTAAAGAAATAATTTAAAACTGGAACATGACCAGTGAAAAACTGGCATGTTACAATATGGTCTAGGCACGAGAAACGACAGAGGAAATGGGCTAGTAGAATTTTGCGACAAGAACAATTTAATCACTACAAACACATTATTTCAACATCATGCTAGAAGACGATACACGTGGAAGATGCCAAGAGATATAGGAAGATATCAAATAGATTACATTTTTATTAGACAACGGTTTAGAAATCAAGTAAAAGACTGTAGAAGCTACCTAGAAGCAGATATAGACACGGACCAAAACATCGTAATTATGAAGGCCGCACTTAAATTTAAAAATTTGAAAAAAGGAAACGGAAAAAGGCACTTTGATTTTGAGAAACTAAAAGATACAGATATTCAAGAAAGATTCGAAAAAACGTCAAATCAATTGCTGATACTAAGGAAGTAGAAAGAGAATGGAATAACATCAAATTCAGCCCAAACATGGCGGCCAGGTATATTCTGGAGTACGCACAAAAAGAAAATAAGAAACCATGGATAACAAAGGATAGCCTGAATTCAATAGAAGAAAAACCAAAATACAAAAATAAATCAGACAAAACAGGAAACAGAGTTACAAAGCCATAAAGTGGGACATTATTCGCAAATGCAGGAAAGCTAAAGAACAATGGATTGATAAAAAACGCAAAGAGGTACAAACTAAGATGGAAGTAGGAAAGACAGATAAAGCATACAGCGGGTGTCGCCATTATGAATCAATCACGCGATCGACGCTGATGAATTATTCTGAGAATACTTGCATCATTGCAGTGTAAAATATTCCAACGGTACTAGTACATTTTAAAAAAGAGATAAATCTTTGTATATAAACGGGAACTTTTATTAAAAAGGTTCATTCATAAATTTGATCGCGAAGGTGTTATTTTAAAAAGAAATTATTTGAGTATGCGGTCGCATACCTTTATTTAATAATTACAATGTAACACTGAATATAGAAGTCATTCTTAAAAATGCAGTTATTTAAATTTGTATTATACAATGAAGCGGGAAATTTATTCGAGATGCAAAAAGCTACTTTAAAATTTTGATTAAATAATCGAAAGAAAGGTTGAAGCGATATGCATGATTTTGTAAACTGGGATTTGAACGTCAATTTAAAATAAAGCTAAGAAGCCGAAGATATGTAATACTGTTAATTACCAATGGGAAAAGCGTTTTGTGAATTTTTGCAAGTATTACTTTTTGAACATTATTTGTAACTGATACTTGAGTATTTGTCATATATTTTTAAAGTATAATAGGTTTTAATTATATAATAATTTCTTTGTAAGGGTATTTACCAGGAAGTTTATGACCGGAGTTCGAAACACTATGACCTTTTAATAGATTATTTGTCAAGGATTTTTATAGCCAAACAAACCTTACACGCGTGGTAATCAAATCCAGGTAAACTATCCACAAGAGAAGAAATTTAGTGCTGTAAATTAAAACCTAAATTGGGTGAGGAACATTTTTTGATAATTAAGTACTTGTTAGGAATAAGATTATGTTTGAAAGAAACAATGTTGTAAATGTTCTATATGCTTTTGTATGAGAGAAAGTAGTTTAGACTGTACAGATATTTTTTGATATTATTATGTCTGATTTCGTTTTGTAATCTCCATCAATTCCATTGAGTTGGCCAGGCAAAGTAAAGTTAGAAAATAAAGTAAGTCAAAAATTTCAAATCTTGCAATTTGTTGTACCTGTATCACAGCACACTTATAGCGGCACCTTAAAGCCGGCCGTTATCACAGCACTCTCTTAGTGACGCCTCAACGTGCAGCATTGTCACAGCACTCTCTTAGTGACGCCTCAATGTGCAGCATTGTCACGGCACTCTCTTAGCGGCGACCCAAATTGTGGTTCGTCTGTAAATTAGAGTTCCTTGTCTCATGGAATTTGTCCTTCTCTTTTTGTAATATCTGATTAGTTTCCAGTATGACTGACTGAATGAACGAAGTTCGTGAAAGTTTGAGAGCTGAGGTAATGTAAATTGGTTCTCAGGAAAACGTTTATATGGAAGAAGCAAAAAAGGACAATCCAGAGGTCAAGAGTGTAAGAGAAACTCAGGAGTCAAAAGTTATGGCTCTTTTGTTAAGTCTAAATCAGGATATGCAGGAACAAAAAGCAGTGAATGAAAAATGTATGCAAAAACAAATGGAAAATTTGAAAGACATGACTGAAAAGATTACAAAGGCACGAAAGAAATGAGTGAGGAATGTATCAAGGAAATGGGTGACAAATTGGATAGAAATACTCAAGAGTTACGAGCATAATTTGGAGTGAGAAATGTATCAAGAAAATGGGTGACAAATTGGATAGAAATACTCAAGAGTTACGAGCATAATTTGGAGAGAACGTAGCAAAATTGGGGGAAAGTTTAAGATTAGAAAGTGAAAAGAATGAAAGGAAATTTAAAGAGATTAGTGAAAGACTAACTACGGGTTTAAATGAAACCAACAAAACCTTTGAAGAAATGAAATTTGGAATTAGAGGAAAAGTAGTACAAATTTTAAAAGGCATGTATGATGTTAAAGAAAAAAATGTTCAAATAAAAGCGAATCAGGAAGCAAGTGAAAGCAAAACTAATAAGAAAATTAAAATTTTAGATCAAAAATTAAATGAAATAGAGGGAAGCTGTCTAGCTGGTTTTAAAACATTTAGAAATGTTATGGGAAATTTTAAAACAGACTTATTGAATAAGTTTGAGAATTTAGAAGAGTTAGAGGATTTAGAAGTTTAAAATATTCATGTTAGGGAACCGATGAGATGGAGTCCAACCAGTGCTCCATTGAGACAACATTCGAAAGTTTATGGGGATAATAAACTTAACCTTATAATATTTTTAAAAACTTCAATACAAAGTAGCTGGGAGGAGCAAACAAAGTTAAATATTATGAGATCCATATTGAAAGGAAGTGCAAAAATTTAGTTTGGACTGATTGAAAGTGAATTGTATTCATTTAAAGACTTCAAAATCAAACTTTTAAAATATTATGGGGAGATAATTAGCAATTTAAAGTTAGAGATAATTTGTTAATGAGCAAATATAGTAACGATCCAGCCATGACAAGGGAGTTGTGTGCGATTAAGAAATTTAGCATTGCAAAGCAACTTTATCCTCCCTTCGAAGACAAGCAAATTATAAAGTATTTAGTAGGTCACTTGCATAGCTGTAGCGGTCGCGGATTCTAGTCCTTGCATGCTATCGGTGGAACCCCAATTTGTGTCAGTCCCGTTTCTACTTACCCGGATAGATGGTCGAGCGGTTACCAATTTTGTTTGTGAGGTTGATTGACGAGTGGTCATAATTTAGGGAGACGAGACTGTCCGTACCTACGGAGTGGAAAGAGAGATGTGCTAGCTGACGTACTTGTTTAATTAAGACCATTACAGGATTAATGGATATATTGAATACTATTACAATTTCTTGTACATATTTTCGGAAACTCGTTTGCATTTTTTCTTATCAGTTTTTTTCTTCACTATTATGTTTTTTTTTAACTTTCGCACTTTCACTTATTGTTCCTTGGCAGATGGGTCGGTAGGGACATAGTTGAGGGCAAGTCTTTTGATTTCGCGGGCGTATCTTCCTTTTTCATTTGGTTTATGCTGTTTATTAATTTGTGCGATTGTTTTGTGACCAATGGATTGGGTCCGGATAAATCTGTTGGGTACCTATTTGTTCAGGTTAGGTAGTTGTGGGGGGCTTGTTGAGTTTGTGGACGTTTGTTCTTGTGCTAATGGGCTATCGACTGTTGATGCCGCCGTGGCCTTTTTGTGGTGGTTTGTTAGCAGTATCATGGTAAGTGTATTCCAGATACTTGCCAAAATTAAAATACCAAATTCCATTGTTTTATATATTGTTATTACGCATGCGACTGTTCCAACTACGTATTGTATAATTTTTTGTACTACACAAAATCCAATAATTCAGCTGCAAAACAATCCGATGTCTGTAAACCATCCCCAGACTTATTGCAGGGTTGACTTTGCTAAATGTTTCATTTCCTTCATGTCAAAAATGTGGAGTGTGGTAAAACCTTGGTCATCCGTTTCGTGACCTGTTATTCTAAGTGTAAAAATGTTTTGTATTGCTGCGTGTTCCATTTCAAATGTCATTAATTGTTGCATATCCTTATAAAATACTGTTGATAAAGATGTGTTTTTAAATTATCCTCAACGTTATGACGATATGGGTTAACAAAGAAGAATGGAGACCAGGCCAAGAAGCCTGCCCATGAACACATTTAGATTACATAGGATTAATGGACAGGAGAGATGTAAAGGCAGACCATTTGAAAGGGGGAATAGCCAAAGAAATAGTTGAAAAAGAGGACATGCCATTAGGAGAGACGGGGGAAGAGTAATGAATCCCGTACTATTTAGAATAGAACGTTACCCACAGAAGAGAAAATATGACAAACGTACAAAGAGATGGCATTAATGGTAGCAACGAAAATAGAAGAACATACTCAGAAATAGTTAATCAGCCTGGAACGTCGAGTAGGCAGGATTTTTTAGATGCAGACCACTTAAGCGACGAGCATATAGAAATTAATAAATATGAGCATACGTGTAAATTTATAAAACTTGAGTTGGAACATGATGAAAAAGAGATAAAATTACTGGTAGATACAGGAGCTGAAGCAACATTAGTAACTGAAGGTTTTAATAAAGATAATTCAGAGGAGTTAATGCAGAAAGTTATCCGTATTAAAAGTAATAATTTAGTATCGCCGAATAGCAAGAAGTTTGCAGTTATTAAGAGTATCATAATACTGAAAGTTCAGTTGGGAAAAATGGAGGTTGAGCAAGAGTTTTTAATAGCGCCTGGCTTAAGAATTGATGCCTTTTTGGGAATGGATTTTATAAGTAAGATGAAAGATTTAATAGATACTGAAAATAAGGTGATGGTTATGGAAGATGAGAGGATTAAATGGTACGAAGAAGTCCATATAGAAGCACAAGGAGGTTGTATGAATTTGAATCAATTTGTGAAGCAGTTGGAAGGTAAAGGACATAAGAGATTGAGTATTAAGTGCCCTGATAAAGTAAGAAGAGGAGTTGTAGCGTTTTTAGAGAAAAAGTCAGAATTGTTGGAAACTGCAGAAGATGATGTTGAAGAAGTGGAAATAATAGATGAAACTGATGAAAATAGTATAATTGCAGGTGTAGAAAGGGGGATAAAAGGATTTTCTGTAAATGCAGCTCTTACAAATAAAATAAATAAAGGTAGTAAAATGTTAAATAATGATGAAATAATTTTGAAAGTGGAACTTAATAATTCGTTTGGAATAATTGCGATTAGAGAATCAAATCGTTATGTGAAATGGCGTGTGTACAAATATGGAGGAGTAGCGTTTGATTTGTCGAAACATTCATTTAAATATGCGGTTGTAAGAAAGAATTAGGAGCGTAGGAAAAAGAAAGAAATTATTGAAATGAAATAGCACGAGAGAATTTAGGGTATAAAAGTAAACTAGTTTGAGAGAGAATTAGAGGGGCAAGTAAGAACTGCTGTTAAATGTCCAGGTGAAACTAAGAATGAAGTGGAATCGTTGTTAAAAAAGAAATCTTATAAATTGGAAGATAAAGAGTCAAGAATTGCTACGGGTTGTGAAAATAAGTTGGAAATTATCTATAAGTGAATTTTTAAGACTAAAGTTTATGCATTTAATGCAGAGTAGTTGAAAGCTGTGTAATTGGAGAGTAACATAAGTAGGTTAGATAAGGAAATTATAAACAAAATTTTTTTGACGTGACTAGTATAGCTAAGTAGTTGCTGGAACAACTTCATGTAAATTTTATATCCCATATTTTTCTAAGATTGTGAAAGTTTAAAGAGGAATATGCTACAATACGATGGCATGCATAATAGTGAAGAGAATTTTGTTTGGGATGAAGCTTGATGAGAACCTTGTGTAAATATGAAGTCAGAAATAAAGGATAGAAATGTTAGATTGTAGATGATATTAGAATAGAGTTAAGGAAAGTTTAGTTAACTATAAAATAGGAATAGTTGGACTATTAAAAGAAAAAAAAGCCATAGTATAAAAAACTGTGCGTGTGTATTATAAAAGTTATCGAATTAATGTATTTAGAAATAAAAATAGTAAAATTATTCAAACATGGCGTAAAAATAACGCAGAATTTTATATTATAATTTGGGAATATATATATATATATATATATATATATATATATATATATAAGGTAGTTTTCAAGGTAAGTTGATAAACACTAACGTATTACAATTATTAAGATGAAATAATAACTTAGACTTTTATGCAAAGCCCTAATCCTGTCCAAGACCTTATATTTTCCTTCTTTCAATTACTAGCTCGATTTGAAATGATCATTTGGGCTTTGCATAAAAGTCTAAGTTATTATTTCATCTTAATAATTGTAGTATATATATAAATATATACATATATATATATATATATATATAAGTATAATATATATATATATATATATATATATATATATATGTTATGTAGTATAACAACCTTGCTGATTTGAATATATTGAATGATATTAGCAGGCTGTAGGTCAGCCCCGGACCTCGTCAGAGTAAAAAAAAAATTTTTTAAAAATATAAAATTTCACACAAAAATTTTCGTACCCGGATTCTGCTTTATCAAATTAATTTCTTCAGCAGCTTTCCTGGCTAGTTCAGCTGTGCCTCCTCTCGGATACCTAAATTTAGTATCATTCTCTTTACCGTTCACACACCATTCAATAAAATTACAAAATAATACAACAATCATACAATATTTATTTACCACTATTTACAAATAATAATTCATGGTTATGTACAGTTCGGTGCTCAAGTTACACCTCAATAAATGTTATCTTTATAAAGTCCTTGTTTTTAACATTGAAATTTCAAACACATTTAATGCAAGAGGAGTAAATAGGCCCCAAATAATACCTTATCTATATTTATTACTGCACACTGGAGTATGGTGAGCTCATGATAACCCAGTTTATTAATGCATGCTTTCCACTTTGCATACTATGACTACAAACTTAATAAACCCATGTACCCTTAACAATTAAATTTAAATTCATCAAGAAATTTAATAAGCTTTACTTACACATTTTGTTTTATATTCCAAAATACCATAATAATAGTCAGTTATACGTATCTTTTTCAATACGTTAAATTACCAAAAATAACCATCAAAGTTCACTCACACATCACAAATAATTTCAACAGTTTATATAAAAAAAAACAGCAAATTCAAATGCGTTACCTGGAAAAAGCGTCACAAGTCCATCTCCGTTGAAGAAGCTCTATATCCCTGAACCCCTCGGCTTCGTGATTATTCGTGTCATCCACCAGCTATTTATAGATGACAACTCAGTTTAAACTGAGCTGCGTGCTACCAATTAACACTAATTCCAACATCCAATCCATGTATATTACACTTGTTTATTATTGCATTATTAATTTACGAGCTTGTTAAAGTATTCGGGAACCTCAGTTAAATTTAAATTACACGCTATTACTCGCTTTTCTAACTATAAGGCCACAAATAATCTAATACTATTTCACTGAATGTTACAAATTTTTAATACTCACAAGCTTTGTCAGTTAGTTATAATACGTTGTTAGGCGATGCAAAATTAAAGAGACCCCTCCTAATTCTCCCAGAGTATTTATATCATAAAGCTAGGCCCCTTGGCCACACTTTACGTGAAATACTTAATCGAAATTAATATTTCGGCAAATTTTGTATAACCGTTTTAAACTTCTCGAAATATTCCCGCGTCAACACGTTATATCATACAAAACTATTGCATCCACCTGTCGCGTGTTTATCTGTTCTAAAACTATCTATTTCGATCACAATGTTACATTTCAGTGACGTCTTAAAACTCCGCCTGTAATATCTTTATTCCTGTCTTATGCATATTTGATGTCGCATTCTAACCTTGTTTGCGTTGTAGAAAATCGATATAGCTGCTCGCGTCTTTATGGATTCCACGTGGATCGAATACGTGCCTACTAAAGTGAATGCTTTTATGCCCGTCTCATTCTGAAGCATATTATTGATTGTTCATCCTTTCTGCTCTTTAAGAAACTTTTGTTAGCGTTTGTGCGAAACCACCGACAGTTGAACAATATTTACTTGAAGCTTGCCTCGTTATCTTCACAAATAAGCGGAAGATGACCTTTCCAACATGCAGGTGTGTTCAATTAATGATCGTTTAAAATAACAGTTCTCGGAGCTTACATTTCACAGTATTTTATACAACCGACGTCTGTTTGTCTGTTAAGAAAGCTTTTCGCCTTGGGATTATTGATTTTTCATGCTCTGATGCGTTTTCTGACCTTATAACCCATTGAATTAAACTAAATTAAATTAATTAATAATTTCTATTGGCTTATAAAACTGATTTCCTTTATGAGCCTATTAACTTTTAATCCCGAATTATGTCAATACTTGTTAATTTAAATTAAATAAATGAAATAAATTTTTCGCGTAAATATTATGTTCCTCTCTCTACACAGGGTGTTTGAAATTGCATTGTTTATACCCAAATTTAACCCTTTAAATCCACTACATAATCCCCCTATTTCAATTCTAGGAAAACTACTCCATTTTTTCTAAATTTAAATATCTACTATCTATTCTAATTTTACATGCTATTTCTATACACCTATCTGCTCACCTAACCATACCTATGCCTATTTATCCAACCCATCACTACTTATCTACCTATTTCTATCTATTTCTATACCTATCTCTAATTATTTCTATCTATCTACACCTATCTTTATATCTAATTACCTATTCACACCTATCGCTACCTGATCGGATAACTCAGGGAAGGTGGAGCGAAGTAGGCACCCCTGAAGTTCCACCTCCCGGAGCAGTGAACTGTAATCGTCGAGGGGTAGACACTAGTGGTAGAAATGCGAAGATACGAAGGACCGAGAAGTAGAAAATGAACACTATTGCAATATAACAACTCACAACGACAATCTGGTGAACTTTATGGAGTGAGTAAATTAAACAATTAATCGTACACCGTGTAGTAAGAGGATCATATATTATAACGTCAATAAGAATAAGAAATACAGCGAAAAGCACAATTTACAGTATATTAAATTTCTGAATTATTCGAACTTGTATAAACGTACTACTTTTATCACAGTATTATGAATTTAAGTACATATGCCGTTGTATCAAGTTCACTAACGTATTTTGTATGATACGTCAATGGAAAGGGTCATTGCATTAATACCACGCAAGTACGAGATAACTTGTCGTGATACCAGATTAAGAAAAATGGTTATTATTTACTATTATAACCGGAAAGATCAATAACGATTGGACGATTGTAAGAATTTACATACATCCGGAAAAACACGCACCTGTGTTAGAATAGAAATTACTACGCATAATGATCGCCTCGTATTCCAGTTAATCAATAACTATTACGATAGGAACGATTCATTACAATTTGCACACTAGAAATAATTTATAGAACAAAGATAACCACAGCCCGCGCGAATACGACTGTAACCTAGGAAAGTTGAAGCAGAACTCTGTTGTTTGTCTATTAAACGAAGACAGGTGAACGATAGACCGCGCTGCACGTGCCCAAGGTTATCTTCCTGCCTGTAGGACAGACTATTTAATAGAATTGAACATTGATATGCTCTAAGAAATAATAATAGAGCATTTTTGAACGTAATTAATTTTATTGAAAGTAAAGAAGATTTTACGAATACGAAATAATTTAGGAAACTCCAACATACTCCCCCGCGTTGAAGCAACGCTTCAACAAAAAAGAAACTAGAACAGAAAGGAGAGCAACGAAGGAGAAAGAAAGAAGAAAAATGTTTTGTTCATTCGAGCCGGGTCAGGAATCACGAGTCGAATCTTGACTTGAAGAAGAATGAATTTGATTTGGCAAAAGACACAACTTAGTTATTGGCCTTATGTAGTCGCCAGTTTTTGTATGAATTTTGACAGCACGAACTTTTCCGTCGCGGCCAGGAATCGTCTCTAAGACACGGGCGAGAACCCATTGAAGAGGAGGGGTGTCATCTTCTTTGACTAACACTAGGTCATTTTCCTTTAAGTTTTCTTTTTCTTCAAACCATTTTGGTTTATTTTGCAAACGATTGAGATACTCTACAGACCAACGTTTCCAAAAGATTTGCTGAATCTGTGATATCTTTTGATAGAATGAGAGTCTATTTTCAGAAATATTTAAGACATCTTTTTCTGGATAAGAAGTTAATGCAGAACCAATTAAGAAATGTCCAGGGGTTAAACAGTTCAAATCAGAAGCATCATTAGATAAGGGACTTAGAGGTCTAGAGTTCATTATAGCCTCTATTTGGCATAATATTGTTAGAAATTCTTCATAGGTGAAACTTTGGTTACCTATGATTCTTTTCATATGGTATTTCGCACCTTTTATGGCGGATTCCCATATACCACCCCAATGAGGGGATTTTGGAGGGATAAATTTCCATGAGGCTTCATTTTGAGAAAGAAAATTAGAAATAATCAAAGAATTATTTTTATTTTTGAAAAAATCATAAAGATCTTTGAGTTGGTTTTTTGCACCTGCGAAATTTGTAGCGTGATCGCTATAGATTGTTGACGGATTTCCACGTCGCGAAATAAATCTTTTTAATGTAGATAAAAAGGATTCAGTAGATAGACTTGTAACTACTTCGATGTGTACAGCTTTTGTAGCCATACAAACGAATATTGCTAAAACGCAAGAAAGTTTCTTCAATGTAAGTTAGGAGTTGTGAATCATTGTGAGTCACAAGATGCGATTTTCTTTCTTCAGGCAATTCTAAGGTAATTAGAGATTGATCTACTGTTAGATCTAGACAAGGATTTAACAAAAACTTAGGACCTTGCCACCACGAATCATTACTAAGAATCTCGCGGACAGACAAGCCTCGTGATAAAGGATCGGCTGCATTTTCGGACGATTTTACGTGTCGCCACTTAAAATCAGAAGTTGTTTCTTGTATTTGAGAAACACGATGTGAAACAAAATAGACCATCTGCTGGCGTGACTTTTACACCAGGCTAAGGCTATTAATGAGTCAGTCCACAAATTTACCGAGTCAAAATTTATTTTATTTTTGAAAATTTTTAATAGTAATCTTACGAGTTTTGAAAGAAGGAGCATAGCACAAAGCTCAAGTCTAGGAAGTGTAATTGTTTTAACAGGAGCTACCCTTGACTTGGAAGAAATTAACTTAGAGGAAATGGTGCCGTCTGCATATATAGCACGTAAATACACACAGCCACCGTATGCGGCTAAGCTTGCATCAGCAAAACCATGAAGTTCAGTTTTTGAAATGGTTTTATTTAAGAAATAGAACCTTGGAATGTTTTGTTCTTTCAGTAATGAAAGATTTTTGTAGAAATTGTTAAATTCGTCGAGCATTTTTGAATCTGAGATAATTGTGTCCCAGTCCAGTTTAAGAATCCACAACTTTTGTATTAATATTTTACCCTTTACTATAACAGGATTTATTAACCCAAGAGGGTCATAGCACTGGGCTATTGCTGACAGAATTTTTCTTTTGGTAAGTGGGAAGATTTGCTTATTTTCTGTTGTGGAAATGTAAAGAGAATCAGAAATAGGGTTCCATTTTAGCCCTAAAACTTTATTTGGAGCATCTTGCAAATTAATGTCGTAGTCCAAAGAATCGGATTTTTAGCGATATTTTTAGAAAAGTTTTGGAATTAGAACAATATTTGTGAAGTTCAAACCCATGCTTGTTGAGAACGGAGTTTAACTCAGTGTGAAGTTTGAAAAGAATGTCTAAATTTTGCGCACCACACAAACCGTCATCCATATAAAATTGAGAAGAAATTGCTTCCGAAGCAAGTGGAAATTCATTTTTACTCAAAGATGCTATTTCTTTAAGCACTCGAGATGCGAGAAAAGGGCACTGTTAGTGCCGTAGGTAACAGTGTCTAACTGAATACATTTCAGATCATCCTCAGGGTTTTCACGCCAGAGGATATTTTGTAAGAACGTTTGTTCGGGATTGATTAAAATTTGTCTAAACATTTTCTGTATGTCAGTGGTGAAGACAAAGGAGAACATTCTAAATCTACAAAGAATGTCGAATAAATCCGGATGAACTTGGTAACCCTTAAGAGAGATGTCATTTAAGGAGTAACCAGAAGAAGTTTTACAACTTGCGTCATACACAACGCGAAGTTTAGTAGATGTGCTACATTCACGAATAACACACAAATGAGGAATGAAATATTTATTTTCTAGTTTGCAGTTTTGCAATACTAAGGGAACATATTTAGCATGTCCAAGAGAGACATACTCTTGAAGGAAATTTTTATATTCATGAAATAAAGTACTATTTTTTTGGAGTCTTTTTTCTAAACTCAAAAAGCGTTTTTTAGCAATGGTAAAGGAATCGCCGAGCTTGCTAGGCTCTGACGAAGATTTTAGTGGAATATCTACCTGAAATCTGCCGTTTTCTAATATTTTTGTTGTAGAAGTAAAAATGTGTTCGGATAATTGGTGTTCTTCAGAAGGAATAGATATTTCGGAAATGTCTTCCATTTCCCAGAATTTTTTTAGAAAAGAATCAACTTTTGAAGTCGCAAGAAAGGAAAATTTTGACTTATCTGAATTTTCGTTTTCAGACAGAGACATATTACAATTAGTGTAGTTTTTTGGGACTGTACCTGCTACAATCCATCCCAAGTGGGACTCTTGTAAAACAGGAAGATTTTTACCTAGTTTAATGATATTTTCAAGAATTATATCATAGTAGCAATCTAGACCTATCAAAATGTCAATTTCTGACGGCATGTAATATTCGTCGTCAGCTAAGAAAATATTTTTAGGTATTTCTATTTTGTCATTCATTATCTGAGTTCTGGAAGCTTGCACGTTATATTAGGTAAAACAGCACAAGTTATTTTGAAAGATTTACTTAGATCTTTGTTAGAGAATATTTTAATATTCACCAATTTATCGGCGATAGTAGAGCTTTCGTTGATGCCAGAAATATTCATAGTTGTGTTGTGAGTTTTGCACGGTAGTTGATCAGCTAATTTTTGTGTGATAAATGAGTTTTGGCTACCAGTGTCAAACAACAGCTTGGCCGAAATAATTTCTCCGTATTTAGAGCAGAGAGTTACTTTGGCCGTAGCTAGGAGGACATGGCAATATTTTACCGAATGGGCTGAATGGGTAATCAAATTAGACATATGCTTAGCATCGTCTTTAGAAATTGGTGCACAAGCATTTTCTTGTTGTGCGAAGGAATCATCATTTTGCGAACTCGGAACTTTCTTGTTTGTTTGTGAATTTTTATTTTGGGAATTAGATTTAGGAGAGAAGTTATTTTTATAACTAGAACTTGTAATCGGAAGAGATTGATCGCCCAATCCTTTGTCTATGTGTAACAAAGAATTATGCGATTTAGAACAAAAGAACATTTTGGGTAGAAGAACAATTTGCAATATTGTGCTTGCCTAAGCAGTTAAAGCACAACTTATTCGATTTAACGTAGTCAACTTTTTCTTGATATCTTAGATTTTTGAAGGAAATACAGGTGTAGATTCTATGACCTGCTTTTTTGCAAAAGGAACACTTAAGAACTTGTTGGAATTTTTCGTGATTGGCAACTGGAGCAGAGTGATAAACAGAAATTGATTTTCTTTGCAATTTGGGACTTGCAACATCAAAATTTTCTAAGACACAACTCCTTTTTTCTAAGAATTTTATAAAATTTTCCAAATTGGGAATTATAGAATGATCTCTTTCCATTTCATAAGCACGTTTTGTATTGAAATCCAACTTTTTTTGAAAAAGAAATATTGAAATAATATTCCATAAATCTTCGTAAGAAAAATTTAAATTTTTAAGAGATTGAATATTTTTCTGAATGGTAGCCGCGAATTCACGCAGTGAACTTGACTTACATTTTGTCATGATTGGAGTTTCTAACATTGCTGATAGATGAGAATTGACTATAACAAATTTGTTTTCAAATCTACTTTTCAAAATATTTAAAGCGATATGGAAATTTTCATTTGTAATTGGCAAGGAATCAATTAAATGCAAAGGTTCATTTTTTAAATAACTTTTAAGATATACTAAGCGCTGAATGTTTGATAATTGAGAATTTTTATTATAAGAGCATCGAAAAGTTGATAAAAAGATTCAAATTCTTTTATATCTCCCGAAAAAGTTTGAATTTTGATTTCCGGCAACTTTACTGCCGTTGATTGAGGATTACTTAAAGAGGATTGAAAACTAT
This sequence comes from Platerodrilus igneus, assembly GCA_036346225.1. Lineage (NCBI taxonomy): Eukaryota > Metazoa > Arthropoda > Insecta > Coleoptera > Lycidae > Platerodrilus > Platerodrilus igneus. The sequence goes on from JARFIW010000739.1 coordinate 1,839,359, forward strand.
CATCTTGATTTTTAATGGCTTCCGTTTGCTTTCTTCTTAAATTGGCAATACATTGAGTAATATTGCTTGCAAGAGAGAAATATTTGTCTTCTATGACGGACCTGTCTTCTACGTCAAGAACTTCTTCCGAACAGAGAATTTCTATTTCATCTTGAACTTTTTCGTATGAATTAAACAAAGAATGCACCCGTTGCAATCTGATTTCAAATTCGAGTGGTGTGTTACAAGTGTCCGCACTTTGAGCGAACCACGATTCTATTCGCGTAAAGGAGCCTTTGACCGAAGCTCTAGACTTTTTTAAATTTTCTAAGCTCATATTGAATTTTTTAGACATTAATGTTTATAGAAAATATCATGCACTTTTTGCACAACAGTTTAACAGATAGAAAAGTAAAATGGAATAAGCTCACCCAATTAATCGCTGCTTGTTGTTGAGTTTCCAGGAATCTTCCAGAAATCTAGGCGACCTTGACAATGTGAGTTCAGGAACTAGTGTTTTCTTTCCAATAGAAAGGCTGGCTTCCAGGAATATCCAGGAAATCCGTCTCTGAAGGACCACTTCTTATGATCGGATAACTCAGGGAAGGTGGAGCGAAGTAGGCACCCCTGAAGTTCCACCTCCCGGAGCAGTGAACTGTAATCGTCGAGGGGTAGACACTAGTGGTAGAAATGCGAAGATACGAAGGACCGAGAAGTAGAAAATGAACACTATTGCAATATAACAACTCACAACGACAATCTGGTGAACTTTATGGAGTGAGTAAATTAAACAATTAATCGTACACCGTGTAGTAAGAGGATCATATATTATAACGTCAATAAGAATAAGAAATACAGCGAAAAGCACAATTTACAGTATATTAAATTTCTGAATTATTCGAACTTGTATAAACGTACTACTTTTATCACAGTATTATGAATTTAAGTACATATGCCGTTGTATCAAGTTCACTAACGTATTTTGTATGATACGTCAATGGAAAGGGTCATTGCATTAATACCACGCAAGTACGAGATAACTTGTCGTGATACCAGATTAAGAAAAATGGTTATTATTTACTATTATAACCGGAAAGATCAATAACGATTGGACGATTGTAAGAATTTACATACATCCGGAAAAACACGCACCTGTGTTAGAATAGAAATTACTACGCATAATGATCGCCTCGTATTCCAGTTAATCAATAACTATTACGATAGGAACGATTCATTACAATTTGCACACTAGAAATAATTTATAGAACAAAGATAATCACAGCCCGCGCGAATACGACTGTAACCTAGGAAAGTTGAAGCAGAACTCTGTTGTTTGTCTATTAAACGAAGGCAGGTGAACGATAGACCGCGCTGCACGTGCCCAAGGTTATCTTCCTGCCTGTAGGACAGACTATTTAATAGAATTGAACATTGATATGCTCTAAGAAATAATAATAGAGCATTTTTGAACGTAATTAATTTTATTGAAAGTAAAGAAGATTTTACGAATACGAAATAATTTAGGAAACTCCAACACTACCTTTTACTTAACTATTTCTGTCTATTACTAACTCATCACCCTCTTATTTCATTCTATTTTCTCTTTTTATTTCACCCTTTCGGCCTTTAATGACTTTTTAAGTACCTCTTCTGTACTTTTCTCTTTATCTTCATTTTTCATACTTTTAACCCTACCTACTATCACTATCTATTACTTATCCTAACTATACATACCTAATTCTATATCTACATCTAACTATCTCCCAAATTTATCCTATACCTAATTTTACTTTTCTATAAACACTTACTTCTACTTTTCTATATACACCTATTTCTATCCCTATCTATTTAAATTTACTCTATTATACACCTATCTCTACTTTTCTATATACACCTATCCATATTTGTCATATTTCTACTTCTACTTTTCTATATACACCTATTTCTATATCTAACTATTCAAGTTTCATTTCCTTATTTAAATCTGACTCTTTTCTTGACCCGTCAAGTCTTTCTTCTTACAATCCTAATACTCTTCATCCCTATTTCTCCTCCTTCTATTTCTATACTTATGATCCCTGTTACTTCACATAAAATAAAATCATCCCTATTATCCTGACTCTTAAATATTTCTTCTTCATTCCCTATACTTGTCTGTTAATTATTTATTATAATTTCTTTTTCTGCGGACAAACCCAACGATACTACCTCAACATCTTTAGCTTTTCCCTCTATACAAAACTTTTTATCTTCTCTAGACCCTTCATGTACAATATTCATCTCATAAAAATCCTTTAAATTCAAATTCAAATTACCAAAATTATCTTGGCCCCTTAACTCACTTATGCCTACATTTACCTCTTGTGTGTCACATAATGCTGTTTTTGCTTCTACCTTTTTAATTCTGACTCGTTATCCACTATTAATGCTGCGCTCGACTCTACCTCTATTTGTTCAGCCTCTTCTTCCCTACCAATCTAACTTTTCCTCATTATATTCACCTGAGTCGATCTCTTTCACTTCTTTATCATCTCCCACTATACTATTAATACATACCCCCATGTCATCTTCTGTGACATCATAACTTGCCTTCCAGGGCAATATCCTATCCCCAATCCTAACTATTTTCCTCTCCATATCAATTATAACACCTAACTTCGTCATACAATCGACCCCTAATATCCCTTTAAACTTTAACCCAGGTACAATTATAAATTCTTGTTTACAGCTAAATGAACCTAACTCTACTTTTAAAATGACCACGCTATTCACGACAGCAAATCGCTTTTTATTTAGCGCAACCAGGCGACTTCTTTTTATTGACATTATCCTGTCACACACTTTATCCTTAATTTCATTGACGAATTCCTCCGATACTAAACTCGCCTCAGCTCCTGAATCTAATAATGCTCATAAATTTTTTTCAAAAATTTTAATATCAATTATGGGCAAACAAAAATTTTTTATAATTTATGGTTCAACTTCTTCCTCTATTTTTAAAAATTCCCTAGGATGTTTGTACTTGTACACAGTGATGTCTAGGGGTTTGTCCTTGCCTAAAAATCCTGTCCAGGTCTGGTCTCCCTACTTGGTCCTGGTCTTGATACCACTTTTGCATATGTCCTTGGCGTCTCAACTCTGTCCGTGTTGTTACCTTTCCTGCTTGTTGTAGATGTCCCCCTCATGTCCGGTGAACTGTTCTGTCTCGTTGGTCCCGGTCTAGGTGCAGGTCCCCTACCTACACTGTTGCTCTTAAAAAACGTCCGTCGAGGTTCCCAATTTTGTCTCTGGTATGAAAAATTATTCCCCCGTCTTGCGTAGTTGTCCCGTCGTTCAAATCTTACTGCATTGACTAGTCTTTCCCTACTTTCTCTAGGTCGTCCACTATTAACGTCATCGTACCTTTGCAGGTACTCCAGAAACATCTCCCTGTCCACAATATTCTGCAACGCTACATGTTGCCTCACCTCAAACTCAAAGTGTCGTGATAAGTATTTAATAATCTGTCTGTCAGTCAGTGGTGGATTAAGTTGCTTAGCTATTCTATACTTTCGTATAGCATATTGCTCCCTACTTCCTGAAAATTCCCCTTTAAATTTACCTGTGATCAGATCGTCTCGTACCTGGTCCTGTCTATGGTCACTCCAGTAATGTTTCAGAAACCTTTCCTCAAAGTCAGTGTAAGTGTAAATTTCTTGTCCAATTAAATTGTACCAAGCTTCAGCATGGTCTTTTAGTAAAGCTTTCACAACATTTAGTTTCGCCTGTTCGTCATATAAATTATTTATCAAACCTCTAATGTTATTAATGAATATTTTAGGGTTTATCCTACTATCCCCATAAAATTTCATTTGTTGCTCCAATGACATATTACCTGTTACAAATCTTGGACCATCCCCCATCAAAGTTGCTACATTTTGTTTAATCCCTGTCACTTCTGTCTCTACCCGACCTAACTGATCCTTACACGAGTCCGTTACCTCCGTCATTTTAGCATTAATCTCGTCCTCACAGAAAATCCTTACATCTGTCCTTAATTGTCCCATTTCCTGATTTAAACCTCTAATATCACGCTCATTTTTATCTTCCCTATTTTCAACTTCCCCCATTTTTACGGTCAAGCTATTTTTAAATTCAGAAAATTCTTTCGTCGAATTATCAATTTTCTGACTAATTTGCTCAAACTTTCGATTTGATTCGTCCCTACTTAATCTCATTTCCTCTAACAATCTCATCATCAATTCATTCCCAGTTTCTCCCGATTCCGTCCTCGACTGATCCCTACTACCTCCATCTTACTCCATTTTTCTTGCTTTGTCAAATAAGGCACTATCGTCACTTCCAATTTCCACTCATCAGCTTCTTAACCACTCCTTTCTCTGCATACGTTCAAATCACTCCCACACGCACTCGAAATTTATTTTTAAATTTATACAAAACAGACTCTCTTTCTCAGATCGCGAGTTTCCTGGAATAAAATCGCTTAAATTCTATTTGGAGCATCTGCCTCACGTTCGGGTCGCCAAAAATTGCCGTGGAATGTGCTTTTTGGTCGAAGGCACTGGTACTTTCTAAAAAATATTCGAGCCCCACAGATTGGGCGTCATAAATTGCTGTGGAACTCTCTAATTTAAGCTCCGGACCTCGCCAGAGTAAAAAAAAAATTTTCAAAAATATAAAATTTCACACAAAAATTTTCGTACCCGAATTCTGCTTCATCAAATTAATTTCTTCAGCAGCTTCCCTGGCTAGTTCAGCTGTGCCTCCTCTTGTATACCTAAATTTAGTAGCATTCTCTTTATCGTTCACACACCATTCAATAAAATCACAAAATAATACAACAATCATACAATATTTATTTACCACTATTTACAAATAATAATTCATGGTTATGTACAGTTCGGTGCTCAAGTTACACCTCAATAAATGCTATCTTTATAAAGTCCTCGTTTTTAACATTGAAATTTCAAACACATTTAATGCAAGAAGAGTAAATAGGCCCCAAATAATACCTTATATTTATTTATTACTGCACACTGGAGTATGATGAGTTTATGATAACCCAGTTTATTAATGCATGCTTTCCACTTTGCATACTATGACTACAAACTTAATAAACCCATGTACTCTTAACAATTAAATTTAAATTCATCAAGAAATTTAATAAGCTTTACGTACACCTTTTGTTTTATATTCCAAAATACCATAATAATAGTCAGTTATACGTATCTTTTTCAATATGTTAAATTACCAAAAATAACCATCAAAGTTCACTCACACATCACAAATAATTTCAACAGTTTATATAAAAAAAAACAGCAAATTCAAATGCGTTACCTGGAAAAAGCGTCACAAGTCCATCTCCGTTGAAGGAGCTCTATATCCCTGAACCCCTCGGCTTTGTAATTATGCGTGTCATCCACCAGCTATTTATAGATGACAACTCAGTTCAAGCTGAGCTGCGTGCTACCAATTAACACCAATTCCAACATCCAAATCCATGTATATTACACTTGTTTATTATTGCATTATTAATTTACAAGCTTGTTAAAGTATTCGTGGACCTCAGTTAAATTTAAATTACACTCTATTATACTCGCGTTGCTAACTATAAGGCCACAAATAATTTAATATTATTTCACTGAATGTTACAAATGTTTAATACTCACAAGCTTTATCAGTTAGTTATAATACGTTTTTAATCGATGCAAATTAAAGAGACCCCTCCTAATTCTCCCAGAGTATTTATATCATAAAGCCAGGCCCCCTTGGCCACACTTTACGCGAAATACTTAGTCAAAATTAATATTTTCGCAAATTTTGTATAACCGTTTTAAACTTCTCGAAATATTCCCTCGTCAACACGCTATATCATACAAAACTATCGCATCCACATGTCGCGTGTTTATCTGTTCTAAAACTATCTATTTCGATCAATGATACATTTCAGTGACGTCTTAAAACTCCGCCTGTGATATCTTTATTCCTCTCTTATGCATATTTGATGTCGCATTCTAACCTTGCTTGCGTTGTAGAAAATCGATACAGCTGCCCGCGTCTTCATGGACTCTACGTGGATCAAAAACGTGCCTACTAAAGTGAATGCTTTTATGCCCGTCTTATTCTAAAGCATATTATTGATTGTTCATCCTTTCTGCTCTTTAAGAAACTTTTGTTAGCGTTTATGTGAAACCACCTACGGTTGAACAATATTTACTTGAAGCTCGCCTTGTTATCTTCACAAATAAGCGGAAGATGACCTTTCCAACATGCAGGTGTGTTCAATTAATGATCGTTTAAAATAACAGTTCTCGGAGCTTACATTTCACAGTATTCTATACAACCGACGTCTGTTTGTTTGTTAAGAAAGCTTTTTGCCTTGGGATTATTGATTTTTCATGGTCTGATGCGTTATCTGACGTTATAACCCATTGAATTAAACTAAATTAAATTAATTAATAATTTTTATTGGCTTATAAAACTGTTTTCCTTTATGAACCTATTAACTTTTAATCCCGAATCATAAAATTATGTCAATACTTGTTAATTTAAAATAAATAAATAAAATACACTTTGCGCGTAAATATTATGTTCTTCTCTTTACACAGGGTGTTTGAAATTGCATTGTTTATACCCAAATTTAACTCCTTAAATCCACCACAATATATATATATATATATATATATATATTGCTGTAATCTTCACCAAAATTCGGGAACTAAGGTTTTAGAATCGAGCCCCAGCATTGGGCCGCCCAGAGATGCTGTGATACCTCACCATTATTCGGGAACTAAGGTTTTCGAATCGAGCCCCATCGTTGGGCCGTCATAAAATGCTGTGGAACCTACAAAAAGCCTCACCAGGGTAAAAAAAAAAACATACGAGCCTCTCAAATTGGGTGCCTAGGTTTGCTAGGTGGCTCCGTGGCGTAGTGGTATGTGTGTGACTACTACGCCCTAGGTCCCGGGTTCGAATCCCGACACGGTCCGCTTGAAAAATGTTAGGCGAGCATTTTTCGCAAAAATACACCCTCGTTCGGATGAGAGGTAAAATGGAGGTCCCGTGTGTGAGTATTGTCACGCACGTTAAAGATCCCTATCTTGCTTAGAACAGCAAGGATTCGGCAAAATTCAAAATTTTCCAGGTAAAAACTCGCTTCCTGACCAATGTAGTATCTTCGGGTGGAGCATTGGAAAATCACATGTAATGCCTAGGTTTGCTTTGATTCTCTTGTCCGTTGAATTGCCTCTTTACTCTCTCCGCCTCGGCTGCTCACCTAGTTAAAACTTTCATCCTCATTCATAAAAAAAAACACATTCCTACCACAAACATCAACGTTAACTCTATTTACATCAATATTCATAATACATTAAAATTTCAAAATTAAATTGTAGCATAAATTTCAGTATCATAAAATTTCAAGTTAAAATTTGTCATCATTTTAATTTGCATCCAGAATTAGAGTCCTTGGAGGATGCATACTAATTGAAAAAACAATATTTGCAGACCTGAGTAAGGAAGCATCTCCCACCCCTTTACGTTAATTTAACAGGTTAGTCTAATTGAGCTCAAGGACAGACCCAAATTTTCATCATAATCCAAAACATAAACCTGATAAATACTCCTTTCTACTTATACAAGAAAATTTTACCTTAAAACTAAAAATTTGTTGTTTATACAAATTTACTACTGTCCATTTTTTATCAAACAAATTATAAAGATATTCAACACACCAAAACATCTAAGATCGAACAAAATGCATAATTTACCTGAAGGTTACTGCACTCGTGGCTTCAATGTACATCGGACTTGCTCATCCCACCATTCCAGCTGGTTTATGTTTACGGCTTTAGATTCTGACCGCTTTTAAAATTTTTCTACACTACCATTCATCTAAATTGTTTCAGGGCTTCTCAGGAACTCATCTACGTATATCTAAATCTTGTTTTGTGGATCCAATCACGTTTACGAATAACATTTGATTATTAACACCCCCAAAAATAGCACTTGTATCTTCTCTATGTGCACTTAATAACTTTTATTGTAGCACGTAATCACCACGTATTCTACTTAAAGTATCGAATAATCAAAAAAATAAAAAGCAAAACTGTTTAAAGTATTGAATAAAATCAGAAATCTAAGAGAGAACTGTTTAAAGTATTGAATAAAATCAGAAATCTAAGAGATCGAAACTCCTATAAACACGGGTTTATATAATGGCCCGCTTGCACGTCGAATTTGTCACGCAACGGACAATTTTTAGAATTTCGCATTCTCTTTTTCCTTTCGACCGTCCGGCACAGCGATTCTACTAAAATTTGCACACGTCCAAGTTGAAAATCTAAGAATTCTCCACACGACTCGCAACGCGTCCGCCAACAACTAATTAATTTACACACCAACTGCTATGCTTCCCCCTCTCATGTTTGCATCTTATTTCAACCAATCGTGCCCTAGTGAAGCTTCACAAATCACGCCTTTATTATCAGTGTTTCTGCTTTACGCGTTTATCCATCCCTTTCTACCTTGGTCTGAGTGGTACAAATCGATATTCTTTATTTTGTGTTATTTAAATCCACGTGGATTCTTACGTAAGTAAAATAACCCCTCATCTAGCTTTTCCTGCTAAAACTTCCGACCGTTTCCAATATACGTAGAATCTGCATGTTTATCAGCTCGAATTTATTAGAATTTGACATTTAAAAGTTTGCAGGTGTGCGCTCCTAATGAATGTTTTAAATATAATTCTCCGAGCTTTGTTTTCATGGTATTTTAACCTTGGATTTTCACAGGCTTTTATGCTTATTATATATTACTAATGGTTCAATTAACTCCAATTAAAATAATAATGAATGGCATTGACTTCTACCCTTTAATTTTTAGCAAATACTAATTAAATATTAATTATTATTTGTACACTTTGTTTAATACCCGTTACTTAAAAATTGAATTAATTAATATAAATTTCGCACGTAATTTCTATTTGTTTCTTTGTACAGGGTGATTAAAATTATTTGATGTCGTTAATTAATTTTCTACCCTGGTCTAAATTTGAGTATTTTCTCCCTAAATGAATACAAATAATCCCACTTATTTGAATTCAAATACAAAACATCTAGACTGCAAAAAAGATACTGCTGTAAACAAAAGAAATCGGACTATAACCCCAGCTGTCCATGAACATCTGCTTTCTGCGACGCACAAATAGAAGCCACGTGAATACTTACGAAATTATTACTGGAATTGCGAGAACTCTTTTGAATAAAACAAGTATTTAACGAAACTAATTTCTGCTTGATTTTACATCATATAAAATTTAGTACTCTAAAACCAAAAGGAAATTGTATATGATATTCTCATATCATATGGTTGTGTGATATTTTCGTGATATTGTCGTGATATGGCATGTATTAATGATGAGGGTGAGCTTCCATCAATTCTATTTCTTTTTCGGACGGTGTTACAGGCCACGTGTTTAGACACGACCATCGTGAGTTTACTACGCCGCTTATCGCAGCTTGTTTCTTCAAACGCTGATAGCAAAGTGCTTGAATTGACAACTCGACGAAGCTTAATAACGAATCTTAGACCTCAAAGGTAAAGGAGTCTATATGCTATTATAGATTTTAAGTTTTATTTTAATTGTACGGAATTTTACAAATTATATTTTTATATTATTGCCGTTTTATTTTATATTAATGAACGAAGTGTAACTACGAAAAAAATACGTTACAGTATTTCAAATTTTATGGAGACAATAAGATAAATCCTAAAGTATTTTTAAACATTATAAGAAAACTAATACAGGGATCAACGGGTGAAAGGTACAATTTAAACTTCGTTAGATCAATGTTGAAAGGAAGCGCGGAGATATGATTTGATTTAATAGAAAACGAGATGGGGACATTTCAGGAGTTTGAAAGTAGGTTTTTGAGAAAATTTTGGGGTGATAATCAACAATACAAGCGCAAGATAATTTAATTACGGGAAAATATAATCAAAATTTAGGGATGACCAGAGAAATATACGCTATACAAAAATTCAGTCTAGCGAAACAATTAGATCCACCGATGGAAGAAACCCAAATCATAAAATACTTAGCGGGACATTTTGGCGAAGAAATAAGAGATTATGTAATGATTCAAAACATAGTAAACAGGGAGATTTTCTTGGAATATTTACAACGTTTTGATGAGTTAGGACAAAGTCGTGTAGAGGAAGGTAGGATGGCACCAAGACAGCGAGAAAATTTAGGCAGATTGCAAAGAAACACAGAAAACAATAGATCGAATAATAGGGAAAATTATGGGGGACAATTTTATAGAAACAATCACAATAACTACTACAATAATAATTTTAGAAGGAACTGGAACACAAGAGATACTCCAAGAAGAGAAGCAGAGCGGACGAATCACGACAGAAATATAAATCAGTGTACGCTACAAACACAACATCGGGAACAAGCAGCACAACCTATAAGAATGAACCGTACCTATGCAGAAGTTACGAGTCAGGCAAGACCATCTACGTCGAATCAGGATATTTGAAGGAGGACAAACCAAGCAAGCCCTTAAAAATAAATGGATACGAACACCAGCGTGAATATATAAAATGTGAAATGGAAAAGGAAATGAATAAAAGCTTATTACCGATAATTAAATTGAGAATTGGAAATAGTCGAGGTGGAACACTCATTGATACGGGAGCTGAAGCGTCGTTAGTGTCTGAGGACTTTGTTAAACGGGAATAATTAATAGGAAGCATGATGCCCATAAGGAAATTTAATTTAATAGCACCAAACAGCAAGAGATTTGCAAGTGTGATCAAAATAATAATTCTAGAATGCGAAATAGGTAAGATAAAGTTTGAGAATAAATTTATAATAGTGCCGGGGATAAGAGTAGATGCAATATTTGGTATAGACATAATATATAAGTTGGGTTTAAAAATAAATGCCGAAGGAAAGGCAATAGATATAAAGGGGGAATATATAAAATGGGATGATGAGGAGAGTATTGAAGTAAGAGGAGACTGTATAAATATTAATAAATTTGAGGGTGAAGTTGATATAAAGTGGTATATTGATGATAATATGAAGTGTCCAGAAGAAGTAAAAGAAAGGGTAGAGGCATTGTTAAAAAGGAATTTAGAACTAATAGGATCTGAATCTAGAATAGCAACGGGTTATGTGCATAAATTAGAAGTCGTAAATATGGAGCCGTTTAACACAAAGCTATATCCTATTTCAGCAGTGTATAGGGATAGAGTGAAGGTAGAGATAGATCAAATGCTAAGTGAGGATATCATTGAGAAGGCAAACACGCATTTTGTTAATCCTTTGGTTGTTGTTAAAAAGAATGATGACAGCATCAGATTATGTTTGGATGCTAGGAAAATAAATAAAAGGACCAAACCTCAATATAGCAGTCCACCAACTATGGATACAATTTTAGCAACAATAGGTAATAAGAAAATATTTTCAAACATTGACTTAAAGAATTCATTTTGGCTTATTCCACTGGAACGTGAGTCCATATCGGTTTTTATATGAAAGGGCAAAATTATAAGTGTGAAGTGGTTCCTTTTGGTTTGTTAGGAAATAAGGATGTGATATGGTAACCGTACGAAGGATTTGGGAATGATGTGTTAAATTTTAGAAAAGACTTGGAAGAAAGTTAGTTGAAATTAAATTTTGTAGTAAGAAATGTAAACAAGAGGAAATGTAAGTTCTTTCAGGGGGAAACAAAATTTTTGAGATACGAAATAGGATACATTAGGGGGAAAAATAATGCAAATAATAACTTAATTTTAGAAAACAATTTCGAAAAGATAGTGAATATGGAAAATAAGAAAGATAAGATTATTGCCGAGAGAAAACTTTTGATAATGGAGAAAAGTGTACATACTGTAAGATAAACTAGTGGAAATAGGGATATCATCATAAATTAGGATAGATTAGGAAATAGGTATTGTACATGTTATAAATATTAGAAAACAATAAAACATAAGATAGGTTAATAATAATTAGGATAGGTTTAGGATAAACAGGAGTAACATAGATTGATAAAAGGAAATAATTCATTGGATATGGGAAAATATGATGATGTTTATGAGAAATAAGAAAAGGTATAGATAAGTTGGGGATAGATGAATAGAAGGGGTTTATTAGAAACATGGAGAGATGTAGATGCGTGATATAAATATAATAATAAATAGGAAAAGTATTGAATAGAGACAAGAGAAAAATGAAGATTTGAAGAAGAATCATATAAGTAGATGTGAAAAATTTGAAGGGAATAATTTATGTAAATAATAAAAGTATGGGTAGATAGGTAGTAAAATATCAGTAAGGCACAACAGGTAGTATGCAAATAGAAGAAGTTTATGTAAATAGAAAAGTATGGATAGATAACTAGCAATACACTAATGGATTATAATAGGACAATAATAATAAAATTTAGAATGAATAGGTGTATAGGTATAATATAATCAAAATAGGAATAGGGATGTAAAAATAAAGTAGGAGTTGTGTACATAGTAGAACAAAATAAAAATAAATAATTTTGGACCATTGTGAATTTTGTCTCACGTTGGGCGCCAAAAACTAACATGTTTCCAAAACTTTTTATTTTAATTTAGGGGACTAATGCTGTAATTTTAGGGTTAATTTAGGGTTAGGTTAAGTCATAGGGGTCGTAGAATAAACAAAAGAAACTTCCAAGTAACAAAAGCACAGAATTACAGATATTAGAAGAGTAAATATGTCATTATAAATATTATTAGTTGAAAGCACACTGTATATAGCATTACAAGCGATTAAAACGCATATCCAAAAGTAGCTACGAGCAAGGATAAGAATTTAGAAATGTAACGAAACGCATTGAAATTAAATCATTTAAAAACCTGCATGAATTGGCTAGATTATTATTTAAAAAGTGCGTTGATATATCGTCTTAAACGCACGCAGAAATTATGCATTATTTTAAAAGCGTACGTGATCTAAAAGTATCACATTTGTTCAAAAATCCAATTTATTAGGAAATAAACAAACACCAAATTTTTTCCTTTCAGATTAGAATAAAGCCAACAACAATAGTACGTGCTTTTCTGAACAAAAATTCTTGGGATTTCTGAATCAAATGTGAAGTATTATAATGAATTACGTGACAAAGAGCATTGCTTCATGCAATTGAAATACACAATTGGTAAAGTTTCCCAAAAATAACAAGAGATAAGACAGTTGGTCTTGCCCAGCACGTGGAGTCAACGAATCGCAAACAAACGGGGGCCGATCCTATAAATATCTTGACAATTGAATATCGAGTTAGTATACTTTGAAACTGGGCAGTCACTATACTTGAAAGTGCTAAATATTTACGTAAAAAGTAAATTATTTTAAAAGTGAAATTCAAGAGAGGTTAATTGTGCATGCGAGCCGTACTTCTACAGACGTAAGTAGATAAGATTTAGTGAAATTATACCATTTCAAATAATAAATAAAACAGGGCTTTTAATCACCATCTTAAGTGCCATTTTAATTACCATCGTAATTAACATTTTTAATTACCATCTTAATCACCATCTTAAATTACAATCGAAATAACGATCCTAATAAAGATCTTGTTACGATTCCTGTTAATTACGATCTTAAATACAATTTTGGATACAAGACTCTGGAGAATGCTGCCTGTTCAAGCAATTTGTTAATCTCTGAAAATGGTAAATATTCTATTGCGGAAAAAAAACCTTTCAATGAAATAAACTCACCAATAACGATTTGGATACTAATTTGGTTGGATACAATTCTTGGGAATGCAGAGCACCTACTAAACCACCTCAGGATAGATATTTTGATATGATTTGTTTCTAAAACTTTTTTTATTTTAATAATAATTCAAAGTGTAAGAGCCGACAAATTGGGGTTTCTTGTATAAATTTATGAAAAGTAATAGACATCTTGAAACGTTTCAAAAGGTCTCTAAATGTAATAAAAACCTCGTTTTGCCTGCTAAATTTTCTAAAAATTTGACATGTATATAATTTAAAAAGGGAAAAGATATTTAAAAAGTTGTAAATATTCAATCATTATACTGTGTATTGTAGAAGTGCTTTATTTAATTGAATCAGCTAGTCGAGGCAAAGAAAACTATAAATTAACATTTCTAAAAGTGCTTGAGTTATAAAAGAATAAATCATAGCATAAATATGGTCCAAGCGTAGGAGCTTAATATAAGTAAATATGGTCCAAACGTAGGGGCTATCAGGAGTAACACAGCATAAATATCACATGCCCAAGCCGTGGAGCAAATATCACAGCAATATATATATATATATATATATATATATATATATATATATATATATATATACATATTGCCGTGGAATGTGCTTTTTAGGTCACAGGAACTGGTACTCTCTAAAAATACATTCGAGCCCCACGAATTGGGCGTCATAAATGGCCGTGGAACTTTGATTTAGCTCCGGACCTCGCCAGAAAAAAAAAGTTTTCAAAAATATAAAATTTTTACAAAAATTTTCTTACCCGGATTCTGCTTCGTCAAATTACTTTCTTCAGCAGCTTCCCTGGCTAGCTCAGCTGTGCCTCCTCTCGGATACTTAAATTTACTATCATTCTCTTTACCGTGCACACACCGTTCAATAAAATCACAAAATAATACAGCAATCATACAATATTTATTTACCACTATTTACAAATAATAATTCATTTCTGTGACGTTTTAAAACTCCGCCTGTAATTCCTGTCTTATGCATATTTGAGGTCGCGTTCTAGCCTTGCTTGCGTTGTAGAAAATTGATATAGCTGTCCGCGTCCTAATGGATTCCACGTGGATCGAATACGTGCCTACTAAAGTGAATGCTTTTATGCCCGTCTCATTCTGAAGCATATTATTGATTGTTCATCACTTCTGCTCTTTAAGAAACTTTTGTTAGCGTTTATGCGAAACCACCGACTGTTGAACAATATTTCCTTGAAGCTCGCCTCGTTATCTTCACAAATAAGCGGTAGATGACCTTTCCAACATGCAAGTGTGCTCAATTAATGATCGTTTAAAATAACAGTTCTCGGAGCTTACATTTCACAGTATTTTATACAACCGACGTCTGTTTGTCTGTTAAGAAAGCTTTTCGCATTGTGATTATTGATTTCTCATGCTCTGATGCGTTTTCTGACGTTATAACCCGTTGAATTCAACTAAATTAGATTAATTAATAACTGTTTTTCTTTATGAACCTATTAACTTTTAATCCCTAATTATAAAATTATGTCAATACTTGTTAATTTAAATTAAATAGACGAAATAAAATTGCGCGTAAATATTATGTTCCTCTCTCTACACAGGGTGTTTGAAATTGCATTGTTTATACCCAAATTTAACCCTTTAAATCCACTACATAATCCCCCTATTTTAATTCTACGAAAACTACTACATGTTTCCTAAATTTAAATATCCACTTTCTAATTTAATTTTACATGCTATTTCTATACACCTATCTACTCACCTAACCATACCCATGCTTATTTATCCAACCCATCACTACTTATCTACCAATTTTATCTATTTCTACTTCTATCTCTACTTATTTCTATCTATCTACATCTATCTTTATTTCTAATCGCCTATTCACACCTATCGCTACCTTTTACCTAACTATTTCTATCTATTACTAACTCTTCACGCTCTTATTTCATTCTATTTTCTCTTTTTATTTCACCCTTTCGTCCTTTATTGACTCTTTAAGTACCTCTTTTTTACTTTTCTCTTTATTACTTTTCATACCTTTAACCCTACCTACTATCACTATCTATTACTTATCCTAACTATACAAACCTAATTCTATATCTACATCTAACTATCTCCCATATTTATCCTATACCTAATTTTATTTTTCTATAAACACTTACTTCTACTTTTCTATATACACCTATTTCTATCCCTATCTATTTAAATTTTACTCTATTATACACCTATCTCTACTTTTCTATATACACCTATCCGTATTTATCCTATTTCACCTTCTACTTTTCTATTTTACACCTATCTTTATCTCTATATTTTGTTCATTAAGCTTCATTTTGCTCATTCTGTCCCACCTCTGGTAAATAGGGAAATAATAAGCTCACATAAAATTTCCCCCTTTCCGCCTGTGTTTCCATATTTTTTAGAACATAGGTACACTCTCCTACGACCTCCCCAATTCTAAATGGTCCTTCGTAGGGCAAGTGTAACTTAGCACACGTCATTAACTCTCGCCTGCCTACCCTCAAACTTCTTACTATAACCAAATCTCCAATTTTGAATTTGACCCTTTTCTTAATCTTTTCATTCATATTACGAGTGTATTTGTCTGCCCTTCTTCTTAATTTTTCCCTGACATTACACAATAATTGCTGGAATTCAGCCTCTCGAGGCACAATCTTCCAAGGTCTCTCAGGGTATTGCTGTTTCATCAGCATTATGGGACTGGTTTCAGTAACCGCGCTCGGGGTTTCATTTAGAAAAAATTCTACCCTAGACAGATTGTCCTCCCATGATCGATGATCTTTGTATGATGCCAGACGTAAAACTTTTACGGTTTCTGTATGTATCTCTCAGCTGGGTTCGCCTGAGGATGTCTGATACTACAGAAAACAACCTTAACATTTTGTTGATCCCAATAAGTCACAAATCTTTGTTTATTAAAGTACGTGGCATTATCTGCTAGCACACGTTTAAATTTTCCAACCTCTTTACAATATAACTTTAATTTTCTATTCGTCTCCACCGTACTACACTCTTTTGTTGGGTATAATTTAGTAAATTTAGAAAAAACGTCTATGATTATAAGTATATGTTGATGCCCCTTCCTACTTCTAACTAAGTTACTTAAGTAATCAATTGCAATTAAGTCCAATGGGTTTTCTACATGTATACTCTGTATCACATCCTGACTCGTGTGATTTTTATATTTCTCCAATGTACATAGATGACACAATTTGATCACTGATTTCACAATGCTAATATCTTTCACATGAAGGTCCTTCACAATTAACTCCGCTTGCACCCTATCTACTACATATAGCTCCAGATCTTGCACCCTCTTGCACGGAAACCCCTCTATCATGCTATAATTTTTAAATCCCGGTTCAGTTTCTAACCGTCTTTTGATACGTAGTAGCTCTTCACTCTGCTCCTAATTCCTCAGTACCTCTTCATGTCCGTATATGGATTCATCCTGTCTCAAAATATTTATGGCAATCATAATGTCACAAGGCCTCTTATTCACATTATCTTTGCTTCTGCTGAACGCATCCGCTATAAAATTATTCTCTCGCTTTATATATTTTATCTCAAAATCAAATTCTTGTAGCAATAAACCCCACCAATATACTCTATTATTAGAGAATCTAGTATTCATCAGGGCACACAACGCTGAATGGTCCGTCTCAATGACAAAATGTCAACCTATGAGATAAAATTTGAGTTTACTCATGCCAAAAACCACTGCTGCCATCTTTTTTTCACTAATGGTGTAATTCAGCTCATGCGATTTCAGTGTCCGTGAAACAAATGATATAGGGACCTCCTCACCATCCTGAACCTAGTAAAGCTCTGCCGCAAAGGTACTATCCGATGCATCCGTCCTTAAAATAAACCATATGTCAAATCTGGGATGCCTTAAAATGAGTTGTTCATGGAACTGCTCCAACAGGGTTAAGTATGCTACTTCTTGGCTCTCCGACCACTTCCATTTGACTCCCTTTTTCAAAAGTTTGAACAGCGGTCCTGCTTTCTCTGAAAATGCTGGTACAAACTTTTTATAAAAATTGAGAACTCCCAAAAATGCTCTTAGTTTCCGGATATTATTTGGTCTTGGATAGTTCAATATCTCGGATAATCTCTCCTTGCCTATACACATGCCCTCATGATTCACTACATATCCCAACAATTTTACAGTTTTTGGAAAAACTCACACTTGTCAATATTCAATCTCAAACCTGCTAACTTCAGTTCTAATAAAACTCTCTCTAAATGAGTGTAATGTTCCTTTTCAGTTTCGGTAAAAATTAAAATATCATCTACATAGTGTATGCAAAACTGCTCATACGCTCCTAAAATTGCCTGCATGGCTTTAATTAATGCTGCACTCGATGTCGACAAACCATACGGTACTACTTTAAAGTTGTACACTCTCCCTTCTACGGAAAATCCCGTATACCTTCTAGACTCTTTGTGTAATAGAATTAGCCAGAAAGAATTCCTTAAATCTAACTTGCTGAATATAAATTTGCCACTTAATCTTGTCAAAAGTGTGTCCATAGACGGTGGACAATGGAATTGTGGTTTTGTCCTCTGATTTATCTTTCTAGCATCCAGACATAAACGAATACTATTATCCTTTTTCTTAACCACAACTAACGGATTTATAAAATGCGTATTTGAAAACTCGATTATGCCATTATTTAACATTCTAGTCAACTCCTGATTCACTTGCTCCCTATATGCTGCCGGTATTGGATATACTTTTGCATTGAATGGTTCAGAATTGTCTACCTCTAAAACATGCTCATAATTTAACGGGGTGCTTGCCTCTACCCCTACTAACTCAGAATGCTTTTGTAATAATTCTTGTACCTCCCCTAACTTTTCTTCCCGGCACTTAATGGTGTCGATCTCTTTCACTTCCTCCTCATCTCCCTCTATACTATTAACACCTAACCCCATGTCACCTTCTGTGACATCATAACTTGCCTTCCAGGGCAATATCCTATCCCCAATCCTAACTATTTTCCTCTCCATATCTATTATAACACCAAACTTCATCATACAATCGACCCCTAATATCCCTTTAAACTTTAACCCAGGTACAATTATAAATTCTTGTTCACAGCTAACTGAACCTAACTCTACTTTTAAAATGACCACGCTATTCACGACAGCAAATCGCTTTTTATTTGGCGCAACGAGGTACTTTTTTTTATTGGCATTATCCTGTCAGACACTTTATTCTTAATTTCATTGACGAATTCCTCCGATACTAAACTCGCCTCAGCTCCTGAATCTAATAATGCTCATAAATTTTTTCCAAAAATTTTAATATCAATTATGGGCAAACATAATTTTTCAATAATTTCTGGCTCAACTTCTTCCTCTATTTTTAAAAATTCCCTAGAATGTTTGTACTTGTACACAGTGATGTCTAGTGGTTTGTCCTGCTCTAAAAATCCTGTCCAGGTCTGATCTCACTACTCGGTCCTGGTCTTGCTACCACTTCTGCATATGTCCTTGGCGTCTCAACTCTGTCCGTGTTGTTTCCTTCCCTGCTTGTTGTAGATGTCCCCCTCATGTCTTTCCCTACTTTCTCTAGGTCGTCCACTATTAACGTCATCGTACCTTTGCAGGTACTCCAGAAACATCTCCCTGTCCACAATATTCTGCAACGCTACATGTTGCCTCACCTCAACCTCAAAATGTCGTAATAAGTATTTAATTATCTGTCTGTCCGTCAGTATAGCATATTGCTCCCTACTTCCTGAAAATTCCCCTTTAAATTTACCTGTGATCAGATCGTCTCGTACCTGGTCCTGTCTATGGTCACTCCAGTAATGTTTCAGAAACCTTTCCTCAAAGTCAGTGTAAGTGTCTATTTCTTGTCCAATTAAATCGTACCAAGCTTCAGCATGGTCTTTTAGTAAAGCATTCACAACATTTAGTTTCGCCTGTTCGTCATATAAATTATTTATTAAACCTCTAACGTTATTAATGAATATTTTAGGGTTTATCCTACTATCCCCATAAAATTTCATTTGTTGCTGCAGCGACATATTACCTGTTACAAATCTTGGACCATCCCCCATTAAAGTTGCTACATTTTGTTCAATCCCAGTCACCTCTCTCTCTACCCGACCTAACTGATCCTTACACGAGTCCGTTACCTCCGTCATTTTTGCATTAATCTCGTCCTCACAGAAAATCCTTACATCTGTCCTTAATTGTCCCATTTCCTGATTTAAACCTCTAATATCACGCTCATTTTTATCTACCCTATTTTCAACTTCTCCCATTTTTACAGTCAAACTATTTTTAAATTCAGAAAATTCTTTTGTCGAATTATCGATTTTCAGACTAGTTTGCTCAAACTTTTTGTTCGATTCGTTTCTAACCCCGCTTAACGTCTCATTTATTCTTTCAAGCATCCTCATTACCATTTCGTTTCCTTGGTCCCCTGATTCCGTCTTCGACTGATTCCTACTACCTCCAGCTTCCTCCATTTTCGAATTTTTATCACACAAGGCACTATCGTCACTTCCAATTTCCACTCCTTGGCTCCTTAACCACTCCTTTCTCTGCATACGTTCAAATCACTCCCACACACACTCAAAATTATTTTTAAATTTATACAAAACAGACTCTCTCTCTCTCTCTCAGATCGCTAGTTTCCTGGAATAAAATTGTTAAAATTCTATTTGAAGCGCTTGCCTCACGTTCGGGTCGCCATAAATTGCCGTGGAATGTGCTTTTTAGGTCACAGGAACTGGTACTTTCTAAAAAAACATTCGAATCCCACGGATTGGGCGTCATAAATTGCCGTGGAACTTTGATTTAGCTCCGGACCGCGCCAGAGTAAAAAAAAATTATTTTCAAAAATATAAAATTTCACACAAAAATTATCTTACCCGGATTCTACTTCATCAAATTAATTTCTTCAGCAGCTTCCCTGGCTAGCTCAACTGTGCCTCCTCTCGGATACCTAAATTTACTATCATTCTCTTTACCGTTCACACACCATTCAATAAAATCACAAAATAATACAACAAGCATACAATATTTATTTACCACTATTTACAAATAATAATTCATGGTTATGTACGGTTCGGTGCTCAAGTTACACCTCAATAAATGCTATCTTTGTAAAGTACTTGTTTTTAAAATTAAAATTTCAAACACATTTAATGCAACAGGAGTAAATGAGCCCCAAATAATATCTTATCTTTATTTATTACTGCACACTGGAGTATGGTGAGCTCATGATAACCCAGTTTATTAATGTATGCTTTCTACTTTGCATACTATGACTACAAACTTAATAAACCCATGTACTCTTAACAATTAAATTTAAATTCATCAAGAAATTTAATAAGGTTTACGTACACCTTTTGTTTTATATTCCAAAATCCCAAAAATAACCATCAAGGTTCACTCACACATCACAAATAATTTCAACAGTTTATATAAAAAAAACAGCAAATTCAAATGCGTTACCTGGAAAAAGCTTTAAAAGTCCATCTCCTTTGAAGAAGATCTATATCCATTAACCCTTCGGCTTCGTGATTATGCGTGTCATCCACCAGCTATTTATAGATGACAACTCAGTTTAAGCTGAGCTTCGTGCTACCAATTAACACCAATTCCAACATCCAAATCCATGTATATTACACTTGTTTATTATTGCATTATTAATTTACGAGCTTGTTAAAGTATTCGTGGACCTCAGTTAAATTTAAATTACACGCCACTACTAGCTTTTCTAACTATAAGGCCACAAATAATCTAATACTATTTCACTGAATGTTACAAATTTTTAATACTCACAAGCTTTGTCAGTTGATTATAATACGTTGTTAAGCTATGCAAAATTAAAGAGCGCCCTCCTAATTCTCCCAGAGTATTTATATTATAAAACTAGGCCCCCTTGGCCACACTTTACGCGAAATACTTAATCGAAATTAATATTTCCACAAATTTTGTATAACCGTTTTAAACTTCTCGATATATTCCCGCGTCAACACGCTATATTATACAAAACTATTGCATCCACCTGTCGCGTGTTCGTCTGTTCTAAACCTATCTATTTCGACCAATGATACATTTCAGTGACGTCTTAAAACTCCGCCTGTAATATCTCTATTCCTGTTTTATGCATGTTTGGTATCGCGTTCTAACCTTGCTTGCGTTGTAGAAAATCGATATAGCTGCCCGCGTCTTTATGGACTTCACGTGAATCGAATACGTGCCTACTAAAGTGAATGCTTTTATGCCCGTCTCATTCTGAAGCATATTATTGATTGTTCATCCCTTCTGCTCTTTAAGAAACTTTTGTTAGCGTTTATGCGAAACCACCGACGGTTGAACAATATTTCCTTGAAGATCGCCTCGTTATCTTCACAAATAAGCGGTAAATCACTTTTCCAACATGCAAGTGTGCTTAATTAATGATCGTTTAAAATAACAGTTCTCGGAGCTTACATATCACAGTATTTTATATAACCGACGTCTGTTTGTTTGTTAAGAAAGCTTTTCGCATTGGGATTATTGATTTCTCATGCTCTGATGCGTTTTCTGACGTTATAACTCGTTGAATTAAACTAAATTAAATTAATTAATAATTTCTATTGGCTTATAAAACTGCTTTTCTTTATGAACCTATTAACTTTTAATCCCTAATTATAAAATTATGTCAATACTTGTTAATTTAATTTAAATAGACGAAATAAATTTTGCGTGTATATATTATGTTCCTCTCTCTACACAAGGTGTTTGAAATTGCATTGTTTACCCCAAATTTAACCCTTTAAATCCACTTCAATATATATATATATATATATATATATATATATATATATATATATTAATAGTTATTAAGATGAAATGAAAACCCAACTTTGTATTTAAAGTATTTACTGTATTTACAGCTGAAGCCGTTCTTTTAGTGGTTTTCAATTACTAGTTCGATTTGAAATGGTAATGGTTTTCAATTACTAGTTCGATTTGAAATGGTAATTCAACTTTAAATACAAAGTTGGGTTTTCATTTCATCTTCATAACTATTAATATATATTAAGCATTCATTTGCATTCCAAATGTGGATTATTCTTCTCTATTAATATATATATATATATATATATATATATATATATATATATATATATATATACTGTCAAGAAGGGGGTGGGCTTATAAAATGTTTAAATAGGGCTTCGAAACGACTTTGCTAGAATGGGGGTATATTTGGTTTTGTTTGAGTATTTTCTTTCAGGTATTTTTGGTTTATAAATTAACAACAACTATTCCACGTTTATAAATTTATAAAGCTTTTGAAACTGCATTGCATTCAACAACATATACCGGCCATAGACCAGGCTAAGCTAGTTATAAGTTTGCATTGTATACGTATTTTAATTGTTATGGTTGCACGTATATGAAATTTAATTTGGAGTTAGCGTTTTCAGAACCATTTGAATGTAAAAACAAATATCAAAATTGTTTGGTATACTGCACGCTTTTAAAATTTGAAGGAGTTAAGTGATACTCCCGTAAAATTTGTAAATAATTTCAGTTTGAATATGTTTTAACAATTAAAGATTTGTTATGTAATGACAGGACGTTTACCGAATAAGACATAAATGTCTGTTGCGTACAATTTAAAAGCTGAACCATCAAAGTTTGTTAGCTATTTTCAATATTGTAAAAAGTTCAATATACATAAATCACTGGATTACAAACCATCTAGAAAATGAATGTATCTAGAGAAAACAACTGTATTATTAATCAATTATTAATAATTATAAATTACATAGTGTGCGTAGAGATAGTTGCTATGGCAACGAAAACAAAAGAAGACGGATTTTATTTATAAGGGACTTAAAATTTATATTACTGAAAAAATAGACGTGTTTTTGTACTGTTATGAGTTTTATTACATTTAAAAAGTTACGAGAAAGTTTTGAAAGTCAAGTTGTACCTGGAGATAGCAAATAGTAGCAGTTTTACGGCGAATAAAAGTTAATTAAAAGAGGGATTGCTGGTCTGTACCGTTATTGTTTGAAGACGAAAGCATAGTGGAATTGGAGTTATCTGAGTATTTGTATAACATAAAATTTGTAGAAATATTAGTAGTTTATAGTCTGGAGATTACCAGTTGCTCGAGTTACTTATTATTTACAGGAGGTGCCTGCAGTTGGTCACTTGGCTTCAGGACGGCTGGAAGGCGGCGCTTGTATCTGGATTCCAGGTATTAGTATTTAATATCTACGCAGTGCTTTAATCAAATTTATAAAAGTGGAACTAGTGTTTGGGAATACTTTTGGCTTTTAAAATTATTTTGAAAAAAATCCTTGAATATTTGTTTAGGTGTCTAGTTGAGAGGTGTTTGCTTAGGACGGACCCACCCTAGGTAGATTCCGCCACGTGTTTGATGGCCCTGTAAAATAATTAAGTGCAGCAGCCGTGTAAAATATTTAAAGATAAATTGTGTGGCATAACTCAACAAGGCTCTAAAATAAGACAAGGAGTGACAGATAGAGATATTACGCCTATCACTAATAAGGTAGGATCACAGTATATATAAAAGATGGCGCTAACAACGTGAGGCAGAGTAGATTTGTTAGTTGTACGTTGCATATATTCTATTTAAAAGTGAAAATTAATATTTGATTGACGTTTCATATATATTTATTTAACAGTTGTTGAAGGTTTTGAATTTATTGTAGTAGGCTAAGACGTAATTTGATATTCACACTTTGGTCAATTTTAGCGGCGGTAAAACATTAGGTGGGGCTCGAATAGGTAAATAACTTCGCAACAAAATATTTGTTCGCCTAAAGGTGGGGCTCGATAGGGCTGATTCAGATTTGCAGAGGTTGTGTAGCTTAGTGGGGCACATCATTGAAGTTTATTTTGAAAATTAAAGGGACATGTCTGATGAGGAGAGAATCACGAGGTCAGGGAAAGTTTATGGAGTTGAGACTGGTGTGAGAGGGCAACCGGTGGTTAAGACTGTAGCAGCAGGGGATGCTAGGGATGAAGCTGGAGGATATGTGAAGCCGGAGGTGATTATTGTGAATTCAGGGATACATCGGGAGAAAATGAAATTGATAAGGAAAAGAGAATATGCAGATCCAAGATGTGATGATGGTTTTGTTGGAATTAAAAGGGTCGTTAACTAAGTCGCATGAAGAATTGAGAGGATCATTGTTGGCCGAGGTTAGAAATTCACAAGCGGAAGTTAAGGAAAAATTTGATATGATGGAAATGAAAATTGAAGGAATTAATGTATCAATACAGAGCAGTTTGTGTTCATTTAAGGATGAAGTTCTGAAGGACGTAGAGGATAGAGTCCAGGTTGTAGAAGGAAGGTAACAACAGGTTTAAATGAATTAAGGGAAGAGCTGTACATGGTCGAAGTTAGACAGACAGAAAAATTGCAGAATTTAGGTGAAATAGTTCGGATTCAGACGGAGGACAATATTAACTCTAAAAACGAAATTATAGGCAAATTGCGGGCGAGTCAGGAGGTGGCAGAGAAGCTGAGAAGGGATACGACGGTTCTGGGGAATACGGTAAATGGATTGTCTGGTCTTGAAGGGAATGTTAGACAGATGAGAGAACAGTTGGTTGAATTGGAAAGGGAAGAGTTGTTTGTGATGCAGGATACCAGTATAGGCTAGGGAAAGAGACCTTGCCGAGGTTTGAAGGCAGAAAGAATGAGAAGCCGATGGTCTATCTTAGCAAGTTGGACGAGATGATAGAGAGTGAGCCTGAGAGGGTGAAGATGCAGATGGTGAGCATGACATTGGGGGGTTGTGCAGAGAAATGGCACTGTATCGTGAGGAGGCAATATAGTTCGTACGAGGAATTTCGAAGGCTATTCATATAACAATATTGGGGAAACACGCATCAGGCTAATATTCGAACGGATTTAAACACTGGGAACTATAGGTCATACCAGGGATCGAGAGAAAATTATGTGATTGAAAAGTATAACCAGGCGCAGCACCTGATTCCTAAATTAAGAGAAGATGAAATTATATTATTGTTGTCAAGGCATATGGAGGCGGAAATAACTAGGGCCGTAGCGATACAAAACGTTCGGACTTTAAGAGACTTTTGGAAATGATGCGAAATTATGACGTAGCTAGGACGTTTGAAACGAATACCAGGAAAATAGTGATAATAGGAATTGGGATAGGAATAGGAATAGCACAGACTACCAGAGGACTGGGGTGCAAGGATACAATTATAGGGAGAATGGACAGGACAACTACAGAAAGCAATATCAGGGAAATCAAAGGAGAACGAATAATAATTGGGAACAACGTTTTAATAGAGACGATAATTATAGGGGGAACAATGACTGGAACAGGACTGATAGGAATGACAGAGGTTTTGGACAGCAAAGAACGAGTTTTGGACAGAGGTGGCAGAGAGAAAGCGAGCAGAGATCAACGGATCAGGGGGAAATACCGACAGGGATTAGAGACCGAGAACGGAGACAGATAGAAACTTGACGATCCAACACGTAACAACAAGAGACACGCGACAGAGATCGGAGGATAGGATAGAGAAAGTGGAGGTCCACGATGAACCCACGGTACAAAAAAACGTCGATTTATTAGTGTTAGGAAAATCAGATTTAGGGACACAGCATAGTATTAGTTTAGTAGATAAGTTGTTAGATAATAAGTTTGAAAGAAGGCGGGAGTTACCATTTATTCATATTAGTTTAGGGATTCTGTTTACACGGCATTGATAGATACAGGGTCGCAGTTATCGCTGGTGAGAGAGGAAATAGTTTTGAAACATGCAGAATTATTCAAAGGGAAAATTTGTAGGGTTAAGAGTATTAATTTATGGTCTGCGATTAAGAGGAAGTTAACTACGATAGACAAAGTTGTACGAGTATCGATTGTATTAGGAAGTACCAGACTAGGTGAAGTAGAGTTTTGGATAGCAAGAGGATTATATTTAGATTTTATTGTAGGGATAGATGTAATTGAGGAATTTGGACTGGTTATAGATGGTAAAGCACGAATGGTAAAGGTATTAAATTTAGAGAAGAAATGGGTGGTGCCTAAGGATAATCGGGATACTAGGGATGAGATAAATACAGATAGTATAGGATCAGGAAAGACTAAGAATAGAATTTATGATGGAATTGATGAGTTACGGTTATGTAATATATTTGAGAAGGTATTTGATGAGGAACAGATAGGATTAATAGGGGTGGATATGAAGGAAATGTTATATGAGGTGTTTAATAGACATGCAGGAGTTTTTAGTAATGAGCCTAGGTTTGCGAAGGAGTATACGCACTATGTCGATGATATTTTGATTTTTTCTAAGAACGAGTTAGAACATTTAGAACATTTAAGAAAAGTGATCCGAAGGTTAGACGAGGGAGGTTTGAGGTTGAATTCGAAGAAGTGTGAGTTTTTTAAGGACCAGGTAAAGTATTTGGGGTTTGTCGTTGGCAGCGAAGGAATTAGAATTTGTGAAAAACGCTTGGACGAGTTGAAGAATTTGAAACAGCCAAGAAATTTGAAAGGTTTAAGAGGATTTTAGGTGTATTAAATTATTATCGTCGATTCATACCAAAATATTCGAGTTGTGCATTCCATTGTTGGAGTTGTTAAAAAGAACGAAAGGTGGAAATGGAACGAGCAAAGGAGCAGGCATTTCGGGAGTTGAAGGCGGTATTTTATAGGAACTGTCATTAAAATATCCCAATTTTACGGATCCATTTATTTTAAGGACAGACGCTTCGAGTTTTGCAATAGGGGCTGAGTTGGTGCAGGTTCAAGAAGGAGAGAAGTGCCAATTTGTTTTATTTCGAGGGCTCTGAAAGACTGCGAGACTAGGTATTCGACAGCGGAAAAGAGATGCTGGCAATCGTATATGCTGTGAAGAAGTTAAGATTTTATTTATTGGGTAATAAATTTCTGGTTGAATCGGATAACACAGTGGTCACGTTTCTGAAGAAGAAAGAGTTTTTGAACAGTCGATTGTATAGATGGGCGTTAGTATTGCAGGAATATGATTTTGAGATTAGACATAAACCTGGTAAAGAAAATGTTACGGCTGATTTCTTTAGTAGGAAGGATGAAGGGTTGCTAACGGATAGTAGGAATAGATTTTTGATTGCATTGCAAGTGTTTGAAGATCTGGGAAGATGGTCGAATGCCAGATTTCATCGGATGCAAGCACACGAAGAAATAAGGGTGATCAGAGAAAATTATTCAGAGAGAATTTAGAACAAGACAGAGGTTTTTATATGGTCGAGGAGTTTTGGTGAAAAGGTTATGGGATGATGAATTATTAGTGTTAACGACACAGGTAGCCGTTGAGCTGATCCAGGAAATTCATACTACGTTTGGTCATATAGGGATTCGTAAGACGTTCTTGATATTTAGGAAGCTTTCTATGCACGAAACGATAGAAAATTGGTGAAAATTGCATAAATCTGTGTGAGACGTGTTTGTTAGGAAAGGATAAGAATGTGGTGTTGCAGAATCAAGTTAGATGTATAAGAGCGGAAGGTCCATTAGATATTGTGGCAATGGATTACTTGAGTAATTTGATACCGAGTAGGAACGGATATCAGCATATTTTAGTTGTAGTTGATATTTTTACAAAGTTTGTGCAGCTTTATCCAGCGAGGAGATGTAATTCTAGGCATGTATTGAGTTCTGTAAGAAAGTTTGTAGAACGAATAGGTAAGATGAATAGGGTATTGTTGGACAATGCAACGTATTTTCGTAATCGAAGGGTTGAAAGTAAATTAAGGAAGGATGGAATAAAGATGACATTCTGTAGTATCAGACATCCTCAAGGAAATCCGTGTGAAAGATATATTCGAGAAGTAATAAAGTTTTTGAGGTTAATAACGCAGGAACAACATGATCGGTGGGTAAGGTATTTACCGCAAATAGAAGAATATATTAATTTTGTACCAAGTTCAGTGACAGGAATGTGTCCTGTGACATTGATGAAGAAGGTGATTCCAGCAAGACCGTGGAGAGCTGAACAAAAAGTGGAGGATATAACGGAGTTGTTGCATAAAGCCAAACAACAAGTCGAAACGATACAAAGAAGGGAGTTGGAGAAACGTAACAAGAAAATCAAGAAGCAAGTGGTTTTTCAGTTGGGGATCTTGTTATTGTTAAAAGATTGAGAATGTCAAATTGGGAAAGAAATATTTGTGCCAAGTTGTTATTTCCATACGAAGGTCCTTATCGAGTGAGAAGAATTTTGCAGAAGGGAATACTTACGAATTGGAGAATGACAGGGTGAATGTCGGGGACGTTTTCATATAGAAAATTTGTATCCATATTTCCATGTGGAAAGTAAAGTATCGCAAGAATAAAATTAACACTGTAAATAATACTAACGAGCTTAAAACTATACAGAACATACAGAAACTAACACTTAATCCTCATACATAAAGAAAAAAAAAACTATAGTGATTTTAACTAAAATTTAAAATTTCTCAACCATTAAAAGAATTACTTATATCCAGGAAGTAAATTTTCATTTTTATTTAAAATCAGTGGGGCCTTATATACTGTCAAGAAGGGGGTGGGCTTATAAAATGTTTAAATAGGGCTTCGAAACGACTTTGCTAGAATGGGGGTATATTTGGTTTTGTTTGAGTATTTTCTTTCAGGTATTTTTGGTTTATAAATTAACAACAACTATTCCACGTTTATAAATTTATAAAGCTTTTGAAACTGCATTGCATTCAACAACATATACCAGCCATAGACCAGGCTAAGCTAGTTATAAGTTTGCATTGTATACGTATTTTAATTGTTATGGTTGCACGTATATGAAATTTAATTTGGAGTTAGCGTTTTCAGAACCATTTGAATGTAAAACAAATATCAAAATTGCTTGGTATACTGCACGCTTTTAAAATTTTAAGGAGTTAAGTGATACTCCCGTAAAATTTGTAAATCAATTTCAGTTTGAATATGTTTTAACAATTAAAGATTGGTTATGTAATGACAGGACGTTTACCGAATAAGACATAAATGTCTGTTGCGTACAATTTAAAAGCTGAACCATCAAAGTTTGTTAGCTATTTTCAATATTGTAAAAAGTTCAATATACATAAATCACTGGATTACAAACCATCTAGAAAATGAATGTATCTAGAGAAAACAACTGTATTATTAATCAATTATTAATAATTATAAATTACATAGTGTGCGTAGAGATAGTTGTCATGGCAACGGAAACAAAAGAAGACGGATTTTATTTTATAAGGGACTTCAAAATTTATATTACTGAAAAATAGACGTGTTTTTGTACTGTTATGAGTTTTATTACATTTAAAAAGTTACGAGAAAGTTTTGAAAGTCAAGTTGTACCTGGAGATAGCAAATAGTAGCAGTTTTACGGCGAATAAAAGTTAATTAAAAGAGGGATTGCTGGTCTGTACCGTTATTGTTTGAAGACGAAAGCATAGTGGAATTGGAGTTATCTGAGTATTTGTATAACATAAAATTTGTAGAAATATTAGTAGTTTATAGTCTGGAGATTACCAGTTGCTCGAGTTACTTATTATTTACAGGAGGTGCCTGCAGTTGGTCACTTGGCTTCAGGACGGCTGGAAGGCGGCGCTTGTATCTGGATTCCAGGTATTAGTATTTAATATCTACGCAGTGCTTTAATCAAATTTATAAAAGTGGAACTAGTGTTTGGGAATACTTTTGGCTTTTAAAATTATTTTGAAAAATCCTTGAATATTTGTTTAGGTGTCTAGTTGAGAGGTGTTTGCTTAGGACGGACCCACCCTAGGTAGATTCCGCCACGTGTTTGACGGCCCTGTAAAATATTTAAGTGCAGCAGCCGTGTAAAATAATTAAAGATAAATTGTGTGGCATAACTCAACAAGGCTCTAAAATAAGACAAGGAGTGACAGATAGAGATATTACGCCTATCACTAATAAGGTAGGATCACAGTATATATAACAATATATATATATATATATATATATATATATATATATATATATATATAGAGTTAGACGTGTTCAGTTTAATTTATCTAGTATTGGCGTCGAGGAATGAGGTATATGGCGATTTAAATTACAAAAGTGAGTTCCATTACAATTTATTTCTGTAATTATGTCTGCTTAATTGTAGCATCTTTGAACCATTTCGGTAAATCCAATAAATGCCCAATATTTCAATAAATCCATACTACAATTGCTGTTCTTTTATTAAATTGCAATATACAATGTTTGTGTGACCTTAGTATGACATACCAACTTCAAAATAATCTAATAATTATATTAATGAAACTCATAAATGAAGTCGTTCCAGAGAGATTCCGATATGCAGTTTTCAGATTTTAAGCTATTTGGTTATAATATGTCGATTTACTACATGTTGAAATTGTGCACATAAAGAAAAGCAGCATTAGGGAGCGCTTGTAATAATTTAACACATTTTAAAAACATCTTAAGGAAAACAATTTAGCTATTACACAACTAATTATGATTCCTTGAATTGATGTAAAATTGTCAATAGTTTTGTTTCTTAAATTTCAGAATCGGGTATCAAAAGCTTTTGCTTTTGCTTTTATTCCAACAAATTCGCGTTAAGCGCTAAAAAAACTAATCTTACTAATTTTACCACAACGATGCACAAAAGTTAAAAAAAAAATGATCTCTATATGAAGTCAGATTTCAGCAATTTCTTACGTTAATACGTTAGCACTCTCAATATTATTATAAGCGTAAAGCAAAAAATTAAATACAGTAGTTGTTCAATATTTAATACCATTTCGGTTTATGCAGTGCAGTATTTGACGCAAGTGTTAAAATAGGCCTTTATATTTTCGCTATAAGCGTTTTCTGCTTCGCACGGTTATTTTATTGCTTATTTGTGTATAAAATATTCGGAACCATAAAATTTTTGCACCATATGCAGTATCCCGGCTCTAGCACCGTCCATTTTTGCAGGATTTGCTGAATTAATGAGAGATATTACACGTATACACATGGTGGCTGTTCCCGCTCTCTACATTAGTCTGTACTTACTGTATTTTGTCGAAGAATTATCGTAATAGTCTGCTTAGGTATTGCATTGTAAATGTAATGAAAATCGAACTAAACTGTTTTACTAATTAAAAATGGAATTCGTCAATTTCTCAAAATGGGTTATACGTTAATTAGTCTAATGACTATGAAAAACTTGTGAAGCTTTTGAGTTTTTATTGTCTTTCGACTAACAGTAAAGTTGAAAGAAACTATTGGTACAAAGAAATGTAACCTATTTTACGCATTGACCGCACTGTCAAATGAAAGTGTAACATAATTCCAATTAAACTACATGATACTTACACAGCTACATTACTAGGTTGTGGTTATTGTAATAAGAATTTAACTGCAGTTGCACGTCATATTTTCGAGAGTACTTAGAAATGCATGATCATACAGATTATGGGCACCGTGCACTGGTACATACTGCTGGAAAACCATTGTAAGATGTTTCAAACTGTACTCGAGCGTCAAAAAACTAATAATTAACAAAAAG
Source organism: Platerodrilus igneus (assembly GCA_036346225.1). NCBI lineage: Eukaryota > Metazoa > Arthropoda > Insecta > Coleoptera > Lycidae > Platerodrilus > Platerodrilus igneus. The sequence continues at coordinate 1,871,659 of JARFIW010000739.1, forward strand.
AATTTTGGTCTTACACTGTTTTTCGAATAATTAATGTTTTAAAATAGTACTAATCTAACCCTAAAGCACAGAAAAATAAGTTCAAGGTCATTGCTAAAATAAAAATTTGATGAACTGTTTCAATTTACCAATAGACGAACTGCTAAACCTTCAATAACATTTTCTATGGTGAAGCACATATTAACAGGAGTGATAATACACCCTTTGCCATAGGTTAAGGAAGCTTACTAAGAACGTTTAATAAATAAACTACATGAAAATGTGCCATCAAACGAAACAGGTGAATCTAACCTCAAAAATCTGACATGTAAATAAATTTTCTACACAAAAAGTACTTTTTAATTTGAAGTTTTGTTTCGCACAGTTTTTGGCACCCAGAATATCTATTACGCAATTCACAGAAAATTCGATGAAGTACTCCGCTAAAAATTCCGTTTCGGTAAAATACCGAAAACATTAACTGTACTAACACAAATTTGGTTGCCGACTATCTCCGAGGGACAGTTGGTGTAAGTGTTTGACGAGGGTTCTAGAAGGCTATCGGGTATGAAATATGGTCTTGATAGGGAAATACCTTGGACGTCACCTAATCTCGCAGGATTGTTAGGAAAAAGTCCTAGAATGAATAACAAGGGGTGTGCCAAAATCGGAGATCAGGAGGGGTATTCGTAAATCTACTAACTAAAAGTTAACTCTAAACACCGACAAATTTCTAAGTACGTTCAAGCAGTTTATGTATTGAATGATGAACGTTTATTTACAAACCTTTACTCCGGTATAGTTTCAGAAGGGTTCCCTATAAGTAGTTTCTTTCTTAACGGATGATTGATTATTGTGTTATTAAGGATTGTCCTCTACTTCAAATTGACTTCGTCCACTCCAGCATGGTACTCCCAACACAAGGGTTTTTATCTATGGGCCCAATGAACCCCTAAAATGAAATTGACCCACTTGGCAAGGGATTATCAGAATATAAGTAGACTGCTCTACCTTGTTCGCTAACCTCCATTCAAGGCAATTATCCTACCAAAGCGGCATGTTGAGGGTTTGAATGTTATAAACGAAGTACCCAATGAAAACTGAATCTCTCCTTTCTCAAATCATGCGAAGCCTCCTCGACAAACTTCGCACAGATGGATTAAGTGTATCGAATGAACATATCTTTTGTCGTCTTTCTCTACCTTAACTGTATCTACTTAAATTCTTGTATTGTCGACCTAAAATCAGAAATCCTGATTTTACATTTATTCGAGTCAGCACAAAACTGTATATGACCTGTTCTGTTTCCGGACGTGACATCATCTAGCGTCATTATTTCTTTGTAGACAAAACAAAATTACAGCGGTACTAATTACTATGATGGCAACATCTCCAACCTTTTAAAAACTGACATATGAATTTGACAGACTTTGACTATGAATCAAACACGACACAAAATAATTTTCCCTCAGAGTAAGATTTATAAAAACCTAAAACTTATATTTCTTAAAGGGAATAACCTAATACTATTGGTGAACTTTACTAATACAGAAACTATTAAAATGAAGTGTGATTATAATTATTTCTAAGGAAATGTCACAATTTATACTTGTATTATACACTATATTAGTAACACATACCTTAGGTGATCCAGAGCAAGTAAAAATATTACTTATATAGTCTTATATAAACCTTTCATGAGCTTCATATTCTTAGCTTTAACATATTGCAAAATCTTTAATAACATTATTTGTGGTGGAGCACATATAACGGGAGTGATAACGCACTTACCTCAATTTGATCTATGCCATATATTGAGAAGCTTATTGTGAACACATTTACACCTTATTACGCGAAGACTGTTTAACAAAAATAACAACTACGTGAACTGCACTCTACAAAACATAATTGCATAACTTACCTTAATGTCGGAGAAGGTATCTTATATTGTCAGGCATTGGAAATTTAAACAGCACACATAATTGCAGCTTAGGCTGCTATTATGAATCAATTTTTATAAATAGTATGTATAGAAAACTGAACAACACAACTGCTAGTTAGGTAATTGCTAAAGACATGTTTCCATTAAGCACATCCGTGACAAAATAAAAGTGCACACCCGCAACCTCATAAACAAACTATACACGAGTGGGATCTTACAGGTTAGGTTTCTGTAAGAAACTGATAGTATTATTAAAAAACACATAGCATTTTGTATACACATCAAAATAGTCGCACAAATAATTATAGCTTAAGATGCTATTCTGATTCAATTTTTGTAAGTAGCAGATTGGTAGTGAAAGACAGGTTAGATAATTGATAAAGACGTGATTTTATTGACGACAACCGTGACGAAATAAAAGTGCACCCCATAAGCTCATGGACAAACTACACATGAGTACTCCAGATTAGGTTGATTTTGGAAAAATATATTATTATTAAATAACACATAACACATAGCTCAAAAAGCAGAACAGTTTCTGCAGTAGTTGGGAATGTAGACACCACGTATTCTAAGATATCAATTATTACTGTTGCTAGCAATCGATCCAAATCGTAAAGCGGCATCACAAAGTTTACTAATGTTAGGTATGACCTATTTTCACTTACTGGGCATTATTGCCACAAAGAAAATATAAGTTGTGTTATTATCAATAATATACAGTATTTGTATAACATAATTACTAGATCAAAATTACTGTTTTCATTATATCAGGCCGCCAACATGTCCCTCAATACACAGTTGATCTTCCGTGAGTTGGGTTGCCTAACATCCTTACTAACCTTATTGTATGTATGGCATGATATTTTATTTTTAATAATGGCAGGTTATGTCTGGCTTGATTAGGGTACACAACAAGCATAATTAATATAGCGCTGCGGAGAAGAACCTTAATCTGTTATTCGTGTACTGCAAATTAAAATACTATCAAACTGAATACCAACAATTAATTAATTATTAATATGGAAATAAAAATAATTTAGTACCGACCCTCAGTTTTAAAGGAAACTCAGCAGAGAATTGGAAAAACTGGTTACAGAGTTTTGAAATTTATTCAACTACAACAGAACTAGATGCGAAACCAGAAAAAAATGTGCTCAATTGTTACACTGCAAGGGAGAAGAATCAATTCAAATATTCAATACATTCTTATTTACCGAACAAGAAAAGGATAAAATTAAAACACTAAAACAAAAATTTAATAATTAATTTGCGCCAAAGAAGAACTTAACTTATAAACGATATAAATTTTTTACATCAAGACAAAATCCAAGTCAGAAGATCGAACACTTTGTAACGGAATAAATAAAGCAAGGATATCAATGTGAATTCGCAAACGAGGAATTAAAGCATGATCTCATAAAAACGATGGTCGTTATAGGCATGAAAGATGACATCATGAGGGAAAAACTGCTGCAATATGAAAATAAGGAGCTAACTCAGATAATAGAATTTTGTACTATAACGGAATGTTTTACAAAAAATCTTCAACTAATGCAAGACAAGGAAAGCATATCTACTACATATAGAGAACAAAGACACGAAATAGACGCTATAAGACACAACAACATACAGGCAGGGCATTCTAACAGAACATGCAATAAAACTAATCACACAAGGTCAAGGTCAAACAATCGTTATCCTTCAGCTGTAAGAAATGTACCGAACGTAATTAATATAGGTAAAATTATCATCATTATTAGGTCTTCAGTCCTGGAACTGGTTAGACGTGTACCCTCATTGCTTCCTATTCTGAACTAACCTACATATTTCCTTAAATTTGCACAGTTTGCATCTATCACTATCTGATCTAGGTCTACATCTACCTCTTTTTTTCCTATCTCTGCTTGTAATATATCCCATACTATTCCCCAAAAATGCCTTAGAACGTGTTCTGCCCTTATATTTCTTCTATTTTTTCCCCCAGATATTCTTGTTCCCCTACTATTTCTATAACCTATTTGTTATTAACTTTGTCTGTCCATGCTATCATGCTCATACCTCTGAAGCACAGCATTTCAAAAGGCTGCAACCGTTTTTCTGTCTGCTTTTCAGTCTGTTCATATTTCATAGGTATACTGTGCTATGCTTCACACTTATGCTTTCAACAATTTTCTTCTTGTTCTATGTTTGTTATCTTTCATCATAGGCGCTGTTCTTTCTTGTTATATGCAGTTCGGTCCCCTTCTATTGTTTTACAATTATATACCCTATTTCACCGACATTCAGTGGTTGTAAAGAAGGGTAAGCAGCATGTGGTTGCCAAGTTCCCCCAGCACTTAAACATTTACCGATTTAATATATATATTTTTAAAAACATTTTTTTATATATATACATTTTTTTTTCAATATAACTTTTCGCACAGTCAACATTAGTTGCAGTTATTTCACAACCAACACCGTAGTTGTTTATAATAATCATCAGATTTATCTGCGCTTATTTTTTCGTCATTATGTTTTTCGTCTCAAAACTGGTTGGGCACGTACCTGCACTTATTTATATTCTGAGCTAGCCTGCATAGTTCCCTGAAATTCTCACACAGCATGTATACAGCTCGGTTCTCCTTTTATTGTTTTCTAATTTTATGTCCTATTTCACCAAGATTCAGTGACGGGGGTTAAGCAACCTGTGGCTACCAAGATCCCCCAACACTTAGACATTTGCCGAACTAATAGTTTTCCAGTAAATTCTTTCACACCATTAACATTATTCGAGAATATTGCCCAACCAATTCTTGTAGTTGCTTATAATAATCATCATATTTAGGTACAGTTACTTTCTTCGTCATTAATTTATCCATCTTGGGACTGGTTGGATGCGTACCTCCATTGATTTCTATTCTGAGCTAGCCTACACATCCCCCTGAAACTCATACAGCCTACATCTTTCACCATCTGTGTGCAGTAGTCTAACCTAGGTCTACCTCTTCTTTTCTTTTTTCTTATCTCTGCTTCTAATATATTCCACACTATTCCCTCATGCCGTAGTATGTGGCCTATCATCCTATCTCTCCTATTTTTTACCGTTTTCCACATATTTCTTTCTTCCCCTACCATTTTTAGTACCTCTTCGTTCTTAACTTTGTCTGTCCATGATATCTTCATCATACATCTGTAGCACCACATTTCAAAGACTTCTACCTTTTTCTTGACCGCTTCTCCTACTTTCCAGGCTTCACAGCCGTACAGTACTGTGCTCCACACATATGCTTTAAGCAATCTTTTCCTTGTTTCTATGTTTGTTGTCTTTGAACACAGTAGTTGCTTTTTCTTGTTAAATGTAGCACGGCCTTGAACTAATCTTTGTTTTTTATCTTTTGTGCTTTTCCCATCTTGCGTTATTTGACTTCCTAGGTAGCAGAAATCCTTAACCTCTTGTAAGTTCTCGTTACCTATTTGTATTCTTGTTTTTGATTTATTATTCCCTCTTTTGCATACTAGAACCTTAGTTTTATTTTTGTTAATTTTCATACCATATCCCTCCGTTAGAACTGTTTCCATTTCGTTAAGAGCAGCTTCTAACTCTTTCTTGCTAGATGCTAATACGGCTATATCATCTGCAAATCTAAGCATATAAATTTTTTGTCCATGCATATTAATTCCAAATGTCTTCCTGCATTTGACCGTATTCATTGCCTCTACAATGTACAAGTTAAAAATTAATTGGGATAGGGCACATCCCTGTCTCACCCCTTTCCTAATGTCTACTTCTCTACGTTCTATGTTTCTATGTTTGTTGTTTTTGAACACAGTAGTTGCTTTTTCTTGTTAAATGTAGCACGGCCTAGAACTAATCTTCGTTTTTTATCTTTTGTGCTTTTCCCATCTTGCGTTATTTGACTTCCTAGGTAGCAGAAATCCTTAACCTCTTGTAAGTTCTCGTTACCTATTTGTATTCTTGTTTTTGATTTATTATTCCCTCTTTTGCATACTAGAACCTTAGTTTTATTTTTGTTAATTTTCATACCATATCCCTCCGTTAGAACTGTTTCCATTTCGTTAAGAGCAGCTTCTAACTCTTCCTTGCTAGATGCTAATACTGCTATATCATCTGCAAATCTAAGCATATAAATTTTTTGTCCATGCATATTAATTCCAAATGTCTTCCTGCGTTTGACCGTATTCATTGCCTCTTCAATGTACAAGTTAAAAATTAATGGGGATAGGGCACATCCCTGTCTCACCCCTTTCCTAATGTTTACTTCTCTACGTTCCTGCTCTAATTCTATTACTGCTGTTTGCTCTTTGTATAAGCTATGTACTATACGTCTATCCCTGTAACTTATTTTAATTTTTTTGAGTATTTCGAACATTTTTTTCCATTTTATATTGTCGAATGCTTTTTCCAGATCTACAAACCTTATACACACGCTTTCCCTTTTTCTATTGCTTTCTCCATTATCACTCTCAGAGCTAAAATAGTCTCCCGTGTTCCCCTGTTTCGCTTAAACCCAAATTGGTCTTCTCCTAGTATTTCTTCAGCCCGTTTTTCCATTCTTCTTTGTACAATTCTAGTTAATATTTTTGACATAAAATTATCAACAATTGTAAAAATGTGGTCATACAAATAGAATTAATAAATGTTACGCATATGGAAAACACTGCAAAATTTGTAAAAAAGCAAATTATTTTGCAAATGTTTGTAGAAATAAAACTAATAGATATAATGTCAATGAAATTAATTTAGAAAGCGATTTGGTAATTGATAGTATCAGTTCATCAAATGTTCACCAACATTGTACAATTAATATTCCCATAACCTCAAATATCAATGTACATACTATGTTTACAGTAGACAACAGGTTCTAGTACAAATTTAATTTCTTTATTTAATTTAAGAGAGCTGGAGTTAGATACAAAAAAGGAAATTGTTAGGACACATCATCATCATTTTGTTTTCGACCCTACTTAAGGTCGGTTTGACGCAGCTCTAACTTCTTTTCTATTCTGTGCTAATCTAAAAAGTTCTACATATCTTCACAACCTAAATTCCTAATAATTTGACTAATAGAGCTTGGGCTAGGTATTCCTATACTCTTCTATCTTTTTTCTATCTACCTGGCTCTACATAGATATTAGCTAGCTGATGGTTGTTAAAGAACTCCAACATGTCCACATGATTCCCATTTATAAGAAAATAAAATCTTACCTGGTTATCCCCTCCAAAAAAGGAAAAGTGTTAAATTATATGCTATAGTAAGGCTTAAGCAGCGAATCGCTGCCAACATGTCGGACCGCTAACATTTGTGAGTTATGTCATGGAGGCGTTTATTAAGTTATATGTTATGGTAAAGCTTAAGCAACGAAACGATGCCAACATGCCAGACCGCTAACTAATAGTGAGTTTTGTCATGGTAAAATTTATTAAATTACATGTTATGGTAAAGCTTAAACAACAAATTGTTACCCACATGTCAGGCCGCTAACTAATTGTGAGTTATGTCATGGTGACATTTAGTTAACTGATTTTTGTTTATTTATTTTTTTTGTTTTGTTTTCGAACTTACTTAAGGTCGGTTTGATGCAGCTCTAAATTCTTTTCTATTTTGAGCTAGTCTAAAAAGGTCTACATACCCTTCACAACCTAAATCTCTAATAATCTGACTAATATAGCTTTGTCTAGGTCTTCCTACTCTATTTTTATTTAGTAGTCTATAATCTAATACCTTATTAAATAGTCCCTCATGTCTTAACTAGTGCCCTATCAATCTATCTCTCCTGATCTTTAATTGTTTCCACATACAGGGTTCCCCATCTATCCTTCTATAAACTTCCTCATTTGTTACTCTATCTGTCGAACTAATCTTAAACAGTCTCTTATAGCACCAAGTTTCAAAAGCTTCTAACTTTTTCTTATCTATCTCATTAATTGTCCAAGTTTCACTACCGTATAATAAAACGCTCCATACGTACGGCTTTGAGAAACTTTTTCTATTATCCAAACTATTACTATTAGCATCTGCAAAACGTAACATGTCTATTTTCTGTCCCTGTACACTAATACCTATTTTTTTTTTCTCTCTAGCCAAGTTTAAAGCTTCCTCAATATAAACATTAAAAATCAAGGGAGATAGTATGCAGCGCTGTCTAACACCATTTCTAATCTTAGCTTCTTTTTCTATTTCATCCAATCTAATTACTGCATTTTGGATTTTATATAAACTGTAAATAATGTTTATATCCTTATGAGAGATTTCTATTTTTCGCAAAACCCTGAACATAACAATCCAATTAACCCCATCAAATGCTTTTTGTAAATCTACAAACGCGAAATGAACCTTTTTATTTTTTTGTAACCTTTTTTCGATAATTACCCTAATCATTAGTATCGGTTCTCTAATCCCACAGTCTGTACGAAAACCATATTGGTCTTCGCTTAAATAATTCTCAGTCAAAGCTTCTACTATATTTTTAATTATTATTGTTAGTATTTTGGAAGCGAGGGAAGTCAGCCGTTCTAAAATTCTCACACCTATCAGCTCCTGACTTTTTTGCGATTGGGATAATAAAATTTTTTTCGAAATCTATTGGGACCTTAACTGTGTCATATATTACTTTTACTAGTTCATATAGTCTGTCTAAAGTTTCCTGACTTGCATATTTTACTAATTCTGCTGGTATATCGTCTATCCCGGCGCTTTATTTAGTTTAAGATTCCTAACAGCTCTATTAAATTCCTCTCTTAATATTGAGACCCCCATTTCTACATCCTCTTCTTGGTCGTTCTCTAACTCATCCATATCGTCTCCTTTATATAAATCTTCTAAATATCTTTTCCATCTATCTGCTACCTCAACTTTATTTATTAGAAGCTCTTTATTCTCATCTTAAATACTATTATATTTTTCCCTATCTTCCCCGAAAAACTTTTTAACTGCCCTGTAAGCCCTGTCTATCTTACCTACTCTCAAATCATCTTGTATTCCCTTACAATTCTCCTCCATCCATTTATTTCTAGCTTTTCTACAGTCATGTACTATCTTATTTCTAACTCTATAATATTTTTGCTTACTTTTACTATCCAATCCTCTAAAAGGTTTAAGCTTTCTTCTATTCTCTATTAAATCTAATATCTCTTTTGTTACCCGGGGTTTTCTGGCTTATACTTTTTTCTTACCTATAGTCTGTGTTGCTGCATCATGTACAGCCTTCTTTATTTCTTTCCATCTATTTTTTACGTTCCATCCTATAGCTATCTCTTTGATCTTATTATCTAATATTTGTATATATTCCCCTTTTACCTCACTATCATTAAGCTTACCTAAATCCCATCCATCTCTTTTAGTCTTTCTCAGTTTTTTGAATTTTAGATTACACTTCATTTTAACTAAGTTATGATCGCTATCTATGTCAGCCCCTGGATAACTACGACAGTTTTTAACTTGGTTTCTAAATCTTTGTTTAACTAAAATATAATCTATTTGGTATCTAGCCCTATACCCGGGCGCTTTCTAGGTATATCTTTTTCTAACGTGTTGTTCGAATAGGGTGTTTGCAGTTACTAATCTATGTTTCTGGCTAAACTCAACTCATCTTTCTCTTCTACCATCTTTCGTCTACCATACCCAAATTTTCCTAGCATTTTTCCCTCACTACTTTCTCTCACTGACGCATTAAAATCGCCCATAGGTATTAAATTCTCTTCTCCCTTTACTTTTCTCACTATACTATTTATATTCTCGTATACCTTTTCTACTTCCTCATCCCCGTACTGAGTTGTTGGCATGTAAACCTGTACTAAAACAGTATCTGTGCGGTTCGTATTCAATCTAACCATAATTATTCTATCACTAAATTGTAATTACTTTTTAACTTTACGTCCTAATCTTTTACCTAATACTATTCCTACAGCTACTTGACCAAATAAGTTGTAATTATTCTATAATTATTTTTCCAAAAGTCATTACTATCTGGCCATCTCACCTCACTAATACCTAAAATGTTCAGCTTTCCTTTTCTTATTTCGACTAATAAATTTCTTAACTTATCTACTCTAAGTAATGACCTTACATTCCAAGTCCCTATCACTAAATAGAACCGTTGTTTTAAATTCTTACGATGATGAACTCTACGTACCCCCTCCCGGAGATCCGAATGAGGGGGTATTTTACCTCCGGACAAGAATTTTATTTGTGAGTTCACCATCATACATAGTTCGTGTTTTAGGCCACGCATACCTGGGAAATTTGTGGTAGGTTCCCATATCTTTCCACAACGCAGTTTTCAAAGATTTTAGCAAAAGCCGCATCTGTCACGGCCAACCCCCAACACCCTTGTAAATTACTGAGGATCGCCTGAGACCAACCGACTCTCCTCCAATATCTTTTAGCCAGCAAGGCTGCTGCCCCTTGCTGCGCTTTTTAATAGCCTTTTACTATAAGCAGGCTTACTATAGTAGTATTCCTTGTCCCGTACTATAGGGAACATATCAAACTTTATCAACCTATACTGATGAAAATATTCTAATTATTGGCAAATGTTATTTAGATTTAAAATATTAACAATTGTGTCGAATTTTTTGTAAGATCTTTGTAAACTTCTTCATATTGAGCCAAGCAGCGATTTATGTCACGTTGGAATCGTAAAGCCCTTTCAACGTTTGTGTCATTTTGTATAAAATGATTACCCAGCTTTCTTCCCAATGCGAGTCCTTCACGAATGACTTTAGCAGTGAATGTTACTGGTACTAATTCCTCTTCATCAGATTTGTCAGACTCACTTTCGCAAACTAAGTTAACTAAATCATCCTCACTTAGTTCTTTATCAGCCATTAACTCTGCGATATCATCATCAGTAAATTCATCAAAACCTTCTCCGCGCTATGAATGCGCCATCTGTACTATCTGCGAATATTTATCATTTAACGTTGAAATGGAATGTTCATTTTTGACTACATTTGGCCACAATTTTTTCCAACAGCTATTGAGCGTTGTTTGCTTAATCCCAGTGTATGATAGGGCGATATGCTTCACACAGTCTAATATTGTAAAATTTTTTCAAGCTCTAATAACTGTTAAAGATTCATTGTTCTCAATTTGTTCCAAAATATATGTAAAGGCTCGTTTTATGTACAAAGCTTTAAAAGTAAAAATTATGCCTTGGTCCAATGGTTGTAATAATGAACTTGTATTTTTTGGTAAAAATTTTACTTCAACGTTCTCATATTCTAGATCTTGTGGGTGACCCGGCGCATTGTCAATTAACAAAAGCACTTTAAAAGGCAATCCCTTTGAACTTAAATATTTTTTGGCATCTGGGATAAAACATTCATGAAACCATTCAGTAAACATTGCAGTAGTAACTCACGCTTTCTTACTAGCCCTCCAATAAACGGGAAGATTATCGATGTTTACTCCTTTAAAGGCACGGGGCATTTTTGATTTGTTAATCACTAATGTTTTCATAATATAATCTCCTGAAGCATTGCTACAGAAAAGAATTGTTATGCGATCTTTTGCTGCTTTATGACCACTAGCCGATTTATAAAATTTTGAGACATAAGTCTTTTCAGGCATTTTTTTCTAGAATAACCCTGACTCATCAGCATTGAAAACCTGATCAGGGGTGTATGAATTGTCGTTAATAATTTCTGCAAAATTTGCTGGATATTCTTGGGCTGCATCTACGTCGTCAGAAGCCAGTTCACCTTTTAATTTTAAGCTGTGTAAAGAATGTCTTATTTTAAATCTTTCAAACCAGCCTTGACTTGTCAAACAATTTGGTTTCTTTTCAGTTGAAGAAGAAGATGGTAATTGCTCTACAATTTTTTCGTAAATTCGTAAAGCTTTATTTGTTATTGCGCTTGTATCAATGAGTACTCTTTTTTGTGTTTGATCTTCTATCCAAAGCATTAACGCTTTCTCCATTTTTTCCATTGCGATATTTCTGGTGTATGATGTTGTGCCCATACTCGTGGTATTGCCAGCTGTAACACTCTTTCCAATTGCGTTTTCATTTGTTCTAATAGTTCTTATTGTAGCTTCGTTCATGCTATATGATTTTGCAACATCTACTACTCTATCTCCCTTTCGTAAGCGATCCAAAATTTCGATTTTAGTTTCTAAAGAAATAACTTTTCTTTTAACTTCTTTGTTCATTATAAGCCTATATATTTTTTTAATTTATGTTAATTTGGCTGTGATTAAAGTAAAATTCAGAGGGAAAAAATGCGGGACATTTTGGAGGAAAAAATAATAACTTTTATTTTTTATTAAATAAGCATAAGAGAATTCTACCTAATGTTTATTGGTTAACTAAAGAAAATTAACAAATTACATAATGTAATTGTTTTTTTCATTAATTTACAAGTAAGCGCCAAATAAGAACAAAATTATACCTTTAATAAAAGAACCAGTTGTTTTAATTCACCATAACTAGACTGTTTTAATTAATTTTTTTCAAATTAAAATGTTTTAATTTTTTTATTTTAATTAAACCTATTTGGTAAATTTCCATCCTTTCCCTCCAAAATTTCCCGCATTTTTTCCCTCTGAATTTTACTTTAATCACAGCCGTTAATTTATAATAATCTAAATTATGCACTCACTTGTAATTTACGAATATGGAAAATTAAATCTTTCTGAAACTGTGAAACTTTCACTCAAATATGTACAATTTTCCGTAGATAAAACTTTAATTTTATGCGAAGAAATACAGACACAGTGAGCGTGTGCAGCAAGTCAGCACATAAGCTTGGGATTCCCCGTGAGATGTGTACACAGCGCACGTGATCAATCACAGTAGCATTTAGTAGAGTGCGATAAAAACAAAAAAAACTTATTTGGAAAACCGTGTAAAAGCGAGAACGTGTAAAACAAGTACCGTGTAAATCGGGGGATAGGTGTATTACAAAAACAGGATATACTATTTCAGTTTTTTGATATGACTGATATCATGCACAAGTTCATTTAAAAGGTTTGGGCTAAGCAAAACTCCGGTACTCAGGCCAAGCTTAAGAGAAAGTGCTTAAAAACTGAATAGCAACATTTTAACAATTGAAACGATTATGTTAAAATAATAAAGGAATAAAAAAGGTTATAGCCCTTTTAAATAAATAAAAAAAAACGTTCAAACTTCAGTATAATTAGATTAGTTTAAAACATTATTTAATTATTTGTATTTTTTGTAATTGATTTTGTTTTTATTTTAAGAGTTTTATACTCTAGATAATTCACGTTTATAACAGTGTTTCATAACTAAAAACGATTTATCATCTTGACTTTCAACTGTGTTTTCGGTTGACCAAATGTTGCTAAATATGGCTTTTGGTTTGTGCGTTGGATGCTGGTAGGTTCATGGTAAACTCAATAGCTTTCAAAATATCTAAGAAAGAAATATTTTAGCTATTAAGACGTGTTACTTATTTTGTATTTCATGCAATAAGATTCATCTAACAATTTCGCAGTATCTACTTAAAGAGCAAGCTCTTTTCCAATATAAGATTAACGTACCTGTTATTTTTGGACACGAAAAAAGTCTATTTCAATTTCTTCAAATGCACGATTCCACTGTTTTATATAATCAACCCTTCCTTATAAAAATTAGCAGCGCTAAATTTCTTTGAAACCTTAATTTAAATTTTAGGCCTTTAACAATCATAGGTGCTTTTGGCAAGCAAAATTTATTGAGACTGATCACGAAAAATAGCAGCTTGACTATGTGTTAAAAAATTAAGCTTTTGAGCATGAATCGTTATAAAATTGATTTAATATTGTGTTATATTTCTCTTGATTTAAAAGTTTAAATAGCTTTTACATTCGTTCTATAGTTGGTTTTAGGGTAAACCATCTATTAATTGATTCTTGATTTAAACAATCAGGTCCTCGTAGCTGTTTTATTACAACATATACCACGCAGTCTTAATAATTTGAAAGCAACATAACTTTACCAAGAATAGTCTACATCATTTTGGAACAACAAATAGTATTTTTAATTACTTTCAGCAGTTTCCTTGTTAGAATTTTTTTATACATGCTCACATATTTTAATGTTTACCAATTAGTGATAGGTTAAGCCACGTTATTCTTATTTCAGTGCAGAGTAGTATTTGACTTCTATAGGCTCAGAGTTCGTTCCGTATGAACGCGCCTAAGAAATCCAAATTTGCTAAATTTTATTAGGGAACCAACAGTTGTATCAGTACCCGTCTGAACTACAACAAAGCAAACATTGACTAATGTAGTAACGAATACGTGTAAGGAGAAAGCAGTAAGCAATGCACTCGGGAAATGCACGACTACAAGGTCTTAAATGTAACACTTTATTATTACCGGGCGTAGTTTAACTTTAGAAACACTAAAACCGCCAACTGCAACACCATACATTTAAAATAATTTAGTAAGCCATGATCATAAGCAAGCGTGCATTTATCTTCAACACAACAACCGTTCTCAGATATTACTTAAAACGCTACAACCAGAGATATATGCACACGTATCAAAGTTCATCAATAACCAAAGAATACGATCCTACGCAAATTATGTCAATTCGATAAACAAACTATTCAAGAACCAACAACAAATGTCGAAACGGAAGCCAGTAACGTATACATAGTGTAATATTATTGCTCAAGGATTTAGAAATGGAAATAATAAAGGCCTTATACAAACAATAGCATTAACAACTACAGAGACCGAATATAGAAGCAAGGTTCGAGAAAGCTGCACTGATTTCTGGAATAATATGTAGCTATCTAGTTCGATATATTAACCGTACAACCCGATATTTAGTTTAGTCTTAGTAGTAATCCACAAGCAGTATGAAATAAACTGCTGGAGTTGTTAAAACAAATACATTTGATGCCCACATAAATTGAGATATAACTTGGTCCTATTGATGCGTCTGTAGTAATAAATTAAGGGTGCGTCAACGTGAGCAGTTAAAATAGTTAAGAAGATACCGTTATTGTTGTGTAAGTAAAGATAACGTAGTAAGTATTGTTAATAATTGACATTTATAAATTTTGTTAACGGCTACCGGTTAAATAAGGATTGCTTTTGGATTATTTTGAATAATTATAAACGTAAGTTACATATCTCCCAAATCAAACCTATGTATAATTAAACGGAATTATTGAATTTTAAATTAACCTGCTACATTGTATAATTCAAGAATAGATAATAAAAGGTTAATAGAAGTCAGGCAGAAGACATGAGAACGGGTGTGAATACATTGTATTCCAGACGCAACGTGAGACTGCAGATGCAGGTCACAGTAGGTTATAAAACCGCAATTATTAGAATTAAGATTGTTACTTTGTATTGTATAAACGAATAAAGAAATAAGCAGACAGGAGCTCTGCAGCATAAATACTCTGACGAGCCCAAGGAGGTCAGTCAGTCTTGAGCCTCACAACTTTAGCATTGTTGGTTGTTCGGGCTATTCGCCCTAAATTAGTTTATTTAATAATAATTTCCTCTTAGAATATTTTTGATACAGTATTTGTAAATTAAGTTTTAACTTGTAATTTCTGTTTAAATAAATTTGTTAGAAGAGTTTTTGGAAAAAGACTTTAAAAAGCAGCTCCCAAAGACCAAAACCTAACTGTCGCAGTTGGATCGAATCCAGAAGGGTACTAGGAAATCCAAATTCGAAGAACTGGTGGATTGAAATATCAATTCTTTATCTGAAAGAACAAACAACAAAATTTGGACAAGGTACAAAATCGACCAATACCAAAGAAACAAAACTTGGAAAAGTTACAAAATCGACCAAGCTCAAAGGAGGAAAACAGATGAAATTGGCAATAAATTCTGTAAATTCATTTATCCTAACCATATTCTTTTTCAAATTATTGATATTAGCTTGTAAGAATTTTTGTACAACTTTATTTTCGCAATTTATTATTTCTGAAAGAATTTACTCAAAAAACTTATTTTAACAAGGAATTATAAAGACGCACAATTTATTAAGATAAAAGAAAACGATTTATTCAGCAAGACTGAAGTTTAATGTATAAATAGAACGCAATTCTTTTATTACAAGTCTTACCGAAACGATTCGATACCCATAACATTTTTATAAATACTTTCAGCACAGCAAATTAACGAAATTATGTAGCTATAAATGTTTATGCACTTTATTGTAACAAAACGAATTACTCATCACTGAAAAAAAATCATTCAGAAAATCTGAAACTTTATAATTAGACATTTTTAAGGCAACGAAGGTGTGTAGTTGTAAAGAAGCATTTCACGCATTTATTATTGCAATACATTAATTAATCATCACAAATCTGAATAAAGCGTATAATTATAGCACAGTTATTACGAGAAACCCTTCAAAAAATACAAACGCAACTCGCAACAATCCGTAACCTCTGTAAAGTTAAAAATATACAAATTAATGCGACAGTAGTTGATGAGACAACTACCAAGCAGAAATTCTTTAATATAATAATAGCACTTGATAATTGCATATACGTGATTCTTTTAATAACTAAATACCCACTTTATTTTAATCGCAATACAAATTCCACTGGATAGTAATTATAGAATTAATTGATATTAAAAACACGAAACATGGAGATTATGCGGTTGTACCTCGAATCAATCCCCGTATTTGACGGAAATCAAACAATACCAGGTATTTTCATTACTGATTGTAAAATGTTCTCAAAATCTTTTTATAAAAAAGGCGATATTGACCTAGTGTCATGCTTTTACGCCTAATTCTCAGTAAACTTACAGGAAGAGCTTTAACATTAATCGTAAGTTGCAATGACTTTGACAATGGGAGGACTTCAAACGGTTACTTATAGCGTATTTCGGCGACCAGAGGAACATCAAATGTCTGGTCCGTGATTTAATAGACCTTTGAATGGAACCCAATCAATCACCCTACCAATTCGGTATGAGATGCCAAGATGTAAGGAGCTTGGCTTAACGAAACTAAAAATCGAAAAACCTGACAAAAATATTCGTTTATTGAAAACAAAAATGTACGACGAAATGGTACTAGACACCTACATAAACGCATTACCCGAACGGTTATCAGACAAAATAAGATTGCAACATCCCCAAAATCTAGAGGAAGCAATAAACATGATTATAGGAGAAAAAAGCGTTATGTATTACCGATACAGACTATATAACCCTAACGCAAATAAAAACTACTTACCGATGAAAACCATACAAGTCGCGAGACAAACACCCACACAACCGAAATTTACACCATTTAACGTGCAAGTGAATCAACCACAAACTAACAGCACAAATTCTAATAAAGCAAATTTCAACAACCAATTTAGACAATTTCCGAGACCAACATTTAACTAAAATTTTACAAAACCCATATTTGCACCAAGGTTTCATATACGACTAAACGTAATTAACTTAAATAACATTAATCAACAAATCTTACCATACACAGAAATACCACACGCAGACTTTAGATTATTCATTGATTACGGATCTCCAAAAACATTAATTTGTCCCCGAACCGTACGAAAACATTATTTAGATTTTGTAAAAAAAGGACCCTTTAAAATCAAAACAGCCCACAAAACAACACTACATCAATTTATAGCAAACATAACCCTACCGAAAACTTTTAACGTAAAACCGAAACATAAATTTTGAATTTTTGAATTTAACGAAAAATACGACGGAATAATAGGCATGGATCTTCTAAGAAAATTAGAAGCAAACATCGATATAAAAAACCGCTTATTAAGAACAAAACACGGACAAATCCCCATTAAATTCCAAAACAGTAATATACGAACCGAACAAAAATACACCCAGGTCAGAGCAACGAATTGAAATTTTAGTAAATTTGAAAACGACGTAGGAATTATAAACTACATACCATTTCAACTCGGAGTAGAAACTCCCACAGCATTAGTACAAATAAAAGACCGTTACGCCACTACAACAATTTTAAACTCAAATGACTACCCCATAGAACTATCATTGACAAATCCAATAGACATAGAAGAAGTACATTTTAACAAAATGGAGATTGACGATGAATATGAAAACGATTCAAACCCTATAAGACATGACAGAATGTTAAAAGAAAACTTAATTAACATGCCTTTTAATGAAAATATTAATTGCGAAGAAGAGAGAGCAATAAAGGAATTATGTTTCGAATACCGAGATATATTCTATTGCGAAGGAATACCTTTAACCCTTACTAACACCGTCAAATATAACATAGAATTAACAGATAACAAGCCAATTTATACCAAACCATATAGACTACATCAAGCAAGTCAAGAAGAAGCAGATAGACAGGTAGCAGATCTATTGAAATAGGACATCATCCAACATTTAAACTCGCTATGGAGCAGCCCCGTATTAAGAGTACCAAAGAAATTAGATGCCTCAGGCAAACGTAAGTACAGAATAGTTATAGACTACAGAAAACTTAACGAGAAAATGGTAGACGACAAATACCCGTTACCCAATATTACGAAAACCTTAAACAAACTACGAAGGTGTCAGTACTTTTCAACGTTAGACCTCGCCTCAGGATATCACCAAGTAGAGATGGACGAGAAGGACACAACCAAAACAGCCTTTAGTACACCCACAAAACATTACGAATACAAACGCATGCCGTTTGGATTAAAGAACGCACCCGCTACTTTTCAAAGAGTAATGGACAATATTTTAAGAGGAATACACAATAAAAAATGCCTTGTGTATCTAGACAACATTATCGTATACTCAACATCACTGGCGAACACATCGAAAGATTACGAGAAGTCTTCGAGACTCTACGAAAAGCATATTTTAAAGTTCAATAAGACAAAAGCAAATTTTTACAAAAAGAAGTATCAGTTTTAGGACATATAATAACGTCACAAGGAGTTATGCCAAACGCAATATTGAACTAGCCGTTACCAAAACCAAATAAAGAAATTAAAGGATTTTTAGGACTCAGTGGTATTACCGAAAATTCATCAAAGGTTACTCACAGATAACCAAACCACTAACAAACTGTTTAAACAGGGAAATAAGATTGAACACACCCCAGAATTTATTAAAGCCGTAGAGAAAATTAAATGTATACTTACGAATCACCCTGTATTAGAATATCCAGATTTCTCAAAACCATTTATATTGACAACCGGCGCATCGAACGTAGCATTAGGCGCAGTTTAGAGCCAAGGAAAAGTAGGTAGCGATAAACTAATCAGCTACGTATCTAGAACACTAAACGAGACGGAACAAAAGTACAGTACAATCGAGAAAGAACTATTAGAAGTAATTTGAGCAACGAAATATTTTAGACCATATCTATATGGAAGAAAATTCTATATATACACCGACCATAGACCATCAGTATGGTTATGCAAACTCAAAGAACCGAATTCGAAATTACAGACATGGAGAATTAGATTCAAGGAATATGATTATGAAATCATATATAAAAAGGGAATTTATAACAATAACGCAGATGCTCTAAGCAGAATACAACTCAACGCAATAGAAACAGAGTCAATTATAGGTAACGCAGACGAAACAGAAATAAGGGAAGATCCAGGAGAAATAGACACTATTTTCTCAACACAAAACGAAGAACCAAAAACCGCGATTAAAATTCTAAATGAAGCTATAGACATAAAACCAAATCAGTTCATAATTACCAAAGTTTTAACCAACTCCAACCCAGTAAAATATACAAAAATAGATAATAAAAAAATATATCAAATTCAAATAACTAAAGACGATAACGAAAAGCAGATAATTAAAATTTTAAAGAAATATAACCTAGAGAAAAAACGTTTTTACTTTTATTTCACCACCGAACATTTATACAAGAGATTCTTAGAATTATATCTCATATTATTTAATAACTCGGGCCCTGAAATTGTTAGATGTACAAGAAAATTAATAACATTAGATGACCCTGACGAAATAAATGACGTAATTAGAAATCAACACAAAGGCAAAACCAACCATCGTGGAATCAACAAAACCCTAAAGCAACTCATAAGGTGATACTACTTTAAAGATATGAAAGAATTAACCACAGATTTTATTAACCAATGCAAATTAGCGACAAAGCGAAATACGACAGAACTCCCTCACAAATACCCTTAATGTTAACCAAAACACCCGACAATTCAAAAAATAGTATCGACGTAACCCAAGGATTCTTACAATATTTTACATTTTATGGCACACTTTAGATAATGGCGGCGAATTTAGAAATGAAACGATATAAAATACCCTAGAACTCCATAAAATAAAAATTCATTTTATAACTGAAAATCACCCAGAATCGAATGGATTAATTGAAAGATTACATCTAACATTAATAAAACAGATCAGATTATTAGGATTACTTATAAGAAAGGACACATCACTAATGTCATACGCACTAATTGCTTACAAAAGCACAATCCTTCATCAGCAAACCTTACACCTCTCGAATTAACATTAGGACATTCAGATTCTCGTAACCCTTACGATATACATTACAACAAAGAAGTATACCAACAGTATGCTAAAGACCATAAAGAAAAATTAAAAATAACTTATGATAAGGTAAAAAATGAATTTGATAACGACGAGGAACGCATTACAGCGACCAGCAATAAGAATGCCGGTATAAATAAATTTTCAGTAGGACAAACCGTATATGAGAAAAACTTTCAAAGTAAAAGACACAAAACGGCCCTCAGAAATGTAAGCCCGTTCAAAATCAAAAAAATATTAGACAAAAATGTAGCCGTAGTAGACAATGGAAAAACAGTAAAATATATTCATTTGAAAAAACTAGACGCCATATAATTTCAGATGGACAGTCATCACCCTTGCCGTAACCTCCACCCAGGTAAAACGGACAACGACATAGTAGTCGAAAACATTAGGAACAACCCCGATATACCACCAGTAAAATTGAGATGTATGCAAAACACAATAAACTATTGGACATTCGCACAGAAATTTGATTTAACAGAATTAAAACCAAGGTTCACATAATTAAATACAACTATTACAGACTAAAACAATCAATGGACACAGCGAAATTCGGAAAAGAATACGCAATAGAAATGCTTAATTACAACAGTATAATAGAAAACATTTTAAGGAACATAGAAGATAAATTTAATAGGTTAAACCAACAGAACAAATCACAAGATGAAAAAGAGGACTTATCAACGGACTAGGTAACATTGTAAAAGCTATCACAGGCAATTTGGACAACCAAGATGCGGAACGATATGACAACACCATACAACACTTAATTGAAAACCAAAATGACATAAACACCTTGTTAGAAATTAAATGTCCTTAACCCAGTCAACTATAATAAAATTTAGTGATACGTTAAGAAAGCTAGTAAAAAACCAAGACAGTATAGCCAATTGAATACAAATCCTTGAAAGTAACATGCAATCACAATGTTAGGAAAGCGAGATTTAATCAGATTTAACACGATATTTACTCAAATAATATCAACCCTTACTGTAATCCAACAAATTTTAGCTACCTTAAAACTAAACCCATTACACTCTAGTATTATAGAATCAATCGACTTATTAAATGAATTATTAAGAATTAGATCATTTATAACTAACAGTACACTACCCTTTGAAATAGTAGAATCAAACATACTCATACTTGAAAAAATAGGCATAATGAAAGGTTATGTAAGGATAATGTAATCACATTTTTAATAAAAATTTCCATAGTAGAAAGTAACACATAATTATTATCACGTATTTGCTTTCCCCATGAAAGTTACTAGCAGGCATTAAGTAATTCTCCCTAAAACCAAGTTTCTTTCCTTAAATGAACTCAGATATGGTTACACAAACCAAAAATGCAACGAAGTAACACCAAATCAATATTTATGCCCATCATTACCGACAACAGCCATTCAAGCAGATAGTTCTTGTGAAGTACAATTATTAAGATTCCCAAATCAGTACAACAATTGTGAAGCAAAATCAAAACAAATCTCCAACTTGAAAATTCAAAAAGTTACGGATAACAAATATATTGCTGTGTTTACACAGAAAGTAATAGCAACCGCCCATTGCATCCATGGCAAAAACAATTTAGCGTTAACTGGAAGTAAACTAATCACCATTAAAGAAGATTGCTATCTGAAACTGAAAAACGAAATTATTCGAGTATACCAAGACCCAACAGTATTCGCAACTTACCGGTACTACAGTTCAAGATTACACAACCCGAAGACAACGAACCCAGCAAGAAACCAATGCAACTAGAGCACCTAGACCTAGATGACCTCAACCAAGCCATGAAGTTAATGGACAATTACAAAGAACACTTAAGTGAGTTAAAAGTACCAAAATTACATTATGATAACATAAGTGTTTGGACAATTTTATTAATCATTGTAAACATTTTATTAACTATGTATTTATTTTACAAAATGTATCTTAGATATACAAACAAGGAAAGAAATTTTAATCATAAGAATAAGGAAACAAAGGTAAACAAAGAAATAATAAATGTACCCTTAGTAACAATGAATCTTAAAAATTAAGCAAAACCCTTAATTTTCATCTACGTCGGGAGGAGTTACATATCTCAAAATTAAATATATATATATATATATATATATATATATGTATAACTAAATGGAATTATTAAATCTTAGGTTAATTTGCAACATTGTATAATTCAAGGATAGATAATAAAAGGTTAATAGAAGTCAGGCAGAAGACATGAGAACGGATGTGAATACATTGCATTCCAGACGCAACGTAAGACTGCAGGTGCAGGTCACAGTAGATTATAAAACCGCAATTATTAAAATTAAGATTGTTACTTTGTATTATATAAATGAATAAAGAAATAAGATGACATGAGCTCTGCAGATCCCACAAGCAATATGAGGGGCAGGGACAACATTAAAACCCTGGAGAGCCCAAGCAGGTCGGTCAGTCTTGAGCCTCACAACTTTAGCATTGTTGATTGTTCAGGTTATTCGCCCCAAATAAGTTCATTTCATGATAATTTCAACTTGGAATATTTTGATACAGTATTTGTAAATTAAATTTCAACTTGTAATTTCTGTTTAAATAAATTTGTTAGAAAAGTTTTTGGAAGAAAACTTTTTAAAAAAGCAGCTCCCAAAAGCCAAAACCTAACTTGTATTAGATTGAATACAGAATGCACACAGGGTGTCAATTGTATCTCTAGTTAAACTCCGTAGACTCATTTCATAAATCAAAGGAATGTAATAATTATATAAAGAAGGATCCAAAAGGTGAATCTTAGAAGAGTTTACGCAGTTTAAATTTTAGGAATTTTGCATAAGATGAGTAAGAAATGGCAACCCGAGAAAATGACACACATTGATTATTCTGATATCATAACCAATATTTTTCGAAAATGTCTTTAGTGTGTTTTTAGACTCAAAACTTAAATCAAATACTATAATTAAGGATGCTAACAAACACTAAACTAGCTAGGATTCATTCCATGTACGGCGGAGCAAATAGAAGTACCCGCGGAGTTTAAAGTCTCTACCGGACAACTTTAGCAATTGAAGAAGTACATCAAAAACAATGTTTTCTGACGTCCATCGCAGGGTTTAAGATACTGGGTGCATGACACTGGTAAAACTACAAGTAAGAGATATCGCAGTTTGATAAGTGGACTTGGAAAAACAAATATTACAGATGGTGGAAGCTGGCGCAGGTAATATTAAGAGACAAATAGCATCTTAACAGAGCGTTTTCTTGTAATAGTTTGAAGAATTTTAGGGTGAGCAACAACTTGGGGCACACCATATTTTACGTGTACAAGCTCGCACCAAAACCGATTGCCAACATAGAAAGCAATTTTCACACTTGTTTTTAGAAAGATGCATTGCGTCTGTCTTTAATTCAATTTATAAAAACCATCAGTGGTCAGAACAAATCTTTACGTAATTAACGTTTCCAAATATCTATATCAATTTTTTTGAAATGTTTGGAAAAGAACACTATGAAATTTCTTTAATAGGTCTTTCTTTTATGCCTTCCGCTAATTAATGAATAATTTGAAGGCAAATTTTAGAGGATCAAGTACTTGGATTGTTGAAGAAAGTACCGCTTTGAGTGGTTTATGCACGGTGGAACGATATGGTGGAATGAAATGGATAGTGGACTGTAGGGAAATATTGAGCATTTGGTTACAACAATTGACCTTTATACGACCGCGTAGGCCGGTATAATGTAAATGAAAATTAATGAAAGTATCACGCTAAGTGATAACGGCAAAACTTACATGAATTGGGTTCTTTTGCGTAGCTTGTCCAGCGACGATTCTCTTGTAGATGCGTGACCATGCGTGTGGAATTTACAACAGGCTTGATGCAAATTTGCAGGCACAACTTTGAAGATCTTGCCGCGACACACTTTTCAAAACGTCACAACTCTTCGGCGGTTTATTGTAGTCTCACTGCTCGCGCACTCGCAGTCACTGACGTTCGGCTCAATTCTATTACTGAGGCCCACAAAAATAATACGTCTGTTAAACTTTTAAGCAACTTGGGTTGTCTATCCGCGGGGACGATTCATACTGTCCACCAAAATAGCATCCGGGTGCTATTTTTAAATAAAACTCAATCCCAAGCATTACAAACAAAGGATGCATGTTGCAACTAACTAGTATAATAAACCAAAATTAATCAAATTAAACCAGGGATAAATTCAAACAACTACAATACAGCACAAACTTACCCTAAATTTATTAAACATTAAGTTATTGTGAAGGCAAAGGGCACAATTTTATCACGGGCGCTTTAGAAACCCTGCAGCAATTGTAAGGGCGAGTCACTGGCGAAAAAGAAGATTTCCATCCTCCTTTATGAGGACAAGAGAGCCTATATCGATTGACTGTAGGCGTTTAGATTTGGACTACCGACTATGTTGATAGAGCTGGTGCAAATGCTCATGCTGCCACTGATTACAGAATCCTTGGTGCATGGATTGCACTAACTGTCAGCTTTGATCTGGATCGCAAGCGTTTGAAGCTCTTCAAAAATTAAAAATATGACCACCAACGATTCTGGCTAAATGGGTTTCACAGATTTTACCGAGATTTCCCAGATTCCTCCGAAATGTGGTGCGGAGGGGAGAGTGAAATGCCGTGCGATAGCTTCTGATTCAGCGGCAATACTAAAATGTTCTTGTAATTGACCGACAGGGCCACCAAAGTTGGTGCCGCAATTGCTATAAATAACTTGGCAACGATCATGTCGGCCTATAAACCGCCGAAGACAGACAAGAACAGCCTCGGCAGAAAGGTCTGAAACTAGTTCGAGATAAAGAGCTTTAGTGGTCAGACATGCGATGATGGATAAATAGATCTTGCGGAGTTTGGCACTTCTCGTCCGATACATGATGATCATTAGCGGACCGGAAAAATCAATACCGAATAGGCTAAATGGTTTCGTTTGGAAAACACGGAAGTCAGGCAGGTTTACAATCGGGAGCTCGACTGATGGTGGACAGACACAATAACAACGGTAGCAATTGGACAATACCCTGCGAATGGTCCGACGGCTCTATACTATCCAAAAATTCTTTTGAATCAGATAGAGAGTAGTGTTCATCCCAGTATGCAGGTGGTTTCTATGAACTTGCTCTATCAACTAATTGGTTAAACGATGACGACTAGGCAGCAAGGCAGGATGTCTAGTCGGGAAGATTGGCGTTTACAAATCTGCCACCGATTTTTAGAATTCCGTTAGAGTCAAGTAACACGCTAAGGCAGAGGAAATGTTTCGGCAACTGTTCATTCTGACAAATAGCTTAAATTTCAGCCTTAAAGGCAACATCTTCAACTGATTTCACGATGATGATATGAACATTGTGTAGCTCCAAGGTACATGAGGACAAAGAATGAACCTTGGCTCGTCTGACGGTAAAAATGTGAGCACAACAGGGGACTATGCCTTGTATTTTCCGAAGAGACAATTACGTTGTTAACAAATTTTCTATCCAAGAGGACTCGGTGGTAACAATGTAACCCAGCGGTTTGGTTTCAGAGGTGACTTCCAGGGATGGGTTAAATAAACGGGGTACAGGACAATCTTCTTTTGGCAGTAATGAGTATGGCGGGCCTGCCCACCAAAAGGCGAGTAAGATAAATTCTGAAGGAAATAAATCTCGGGTAGCACAATCTGCGGTGTTGTGCTGGGAACTAATGTGGTGCCAATGTTCGGGGGCCACACGTTCTTGAATGTAGCTATCACTATTCGCCACAAAGGTTTTCAAGCGATTAGGAGTAGACTTGATCCACGTCAACGAAATAAATGAATATGTGTAACAAAATATGCGATCTAGATAAATATTCGAAAATGTGGATATTATTAAAAGTGCCGCAGTACATAATTCCAATCGGGGTACAGACAAACATTTCAAAGGAGCCACTTTCGGTTTGGCGATAACTAAGTGAACCAATATCCTCTCACCAGGGCCTATTAGTCTAAAGCATCGGAGGCATCGCAAAATCCATGGAGTTGCTTACTAGTGGAGAGCTCGAGAGAAATATGACGCGGGATTTTTAATAAATTCAGGTAAGGCACTTCAGAAGAATACCTTTCCAAAAAGCAATTATCGATTTTGAAGGAGGATCATCCCAATCAAGCCCGAAAACCCAAAAGCGTTGAATAAGATGCTTAAGGGCAAAGGTGACAGGAGTGAGAAGATCTAATGGATCAGAATTACTAGCAACAGTGGAGAGTAAAATACGTTTAGTAGTAGTGTCGTCACGGGGTTGTACATTAAACACAAAGATATTTTGAGCAGATTGCCTTTGCCCCATGATGGTAAATTCTGTGTCGTTAGAGTTTAGGTCAGATTTGGCTGGTTGATATTCGACGAAAATATCGTCCAAGAGGAATGAACAATTGCTGGCCCACCTGCGCAGCTTAAAACAACCCGAACAAAAAAGTTAAATAAGTTGATATTTTCACGCTTGCGCCTCTTGAAAGGTAGAAGCACTCCACAAGATATCATCAACATACAGTTAATCTTTCAAAGCTTGTGCGGCTTGGATAACTTCCCCTAACTCAGCCAATTTCAGGAGGGTTCCAATTGATAGAAAAGGAGCCGAGGAGGCACCATAGGTAATCGTGTTCAATTGATAAGTTTGGATTGGGTAGGAAGGATTAACTTGTACCTACGATCAGCTTGGGTAATCAAAATTTCTCTATACATTTGTTTAATATCACTAACAAAAAAGATTTAGAATGCGAAAAGCCAACAGGATTTTAACAAGATTGTTCTGGAGCTTGGGTCCCGTGATCCATACGTTATTCCAAGGCACTCCACTAGAAGAAATCGTGGAAGCATCAAAAACAACTCTCAGTTTAGGCTGACCATTGTTTATTTTAAAAATTGCGTGATACGGAATATAATATGAATAATTATCTCTAGGGGGGAACGACAAACGCGACATGTGACCTGACCTTTTACAAACACTCATAAAAGCAATATATAATTTACGCACGGCGTGACCGGCATCAAGTTGATGATCTAAAGATAATAAACGTTTGATAGCGATAGATTTAGAACCTGGAA
Source organism: Platerodrilus igneus (assembly GCA_036346225.1). Classification (NCBI taxonomy): domain Eukaryota; kingdom Metazoa; phylum Arthropoda; class Insecta; order Coleoptera; family Lycidae; genus Platerodrilus; species Platerodrilus igneus. The sequence goes on from JARFIW010000739.1 coordinate 1,899,147, forward strand.
AATCGGGGCGATTTTCCTTGAACGGCAAACTAAGACCGAATCTTCCGTTAGATAAACGAAACAACGAATAGTTGAACAATTGCCGTGTCAGATCTTCCTCGGGGGAAAATACTTTTTTAGAGGAAATTTCCTCAAGTTGCCAGAACTTCTAAAGATTGGCAACGACATATGGGTTGACAGATACAACGTACGAATGTAAGCAATATGCTGACAAGGGTCCATGGGACCAACGACTATATAGCCGAAGCTTCTGTTATGTGCGACAGGAGCAGTAAGACTGCCAATTATTTTACCATCTAATAGAATATGAGCAGCTATATCTGCGCCTAATAGCAATTGAATAGAAGCCCGTCGTCTCCAATGTTCATCTTCCGAGCTTCAAATTCTCTAAGTGAGATCACCTAGTTTCTATCGGGGTAGAGGGAAGGTTTTCACAAATATGTGAGAAAATCATAAAATTCATCTTGAAATTATGATCGGTCAGAACAGATTCATAATCTTTGATGGGGCGAATATTCGCTGTAACCATACCTAATGCTTTCAACGAGGTCTGACACAATTTGAAAATTGCAACAGATAAAGCACGTGACAAAAAGCCAATTACCTTGCGACACGCTTCTGTCATAAATGAGATTAAACTAACAGTGTCAACAAAAGCACGAACATTTTGGGTTTGCTTGCTCCTATCAAGGATTTCACAATAAGCAGTAAGCAGAAAAGCTAGGCCAGTTGTTGCGGTGGAATCATCTATCCTAGTGCACACAATATGGTTAGAAATATCGAGAAGAAAACTATCTATTTGGGCGGTATCAGTTAGGGGCTGCAAAGTCCCATTTGAGGATACATAATGTAACGATGAATGATGTCGACGATGACATTAACTACATGTAAACTTTGCTAAACAACTTGTCACCATATGATTAGGACAAAGACAGTTTAAACATATACCAACGCGTTTGGCTTGTTCGTATCGTTGAGAAGGGGGCAATTTCAAGAATTGCTCGCAGGCATATAAAAAGTGCGTTTACAAAGAACACAAGGGGGTAAGTTTCTTGATTTTCCCTGTGACAATTGTTTATTATTAGTTTGAATTATAAATGTTGTAGGTTTCGCATCACACGAAGAACGCGAAAATTGCCTTGTGGCTGTCCCTGAAAGAATAGGTCCCTTCGAGGGTTTAGAAAGGACAAGATTGCCCAAAACTGTACATTGCTCTACATTATATGTAGGGACTTCAGCTGAATTAAAAGACAATTCAACCCGTTTAGCGAGTGCCTTCGTCCAGTTTACTTAGCAGTAGGTCAACAAGGACCAAGTCCCAACCTTTAACCTCAAATTTTAATGATTGTAAGCTGGATAAGTTTTTAAAAAACTATCCAAAAGATGGCGAAGTTGCATTGGCTTTTCTGTTTGTAAGCAAGGATGACCTTTGATTAGATTCTAATAGTGATTGGTTAACAATCGTCTGTTGGAATATCTTTCGACAAGTATTTTATAGGCCAGTTGATAATTATCTGCGTGACAGGTATACCTTTGATAAGATTTAAGGGTTCTTGTTTTAATGAGATAATTAAGTACTGAAATGTCTCTGTCTTTAATTCCAAAATTGTGTATGTGCGCATCATATAAATCAATAAACCTGAACCATTTTGCTTTATGTTTCCCGAGAAAACATTGAGTTGTACCCTAAGATGGCGCACATTTGAAATTTGGGGTGACGGGGGCTGTTGAGTAGGCGTAGCTGAAATTTCAGACGCACTAGGCGGGGCCTTTGGCTCCAATTTGTCTTGCAGTACAAGAATTTCAAAATAAATTTGTTCAATGAACTTCCTTTCTTTAAGCAGATGAGGTTGTTCCTCTTTGCTAGAGACTTGCAGAATAACCAAATAATTTTGATTATATTCAGTGTAGATATGTTCTATTGTACGACACTGAATTTTAAACAAAGTTAGAATAGATGGGTCATCTACAGCACGATTTCCCACCTCTAAGGTTTCTTCTAATCTAGCCACATGTAGAGCATTGGCTAACACTAATTTATTATGCTTTGAAGGCATTATAAATACTGTAGGTTTAATTCAGGCTGTAACAAATAAGTTTGTATAGCTGAACAAGTATTAAATTCTAAATATCAACGCAAAGACTTGCAAAGTTGTAGCTTGCAATTTTACTATTAAATTTTAACTCTCAGTAGTGAAAAAACATTCACTTCATTGGTAGGTACAATAATACATAATAATTGTTCGTTCGCTTTGACTATATACCTGAATATTCAGTTTATAGCTGTATTGTTCCTGTTACAACAAATATTTGATTTGTTTTCCTACTAGAAATAAATATCATTATTCCTTTAACAAACATGAAAGTTTCAAGGTAATATTGCGCTATCTATCAGAAACTATAGTACCTAAGGTTGGTACATGTAAGACCGTGATAGTTTCACAGATAGAACACTGCAGTGTTGGTAATGCAATCTGTAATGTGGGTAATACAAAGCAGTGAAAGTTTCGCTAGTGAATTCTGTAATGTCGGTAATTAATTACGAATCTATTTTTTTGTTATCACTGAGTAGTTGCAACAAAATGGATGGTTTTTTTCACATCGAGCTTTTGGTTACAACAATTGATCTTTATACGACCGCGGAGGCCAGTATAATTTAAATAAAAATTAACGAAAGTATCAGGTTAAGTGATATCTGGCAACAGTTACATGAATTGGCTTCTTTGCGTTGCTTGTCCAGCGGCGATTCCCTTCTAGATGCGTGGCCACGCATGTGGAATTTACAATACGGTTGATGCAAATTTGGAAACACTTTTTTGAAGATTTTGCCGCGACGCAGTTTTCAAAACGTCACAACTCTTCTTCGGTTGATTGTAGTCTCTCTGCTCGCACACTTGTAATCACTGATGTTCGGTTCAATTCGATTACTGAGAGGAACACAAATAATACGTTTGCTAAACTTTTAAGCAACTTGGGTTGCCTGTTTGCGGGGACGATCTATACTGCCCACCAAAATAGCATCCGGGAGCTATTTTTAAATAAAACTCAATTCAAAGGATTACAAACAAAAGATGCATGTTGCAACTATCTAGTATAATTAACCGAAATTAATTAAATTAAACCAAAGATAAACTCAAACAAGTACAATATAGCACAGCTTGCCCTAAATTTAATAAACAATAAGTTATTGTGAGGGCAAAGCCTACAATTTTATTACAGGACGCTTTTAAGTTTGTATATTTTCCGGAACTTATAATGCTTCTGGGAACTGAATGTGCAGAAAGATAGGTTGTATTCAAAACCTCTAAGTAACAAGAAACCCCCAGAAATCTTGAAACATGTAAGACGTCGATAGTAAGGAACCATTTGACATGCATTTTTGCGGGAGGACGCCATTTTCAACTATTGCCTTTATTTGCATTATTAAATAGTTTGTGATGCTAAAATTTTGTGTTCAGCTTGGGCAAAACTGTTAAACTTTGGGATGTGCACAACTTTTTTTAGGAATAACTTTCATACACATCTTTATATAAACTTTATCAGTATAGAACAAGCCTATGGAGTTTGGATAGGGTTACAATTAAGATTTTGTATGTAACTAAGTCTATTTATTTGAATTCAAGAAGTATTCTCCTGTGTCCCAAAAAAGTCTAACTTCTTAATAAGGTTCATGTTTTCTACTAACAAAATGCTTACGATTTATGTCAGCATTGTAAAAGTACGTTATTAAAAATTCCACAAGTAACTTCTATACTTTAAAATATTTTACAGCTTGTAAAATTATGGATATAACTTTATAGATATTAGATTGAATCATGGTTTTATACATACCTAGAAGATGGCTTCAAATCCTCAGTCCTGAAACAAAAATAAATATGTTTAACTTAGCATAATGCTTATGTACTGCCTATTACAAGCGATAGAATACGTTTTACATCCATATGAATTCGTTAATCGAGTGAAATCAATATACAAACATACATATTGTAATGTATATATATATATATATATATATATATATATATATATTAGGTAGCTATTACACACGGTAAGTTGATAGATACTATAATATGTTAGTATTTTTCAACTTACCTTCTGTAAGAACTATCTAATATACTTATATATTCAATACTTGACTTAACCGTAATTTTGAGCGTCGGTTTGAGGAAAATGCCAAACGTAATAGAAAGTTATGTTGATGTATGGTTATGTACACGATTTAGATTTGTAAAATTTCCAGTTGTCATCATCGATCTCGGTAGCGTAATTGGAAAACGCGTGGTCTACGAAAAACCAATATACAGAGTCAAGTCCTGTCCGAGACCTCATATTTTCCATCTTTCAATTACTAACCCGTTTTCAAATGATCATTTGGGCTTTGCATAAAATGTCTAAGTTTTTATTTCATAATAAATATTACCGAGGTTATAAAAGGGCATTAGCAAACTCAAATTTATATTTGTTGCAAATTAGAGAGTGTATAAATGGGTCACGCAGTGTTTGAGCCATGTTTGAACAAAATCGGTTCGCATTTGACAAATTACCAGTAAATAATAGGGTTAGTTGAATATAGCATAAAATTTGATTGTAAATATTAGTTATTAATAAGTTAGGAAACATAATTTGAGGCGCATAAGTGCGTAAATGCATGTAAAACGTAAATTACAGTAAGCATAATTAAGATTTGTTTTAAAATTCCAGATAATAAAAGCTCTCAGGGTGATAGCATATTTAAAGCGGCAGTCGTTATTCGAGTTGCACGTATTATAAATTCAAAGAACTTTATAGTCGTAAACAGATAATGAACATAAGATCTCGTCAACAAATAATAGCTAAAAAAATATAATGAGGACAAAACACAGGCGCAGACAGCTTTAGTAAAGAAGGGAGCATAACAGATGTTTAGTAAAGCATTTGACTTTGAAAGGTTTGATAGACAAGGAAGTTAGGAGCTAGTTAGAGAAACGAAGACACGCTATGTTTTGGGAATAAATCGAGCAGTAAGGGAATAGAAATTTCTGGATATTTTACTAACAAAGCACGACGGTTACATTAAATAAACAAGAGTAGGATAGACGTAGATAGCAGGGGTTATGTAAAACAGCGCTTGTGGATAAGTAGGGAAAATAATGTCTAAGGATAAAATAAGACGGAAGATTTTGTTTATGAGTGGGAATGAAAAGAGAGATATACGCGTATACAGTGAGCGTATTGGAGATGCTAGAAATAAAACGACAGTTGTCAGGGTTTCGCGGAGGACAGCGTTGGGTAAAATTTTTAATGAGGATTTCGGAGTATCGAGCTTGTTTAGAGCGAGAATATCTTAGATTTTGACGACGGGTAGGAAAGTGTACGTAGAATTTTTCAAGGATAATTGGAAGTGTTCAGCCGTTGGCTTGTTTGTGCTGTGATACTAGGAAAGTGCGACAGGGGTGTTGGAAATTGATGTAGGGGGTAACTTTAAGAGCTGATATCCGTAGAAGGTAGTGAATCGCTCTCTTCTCTTTTGTCTTTACCTACGATTGCCTACCTAACTACTTAGCATAGTGATTGAGTGAAGTTTCAGTTAAATTAGCCCAAGTGGGTACTCTTATATCTTTGGCTATAAATAATCAAAATTATAAAACAAGTAAGTACAAGTTTATTACTGGGTATATGAAAGCGGCGTATGTACTCTGAGTACCAAGTAAATGTATAGATGGACCAGCAAGTGCACGGGATCATGGTAATACCGTGCACTTGTGCGAAAGAATTTAATTAGAAACGGTGTGTTCCTGATGGTGAGAGGCCACCTGAAGACAATATTTGAACGTGCAGTCGAGAAAAAGAATCACGTTAGAGATGGTGTCCATGTAAAGAACCTGGAGATAGTATTTGAACGTGCAGTCAAGAAGAAGGATCACGTTGGAGATGGTGTCTATGTAGAAAGCACTTGAGACAAAAATCCAGGTAACTCTACTTTTAAAACTTTCTTTTGTTTTTTTTGGTGATTTTCTGGGTGATAATTTAGTGATTCTGTGTATTTAGTATGTTTTAAAGACATTTTAATTGATGAGTCAATTTAAAAAGGATTAAATAAAAATTTTATGTAACAATACATACGACCTCAAAACAAGTTTACACTATCCATTTACAGAAAAGTACCTATATGCCAAACCCTTATAAAATTTAACCTACTTAAATTAATTATAGTACACAGTGTCCTTTAAAAGATTTAAATAAAGATACACATGCGTTTTTAAAATAAATTCTCCAATTCATTTTAAGAGTTTTCGTACTCCATGTCGCGAAAGAAAACATTTAAAGAGAGCGTACCCTGGTGGACCCTGGAACTAACCATCAAGCGGGTAGAAACACGTAACCTAAGGCGCCGCTATCAACGCGCCTCGAGAGAAATAAGAGAACAACGGAGAATAGAATACAATCAAGGTTACCGCGAATACAAGATATTAATAGAAGAAACGCAAACAAATAAATTCAAAGAGTTCTGCACGCGAAACTCAGAGAAAGAACCTTGGGGAACCGCATACCGCGTAATAAGGGGTAAACAACAGAAAATCGCGCTTGGTAACATAAGAAAGACAAATGGCGAATATACGGAAGGTTTTAAAACCAGGGCGGAATATTTATTAGAGAAATTCTTCCCTTTGGATAATCCTGAGGAGGATGAAGGGTCGCGCGATTTAGTACGTCGGGTAGCTACAGAGGTGGAAGGAACAGGTTCCGATAAGGCAATTCTAGTTTACAAAGTCGTCAGGGCTCTTAGGAGGATGAACCCAAAGAAGGCACCGGAGCATGACGGAATCGCTTCAGACGCTGTTCTGAAGGTGTGCCTGTTAGCCCCGTGTGTGTTTACCGGGTTGTTTAATCTTTGTCTAAAAAGAGGCGTCTTTCTGCGTTGCTGGAAAGTCCAGAACGTGAAATTCATACCTAAACCTAAAAAGGCGGATGCGTCAGACCCGGGCAGCTATCGTCTAATTAGTTTGCTAACGGTGCTAGGGAAAGCTTTGGATCGCGTTATGACTACCCGAGTTGAGCACTTAGTGCGTGACAGCGGCGGTTTTAATAACCGACCGTTCGGTTTTATGAAGGGAAAGTCGACTATCGACGCATTAAAGTTCGTTGTCAAGGAAATTAAGCAGGCGAGAGATGCAAAGGAGTATTGTGTCGTTGTTGCTTTGGACATTTCAGGAGCATTTGATGCTGCCTGGTGGCCATTGATTGTTTGCGAGTTGGAAAATAGGGGTTGTCCGCGAAACTTTAAGTCTTTGGTCAAGAGTTATTTCTCGGTGCGATTGGCACAGGTTGAAATTCCGGGGGAAGTTTTGTCGCGCGAGGTGGAAAGGGGATGCCCGCAGGGGTCGTGCTCTGATCCCACATTTTGGAAGTTGTTGTATGAGAGCATCTTTAGGGTCAAGTTGCCCACAAGATGCTCAATCGTTGGGTTTGCGGATGATACGCTTTTAATTGTCAGATCGCGATTGTTAATGGAAATGCGCCCGAACGGGGCGCTTAATAAGCTACACGAACGGTCGCAGGCGGTAAAATTAAAATTTAACACCGCGAAGTCAGAGGCGCTTTATTTCGGAAAGAAACCGGGACAGCGACCCCCTAGGCTAGAGCTGGGAGGGGAGAAAATGCCATTTAAGGAAGCAATTACATATCTCGGGGTAAAGATTGACAATAAGTTAAATTGAAAAGCTCACGTGCAGTACGTTAAAAGCAGAGGCAGCGAAATATCAAACAAAATAATGGCCGCGGCGAAAATCAACTGAGGTTTCAGGGGTGAATCGCTGAGGGTAATTTATGCCGGAGCAATTGAGCCGGCAATGCTGTACGCAGCTTGTGAGTGGGCGGAAGGTTGTAAAGTCCGGGACATGCGTCAATTGACGAGCGTACAATGCATAAACGCGGTGAAAGCGGCCAGGGCGTACAGGACCACCTCCACGGAGGCGGTCCTGGTGATCAGTGGAACTGTCCCAATCGAATATGTCGTTAGGGAGATTAGAGATAGGAGATTGATAAATATGGGGAAAGGGCGCGAAATTATCGAAGATATTCATCTTGGTAATAGGAAGGTGAGGAGAAAGATCGTTGTATCGGAGTTGGGGCACCCGGCCGATGTTAGAGGAATCGAGTTTGTCGAAAGCGATGGGGACACAACAGGTATCAGAATTTATACAGACTGTTTACGTATGGATGACGGGTAAGCAGGCGCGGCGTTTGTTGTGTTTAAGCAGGAAAGGGAGGTGTTTCGGTATCAAACCAAACTCGCAAACTGGAGCACTATCTTCCAGTGCGAATTGGTAGCCTTACGAGAGGCAATCGATTACGTCATTAACCACACGGGCAGAGATGAATATTATATAATCAGCGACAGCAAATTAGCGCTGACGGCTTTGACAAACATGAACACCTTAACAAACCTCCAGGCGGATGTCTGGAGGATAAAGCATACGGAGCTTGAGTTTGGACGTTTAAAGTTCTGTTGGGTTAGGTCGCACGATGGTAACGTAGGGAACGATAGGGTTGATGAATTAGCTAAAGAGGCCGCGACGGGTGACTTTCGGATATCACATTCGTCGATACCGAGGTTTCTAATTAAAAGAAAGCTGCGCGAAAAGTTAATCAGACAATGGGAGGAGAGGTGGAACAACGCTGCCACGGGCAGGTTGACCCACAAATTCATACCGAGCTTAGAAGCTAGAGGTAATATCGAAGTAAAACTCGAACATAAAATGGTGCAACTGATAACAGGGTACGGCGCCCTAAAAGCGTATTTACAAAGATACGGATTAACCGACAACGACCGCTGCGAATGCGGTGAGGGCGCTGAAAACGCAGAGCACGTGCTCTTCGACTGCCTGCTTGAAGCGGCAAATCGAGGGATAGCTGTTAGCAAATTAGTTATCCTAGGTCTAGCATGGCCAAAGAGCCTAGAGGAAGTTGGGGAAGTGGCTAACCAGAAGGCGTTCTGGACAGCCTTAAAGAGTTTGCGGGAATGGTCGCGAGATTAGACAGCGATAACCGCTCGTAAAACGGAAGGGGTGTGGGAGAAGGATTGGAAATTTTAAATTCTGATCTGGCGTTAAATGATATGAGTTTAGTAACCAAAACCTGTATTTAAATAATTAAAAAAAAAACTAAAAAAAAATAAAACAAAAACTAAAAAAAATTATCATAATTTTTATAAAAGTACATATGCACGACAACCCCCGCACCACTAATACAATCACTATAACCACTATATAACCGTATACGCTTGGAAATCGGGAATAAATAAAAAAAACTTAAAACTTAATCCGGGCAAATAAATAAATAAGAACATATAAATCAAAAACCTCACTAAATTAAATCAGTGAAATAAAGAAAGAAATAAAATAATAAAGAAAGTAGAGTGAAACCGCGCATCCCTCCAGGACTTAAAAGCGAAGTGATAGTGATTTTGACGACCCCCCCCCCGGACGATTAGTGCATACCCAACAGAACTTTAGCAGTGCATCCATTTCCCCCTAGCAGTAAGTTTAAAGGTATGTAGACGACCAGATCTTTGGATGCTGGAGAAATATATTAAAGAGGTGAGAACAAAATTGTGGCGGATGTGCTCGCATAAGCATTGAATAATGATAATAAGTAAATTTGAAATAATTTAACAAGCACATTTTGTGGGTAATGGCGCTAGCCGGTATAATGCTTATGAGAGTTCACCTGATAATTTGGGTTATGCTTTTTACAATTTAATGCACTACTCAACGCTTAATACTTATAGATGTTTATTTATATATTTACATAAATATTTATATTTATTTTTATATTTATATTTTTGCCTGCTTTTATTGTATGTGGCCTGATATTATTTGTTTTACGGTCTGCCGTCATTTTTGGTGGCAGCTTATATATAGGAAGGAAGATTGTTTGAGAAGATTGTAATGAGAATATAAATCAGTTAGGGAATGATAGGGAAAGCTAGGGAGGGACTTAAGCTAACAAATTACTTAGACCAGGGAAGACAAATTTGTAAATTTATAGAGCAGGTATAATAGCTGGATTCACTATTAATATATTTGGCGTATTCTTAGAAAATTTAAATCTATATTAATTTATCTAGCTAGATTTGGATAGTTTTAAGTCGACCCTTCAGGTCGCACCGGTAAGTAGAGCTGGCAGCTGCTATCCGGCATTACGGATCCCTCCTCATTCATTTTGTTTGTCTTATTGATCGTGCACACTCCAAATCAACGCTAAGGATACCATCAATAAAACCCTATTTTTAGTTTTTGTTTCAGTTGTTAGATTTTTATTTAGTATGTGTTAATTTTGAAGTTAGAATAATTAGGAGCACGTTTATATTTTCGCGTTTAAATACAATGTAGTACCTTCGGGTGGAGCATTGGAGACGTGGTTGCAAGCATAGCGGTCCTTAATTAAATTATAATGTATATAGGCTGTTGTGAGAATTGCACTGGGTAGACTAGCTCAGAACATAAATAAGCTGAGGTGCAAGTTCAACCAGTTTCAAGACGTAAAACCCAATGCGAAAAAATAAGTGTTCTTAAATCTGATGACTATTATAAACAACTACAGGTGTTGGTTGTGAAACATTTTCAACTAATGTTGATTGGGCGAAAGGATAAATTAGAATAACTATTAATTCGACAAAGGTTCAAGTGCTGGGGGAACTTGGCAGCCAAAGGCTGCTTACCTCCCTTCCACACACCACTGAATATTAGAGAAATAGGGTATAAACTGTAAAAGAATAGAAGGTGACCGAACTGCATCAAACAAGAAAGAACAGCGGCTATGTTCAAAGACAATGAACAAAGATAAAAGAAGAAAACTGTTCAAAGCATAGTGTGGAGCACAGCACAGTACATCTATGAAATGGGGGCAGTAGGAAAAGCCCACATAAAGAGATAGAAGCCTTCTGGAATGTTGTGCTTTAGATGTATGAGGATGGTAGCATGGACAGACATAGTTAATAACAAAATTGGTTGTAGAAATAGTACAGGAATAAATATATCTATGGAAAACGAAAAAATAGGAGAAATGGAAGGACATGATACGTTCTAAGGCAATTCTGGGGAATAGTACGGAATATATTACAAGCAGAGATAGGAAAAGATAGGTAGAGGTAGACCGAGATCATACTTTCACACACAGATAGCGATAAACGTAGACTGAGCAAATTTCAGCAAAATATGTAGGTTTGTTCAGACTAGGAAACAATAAGGGTACGCGTCCAACCAGTTCTAGGACTGAAGACCTAATGATGATGATAACATTCATCGCCAAACCACAATTTATAAGTTGAAACAATATTTCCAAATCCAAGTAACAATTTAAATTATTATCATATTATTGCAAATTAATTTGCACTTCACCCAAAATTAATTGTTCTGGAGTCAACCACATGATGTTCAAAAAGTCATTACTGCATTTGCAGACCGATTTGTAAGTCCGACTTCGCCAACCGAGCCATGTTTCCTTTTCTTCTTGAGAAATCCAACTGCCTATCTTAAAACGAAAACCTAACTGAACTTCCAATCCACACGCCTGGGCGCGAGTTTACTCAGAACAGCATTATTTAAATGATGTTTGTTATGTACAAACGATGCTAAATCACATAATTAGTCTATGAAATTGTTTTTTAGGCGATCAATACATACAGTACACAATTAACTAGATATACTAGCTGAATTTTTATTGAAAATTCTTTTTAAACCAATGTTCAATAACAAATCGAATTAAAGTTAATTCTCTTATTAGTTCCTACAATTAAAATAGAAGAGTTCGACTTAAAGACCGCTTTACACTCCCAACATTTCATCTCTATTTAAGATTAACTTTATAATAGGAAAACTAAAATGCTTCACCGCCTCTTTTCAAAAAGAAAAAAAACTAAGATCAGTAAAAAAACCTTAACCGAAAGCCAAATTTTTTTTGTACCATAATACTAAACTAAGTTTCTTATTATCCTTCAAATTGGACACATGGTACCACTGATAATATTTACCTTAATGTGATTTTCCAATGCTCCACCCGAAGTTACTACATTGGCCAGGAAGCGAGTTTTTTTACCTGGAAAATTTGTAATTTATGCGAACCCATGCTGTTCCAAGCAAGGTAGGGATCTTTAACGTGCGTGACAACACTCACACACGGGACCTCTCATCCGAACGAGGGTGTATTTTTGTGAAAAATGCTTGCCTAACATTTTTCAAGCGGACCGTGTTGGGATTCGAACCCGGGACCTTGGACGTAGTAGTCACACACATATCAACTGCGCCACGGAGCCGCCTGATAATATTTACCACAAAACTAATTGACACACTACAACAAAATATAAACTTAAAACTGTGGAAGACTTAGCGTGCATCGGTATCTATGTATACCACTCGTCCTAAATGGAGACTAAATCGAGAAGTCAGAAAATCGGTCAAAGTCATAACAGGCATAAGGCATACGTCCAATAAAAAGGTCTTTTCAATACAACGTTGGTTTTCATGCAACTTCTTGCCCTGCAGTTAAATGTGGGCGACCGGATCCAATAGAAAGTATTTATAATTAGAAAAAAAGACAGCACCTACTAAATAGAGGAAATGAGGACGCAGCACCGTAGTTTAATCTAAAAATACGTCTGAAGGAAATGTACCAGAAATCAAAAGTGGATAACTCTGGCCAATAAGTAAAGCGGACACAACAAGGGATGCAGACCACAGACATTATGAGGGAACTTCAGTGACCATTCCAGGTTAGCGATTTTTAAACATTTTATTTAATATTTGTTATACATTATGTATTCGTAAAAGTGATCAAAAAGGTCATTTGAAAATATGAAAACAGGGAAAAACAACTTAGAACGTTTGAAGGTACTTGAGAGTAATTAAAAGTATTTTGCGGGCTTTCAAGAAAACATAAATTGGTAAATGTAAATATTCTATACAAAGGAAAATTTCGAGGTTACACAACATTGTACATATTATCAATTATTATATTGTGTGATTTTTGAACTGCTTTATTTTGAATCTATTTAAAAGGTAAAATAAGATTTATTCAGTGAGCTAGTCGTAGTAAACAAATAAAATATAACGTACAACATTGGGACTTAAAGGATATAAAGCAAATATCATATCAAATAAAAATTCATATCAAATAAAGCTAGCATAGCAATATATACAACGTTTGAAAAGAGCAAATAAACGTCCTTTGCAGTTAAAGAATTAGCTTTAAACGATTATCATAAAACAGTGGTAATCACTATCAATGTCATCTGCATGTTAAAACTATCAAACTAATTCAAGAGTCTCATCACGAACGTGACAATAAAGCTTAACATTGGTCTGGATTCAACAACTGGCGTAAATGGCAATTCAGTAGTAGTCGTATCACAACGATCCCTAGAAATATATGTGCACTATTACCCTGTTGTTCGATCGTATGTATTAACTACCCGTCATTGTATGAATGTCTGGATAGATAACAAAATGCTCATCATTCTGTTTATGAAGTTGCTGTTACAAGCTACCTAGGGTTAACACATTTAAGGGTTTTGTTAATAATCCTGAACATATGTTTTGTTATTATGTATGAGTTGTGATGCAATTTTGTTAAGAAAGTTTGAAGTTTTAACGGACACGATAGTGCGTTCCTACCTGCACTATTGTTATCCTTCAGGTTTCATAAATAGCAGTTATTGTAAAACCTTTATATGAAAACTGTCATTGTATTTTAATCTCAAACTTGTAATCGTCTTTAAATATTTGTGCGATAAAGATGAAGACGCTGAACACTTCATTACCGCCATTTAAAGCAGCCAATTGCTACCTAAATATTGACAATACGGACCGTTCAGTTAATAATTTACGCATGTAGCGAAATTTAAAGACTTTCATGGTTAATTATATACTATGTAAATAATTTCAGATTTTAATTAATTTATAGTCACGCATTAAAACAGAGTTTAGTGTCTTCTTAATTAAAACATTTTTGTATTTTTTGTATCTTTTTAATTAAGGGCGAGTCTTATGTCAATGTATAACTAAAGGTTTAATAAAATCATTAATCATAGTGGGTGACAAAGTAAAACAAATTACAGTGACGCCAAATATATTATAGAAATTATTGCAAATACAGGAAAGTGGATTTCTACAACTCAGTTGTTAATCAACGCAGCTTTTCAAAGTGTACTAGTGGTTTCGATAGTTCTGGGTATTTTATAGACGCACTGCCTTAAAAATTTCGGATGTAAACGCATTAAAAAGGAAAACAATCAACAGCAAGCATTATGTGAACTTATTGCAGGATTTGCATTATGATATCAAGAGGAAATGACTGCTTTATCGAAAAAGAACGTTGTGTTTTATCAAGACCATGCAACAGTTCACACAGCTGTTATCGCGATGGCCAAGATCAAAGAGTTTAGGTTCGAATAGTTTTCTCAAGCATGTTATCGCCAGATTTAACTCCGTCTCGGATTATTTTGTATCTCCTAGCTTGAAGCAATGGCTTGGCGATAAAATACTTGTCAACAATGAAGAGGTAGAATCTACGGTAGATGGTTAATGGGGGCGGCTCAGTGGCGTAGTGGTATGTGTGTGACTACTACGCCCAAGGTCCCGGGTTCGTATCCCGACACGGTCCGCTTGAAAAATGTTAGGCGAGCATTTTTCGCCGAAAAACACCCTCGTTCGGATGAGAGGTAAAATGGAGGTCCCGTGTGTGAGTGTTGTCACGCACGATAAAGATCCCTACCTTGCTTGGAACAGCAAGGGTTAGGCAAAATTCCAAATTTTCCAGGTAAAAAAAACTCGCTTCCTGGCCAATGTAGTACTTTCGGGTGGAGCATTGGAAAATCACATGTAAGGTAGATGGTTAATGGGCAGATCCGTGGCGTAGTTAGTATGTGTGTGACTACTACGCCCAAGGTCCCGGATTCAAATCCCGATCGGTCCGCTTGAAAAATGTTGGAGGAGTATTTTTCACAAAAATACGCACTCGTTTGGATGAGAGGTAAAATGGAGGTCCCGTGTGTGAGTGCTGCCACGCCCGTGTAAGATCCCTACCTTGCTTGAAACAACAAGGGTTTGGCAAAGTTCAAAATTTTTCAGGTTAAAAAAACTCGCTTCCTGACCAATGCAGTATCGTCGAGTGGAGCATTGAAAAATCACATGTAGGGTAGATGGTTATTATCCCGACACGGTCCGCTTGAAAATTGTTAGGAGAGCATTTTTAACAAAAATATGCCTTCGTTCGGATGAGAGGTAAAATGGAGATCTCATGTATGAGTGTTGTCGCGCACGTTAAAGATCCCTACCCTGCTTGAAACAGCAAGGGTACGGCAAAATTCAAAATTTTTCAGGTAAAAGAAAACTCGTTTCCTGGCCAATGTAGTACCTTTGGGTGGAGCATTGAAAAAAATTACATCTAAGGTAGAAGGTTATTTTGAAAAGCTCAACGACTCTTGCTATAAACAGGGTACAAAAGCCATTGAGCACCAATAGAAAAAATGTATTGAGCTAAAACGAAACAATGTAGAGAAATAAGAGTATCATTTCCTAAATTTGTTTGTCAGATATCAAAAAGCAGTACGGATAAAATTGTTGCTACGGGGGAGGGGTTAATTTTTATGCGAACCTGTTTGGAATATATTCAGAATTAGTAAGGTCCTGGTAAATCACGCACCAAGAACCTCTACAGGTAGGCTGTTAAGCTTTTTGAAGGCAACGTTTCTGTACAATTTCCTAGTGTACAGAAGAATGTAACCATCTGGCAACCTTCAGTTGCTTTATCAAAAGGAGATTCCCTACCTTGTGATGTAGATTGTGATTTATAACAAGAAATATAAGGATTATTCACTAATGAAGAATGAAAATATGACCATTATTTAAACCCGTTTTTTTTTAATAGATTGAGTAAAGTTGGTCATAATTCTTCATAAGTTGAATGTATTAAATAAAACTTGTTTACTAATTATGTTTAGCCTTTACATTATTAAAAATTAAAGCAGTAAGCGAATTAAAAGAATTAGCGTACATTACTGTGTGTATGCAGCACACCTAACGTCAGAGATAGTTTTATCAGCATTTTTAACAACATTTCGTACAAATGATTTCGTTTTTAATCCTATCGGTAACATTTTTACTTATTCTTGTTCTCTATTGTCAGACGACAATCCATTGTTCTTACATACTGCTGTATAAGGTTATTGCATTGTATCTACTTGCTACATGCAGTTGTCTGCGTAATTTCCAAAAGCTACCTACTGTAGTAATTTTGATTAGTTTGTTTCGGAATTTCTTCGTTTAATATGCTTCTACTATGCGAGAAATAGGCCTACAACAAGTAAACGTGTTCAATATGAAGCGAGCTTTAAGCTCAAAGCAATTAAATATGCGAAAGTAAATGGCAATGGTATGGTAGCAGGAAAACTTAATATGAACGAAAACATGGTACACAGATGGATGATAAAGGAAATAATTATTAAGAAGTTGCCTTTAACAAAGTGGGTCTTACGAAGAGTTATCCTTTTATGGCCAAAGTTGGAAAAGACTCGGACTGACAGAGAACAGAGAATCGCCAAAAGGGCTTAAAAATAAGTGTAAATAACATTCGCTTGTTTGTTTTAAGTTGGGCAAAAAATAATTTAGGTAATTGTAGAAATTGAATGCCACAGCCGGATGATGCAATTGCTTTATGAATAGTAAAAAATTTGATACTGCGAAAAAAAATTAAAATTTTGAAGTTTTGTAGTTTCCTGCAAACTTGGAGGGGAAAATTTTAAATTTCCAAAAGTTAGTTATTGACAAAAAAAGAAATATAATTATTAACTTTCACATATTGGAAATATGCACGAAACTCATCTATCTTTTGATACGGTTGGAAACAAAACCGTGACCTTAAAGTAAGATAAAATGATGACTGTCAAATCAACTGGACACTAGAAAAGCCGCTTCATGTCGCGCTCTTATATTTTGCATATGAAATGAAGCTTCCGCCTATGATAATCTTTAAAAGAAAGACTTTATCAAAATTAAAATTTCCTCCGGGTTGCTTTTTCCATGTACCTGACAAAGATTAGATAGATGAAGCAGGTGTAAATTTATGGATTTGGAACAAACCTCCAAGAGTTCTTAGAAAGCCAAAAGTGTTTTAGTGTGAGATATGTTCATATCCCACATAACCGATAAAACAAAGGAAAAGCTGATCAGTTCTAATACTGACATGGGCGTAATACTAGGCGGCCTAACACCTACCTCACAACCGTTGCACGTTTCTTTAAATAAACCTCTTAGGGTAAATTTCACAAAATTTTAGATAAAGGGGATGATGAATGGATAACAATCAATTACCAAAGGTGGGAAATTCGCCGTGATTCGTTTAAAACAATGTTTGAATGGGTAGCTAAATCCGGGAAATAAATAAATGTAGATGTAATAATGAAATCTTTCTGGAAGTGTTCTATCTCAAACAATCTGAATGCTACTGAAGGTGATTTTTTCTGGAATAATATAGAAGAAGATACTGTCGATGACCGTAATGTGCAAGAGCATATTGAGAAAAAATTGTTGTGATATGATAAATATTTTTTCATGTGGATTTATGAGGAATTGTAAATACTTATTTTGATTAATAATTGTAAATAAAGCAGTGTACAATAACTATACATAATCCATAAATGCAATCACCTTAATGTATTATATTGCTTCAAATTTGGTTTTTGTGCAATATACATTAGTTACTGGCGTATAAGCCGCACTCCTAACCTGTCATTGAAAATTTGGTTCAAAAGTGCGGCTTATTTACTACAATATACGATAGTTAAAAAGTTGAAACGTAAGAGAGTTCAAAATAAACTTTTGCATAGGGAACATTTTTATTCGTCCTCCTGTGATTAATAATGGGTCAAATCGCTTCATAATCAGGAAAATTGGAAGTTTATGGAGATTAATTTGGAACTCTTAATTTAATAATAACAGTAATCTTTTTAAATATTCATGTTCTTAAACTGAAGTTTAAGCTAGTTGAAATTCCTTACGCGACATACTTCTTGCGTTATAATTATGACTCAGCAAATTACAACTGTCATTGACTTTATTAAAGAAAGTGTTTTATTTTGAGTGTTATATCTATGACAATTCGTACTTGTGCCATTTGTGAAAAACGTATAAATATTGTCTCATTTTCAGGTCGTGACCCCCTCTGAAATTGGTAAAATAGTTTAGAAATCTTAACAGTAGTAATTCTGCTTGGAATAATAATGGTTCTCAGAACTTTCTTCTAACTCAAGCGGTCGTTATTGATAAAAAATGCGGCTACTCCTACATACATGACTATAAATATTGCAGGTGCTGAAATACCCGGTGTTTTAGATACCAGAACAACCCCCAAAAGTAACCACTTTGTTCAATTGGCGCCGTTGCATTACACATAAAAAATATAACGCATAATTTCATCTTCCATAACTCATCTTGCATTACGCATAATAAAAACTACACATAATATATATAATACACATAATATAATTGTGCATACGACAAGCTGTTTTTCCTAACATCTGGAAACAGGCGAATGTCGTGATAATCCCTAAAGGGAAAGGTAAGGACCCCAAACAACCAGGCTCTTATCGACCTATATGTCTTTTGAACACGCTAGGGAAAACGTATGAAAAACTACTATGCAAACGAATGCAGGATCACAGACAAACCACAGGAGTACATCCAAGACAATACGGTTTTACAGAAAACAAATCGACCGAGGACGCAATAAACCAAGCAATACAAACCATCAAGCAATCACACGAAAAATACGTCCTATTAATATTAGTGGACATAGAAGGTGCATTCAATAACCTTTGGTGGCCTTCACTTTTTACAAGACTTACGACCATAAACTGTCCATCACAACTATACCATTCTTTCAGGAGCTACTGCAGGGACAGGTACGTAACCCTACAAGGCACGGAGAGCATTACCAAACATATAAACAAAGGTTGCCCGCAGGGGTCTATATGCGGGCCCCTATTTTGGAATATTGTAATGGATGAACTCTTGGAAAAGTTGGACACCGTTGACGAAGTGTTGTCGACGACTGCATACGCCGACGACATCTTGCTGGTGGTTGAAGGCAATTCCAGAAGGGAAATCGAACGTAAAGCTAACATCGCCCTTACCCATACACAAAGTTGGTGCAAAACCAACAAAATGACCATAACACCACAAAAAACTACATATCTTGTGATGAAGGGAACCCTGGCAAGGGACCCCACCATCAAACTAGATGGTGTAAATATAAGTAGAACACAAAACACAAAATATCTGGGCTTAACATTAGACGAAAAACAGAATTACTCAGCACATATAAACACCGTCTGTGCAAGTGCAACTTCTGCAATGCAGAACATTGCAACGCTGGCCCAAAGGACTTATAAAATACCACTTAATTGCGTAAGGCTATATCTCAACAGTGTGCTCGGTGCTATGGTATCATACGCCGCAAGCGCGTGGGGACATCGCCTTAACACTATCAAACCTAGACAAAAAATTAATAGTACACAACGAAGTGTTTTACTGCGACTGACGGGGGCTTATGGGACTACCGCACATGATGCACTTCATGTACTGGTGGGAACTATGCCCTTGGACCTAGTAGTGAAACAGCGAGCTGCAATATACAATCTTACACACAATGACAACTACAACGCATCTTAAACACAAACCAACTGCCCACGACAAAGACGGAAATAAAGAACTACATACTTGCAGAATGGCAGACAAGATGGGATCAAAGCACAACCGGTAGAAGGGTATACGCAATGATCCCAAATATTAAAGACCGCCTAAAAGCCAAATACCTGGTGCCCAGTCGGGGATTTATTCATTACCTAACTGGCCACGGACCCTATCCAACATACAGAGAACGCATGAACTTAGTTGACAACAACATATGCACGTGCGGAGAAATAGGAACACCGGAACATATAGTATTCGAGTGTAATGACTTACAACCGTACCTCTACGCACATAGACAAACATTATTAAACAAGACCCTACACCAGATGATTTGGAACGAAAACCTCGTTCCACACTTAAATGCACTCACGCAAAAAACCACGGCACACATCCACCAACGTTATCTTGACGGATAAAACACAAACAAAACTCAAGGACAGAGACATAAAAGTACCACCTCTCCTGGACCGAGGCTCTGCCCCGGAGACCGGAGGCCAATCTCCTGGAATTCCAAGAGCTCCGCTCTTGACGACCAGAAGCCACAAGAACAAAACATTAACCCGACTTTGAAACAATCCAACTCCCTGATATGTAGAATTTGCATGCTTTTACATATTAGCAACCCCGTCTCTATCAAATAATAACTAACAGTAGTAGTATAAGTTAATTTTAAGTATTCGTATAAGTTAATCTTAAGTAGTAAAATAGGGAATTCATTTCTTTTTACTAACGCTAAATTTTAAGAACCAAACTTACACATACCTGAAGCAAATAATACAGTAAACAAATCCTTTCCTCTGAAGGAACCAATTATTTATGTAATAGTATAAGTTCAAACATGTACAAAATTATACCAATTCAATCCAACCTTTTGGTAACCTGGGCAAACATAAACATAAATTAACATTTCAAACAGACTTCACACAAACACACACGCACACACACACACACGCACACACATAAACACGCAAAACACCTCTCAAACAATGCACAAACACAAAACAGCATTCACATACTTACATTGCATTTTCAACACCTGGATTTCCGGCTGCCGATGCTCCAGGTTGATAAGGCAAATCCGTTAGCGTTCTTCCTTGACGACTAGGATATCCGGCTGCCGATGGTCCTGGTTCTAGAGGGGAAACGTAACACGGACCTCAACATCACAACACACACACACACACACACACAGACACACACACACACACACACATATACACACACATAACACATGCTCTTAAACGCGCGCGCGCACACACACACACACACGCCTTACAGACGGTTACTTTCTGTGGGAAAGCCAGGTTTGCTTAAATTTCAGGTAACAGACTACTAAAACGTTGGAATAAATAAATAAATAAATAAATAAAAAATAATTGTGCATAAAATAATTACGCATAATGAAAACTTCCATAAAAGCAACTGAACGAAAGTTGCATTGTTCATAATTTCAATGTACATAATTTCACCCTGCATAATACGAAGCCTGTATTTTGATAACAGGTAATGCTTATTACAGAGCACATCAGATGCTGTTCAGCTTTTAATGCGATATTGCCGACTAGAATATATTGAACAATAACTATAGTTATTTCTGTAGAAATAATATCTACAAAACTTTTAAATATGTAAATACGTAAACATAATTGTTTTACTTATACTTATCTATCAATAATGTTAACCTAAGTTTGGTATTATTTTAATTTGGTTTTTAGTTTGAACATTGTCGAAATTTCTAATTTCTATAGATATTTTATTGCAGTAAGTAAATTACTAATATGTTTTCAAAAAATGATATCAATATTGGAGTCTTCCTGGTTTTTGCCAGCATAAGATGTTAAACGGTCAAAGTTTACCACTTTTGGTTTACCACGGGGAGATCTTCTGATCCGCTGCACTACATCATTAACTATTTTCAACACATCGTACGAACCTTCTCATTGTCTTTGTAATTTTGGCGACAATCCACGCTTTCTTTATGAATTGTACAACCATTTTAAATCTCCAGGTTGGTAACCACCTTCTTGTGCTCCCGTGTTTAATTGTGATTTCATTCGAACGCTTGCCGCCTGGATATTCTTTCGGACGTTTTCGTGAATGCTATTTGATCTTTCGCGAAATTTACTAACGTAATCTTCACCTGCGACCTCTTCTCCAGGTTTAAATCCAAACTGAAGACCACATGGTAGTCGCAATTCACGTCCTAACATCACGCAAGCGGGAGAGTATCCTGTGCTGTCATGTACCGAAGATCGATACGCCAGTAGGAATAAATGTAAATTTTTTTCACAGTCTCGATATTCGTAGACAGCTTTGGCTAGGTACTTTCCTAACGTCTTGTTCATTCTTTCAACCATTCCATCCGATTGAGGATAAAGTGGTGTGGTTCTAGTCTTCCTGATCCCAAGATGCTTGTAGACATTCTGAAACAACGTTGATTCGAAGTTCCGACCTTGATCGGACTGTAATTCCAATGGAACTCCAAAGCAACACAACAACTCCCTCACTAGTACATCTGCAACTGTCTTGGCTTCTAGGTTAGGTATAGCATACGACTCCGGCTATTTGGTAAAATAATCCATTGCAACCAAGGTGTATTTAATTCCTTTCTCTGATTCAGGATACGGACCAGCTATATCAACAGCCTCAAAAGGATTCCCCACGTTATACTGTCTCATTGGGACTTACTGTTTTGTGACCGGGTCATTTCCAGAGGCACTCTGCTTCTCGACACTATCACTTGAAGTCGTATCTCAATGCCATCTTTACACTCCAGGCGTCGTTTCAAGATTCCATTTTCAATCACCAAGGAGTCCCACCGTGACCAGTATGCCTTTAGGCTTCTACTCGAAATACTAATTTCTTCCCAAGCTGGTCGTTGTTTTCTACCTTTCCGCTCAATAATATGTCCCAATTCAGTGTCATTCTCCTGGTCTTCTCGTATTCTTTCGGGTTGCCAAGTATCATCAGTTACCGTCATGCTATGGATAACACTTATTTTCTCTTCCATTTTATAGCAATGATTGCAGTCTACCGCACAAGGTCTTTTTGACAGAGCGTCTGCATTCCGATGGCAAGTTCCAACACAATGTCTGTGTCAAAGTCATATTCGCGAAGCCGTTCTATCCACCTTGCAACTTGCTCTTCAAGATTTCGAAACTGCAGTAACCATTTTAGTGCAGCATGGTCTGTATAAGTACTTATAAAAATGCTCTACGGATTTGATATGGGCCAACAGCTTCCTTCTTGTCACACAACAGTTCCTTTCTGGCCGCGACAAGGCCTTGATAAAATACCCAATAACTTTTTTTGACCGTCCTACACTTGAGAAAAAACGCTTTCTATAGCCGCGTTGCTGGCATCGGTATACAACAAAAATTTACTTTCCATCCGTGGATAACTCAGAATCGGTGCTGTAACTAGTACCCGTTTCAGTTGTTCAAATGCGCTGTGACAGTCGTTATTCCAATTATATTCTTGTCCATCTTCGGTTAATTTCGTCAACGGTTTGGCAATGTTCGCAAACCCTAGTATAAAACGTCGGTAATATGTATACAATCCCAGAAAACTTCGTAGTTGGTGTATATCTGATGGTGTAGGGCATTCTTGTACCGTTTTTATCTTTTCAGGATCGGCACTTATTACGGTCGCCGAAACGACATGTCCTAGGTATTTCACCTCTTTTCCAAGTAGGTGACACTTCTTAAGACTCAAGGTAAGGTATGCTCCGCGTAATCTTTGGAATATCTTCTCTAGGTTTTAAAATGTTCTTCAAAAGACACTCCTAACACTATCACGTCCTCTAGGTACACCTGTCATGTTTTTTAGGACAGTCCACGTAATATTGATTCCATCAAACATTCAAAAGTAGCAGGCGCATTGCATAATCCATAGGGCATGAGCTTGACCTGCCATAATTCAATTCCAATTGTTAACGCAGTTTTCTCTTAATCGTTTGGTTCCAAGCCTACCTGCCATATCCACTTTTCAAATCTAAGGTTGAAAACCATTTAGATCTGGATAGAGTATCCAAGGTGTCATCAATTCTGAGCAAAGGATAGCTGTCTTTCTTTGCGACGTTGTTTAGCCGCCGGTAGTCTACACAAAACCTTGTCGACTTATTCTTTTTCTTGACATTAGTAGTTCCAATTGAGTTAGCCGCTGTAGCTTAATCGGTAGGGTGTGTGGGTGCTAAGGGTAATGTAGAGGGTACAAATCCTGTTCGTGTTCTTATAATTTTTTTCCATTAAACACTAAGTCGAATTAAAATAATGATTTAAGCCTTGTATAGACGATTGAAGCTTTGATTTTGTCTAATTTAATACTGTGTGTGTGTGTGTGTGTGTGTGTGTGGTGTGTGTGTGCGCGCGTTCATATATATTTCTGAGAAAAGACGCCATCTTAGTCAACGTCAGCGCAATTCGCGTTTTTAACAATAAATTATAAAAGCGCTAATTTTTACAATGCTCGTGTATTTAAAGTGTGCTCTTTATTAATTAATGAAATGGACCTTTTACACTTTTAGCAAAGAAAATTAATAATAAGAAACACTTTCTTATTTTCATTAAAAAAACAGAAAAGACCTCATTAATCTTGAAAAGAGACGAAGATGCATCTATTTATTTATTTATTTATTAAATGGATTCTTAATCATTTGTTCATAAAAGGAAGAATCCAAAACTGAAGAATTTAATCGTCGTGCACATCTTAATACTATGAGAAATTATCAATTCTTAGCGATGAGAGATTTGTTACGTTGGCCACGGTTAATTCTTTGTACAAAACAAACATTTGCTAATAATGACAGTGATATTTATACAAATGGTGATTTAACTAAGGAAGCATTCGAATTATTGGATTTTACACATCGAATATGACGTCGAAATAACAACAATCAAAGTGCTGGATGAGGGAGCCTTTGTTTTGAAAGAAAATTTGCTTGTTAATCGTGGAGTATTTGACTTTTGTCAAGTATACTAGACCTCGTTACCAAGAAATACCTGTAAAAATTGGTTCGTTTATCCGCATTAAATACTATAAATGTGAGTCGATTTATTTTGAAAGAGATTACCACAATTACTGTGATTTAGTAATATGTTTTAAAATAAAATTAGTGCCACTAAATAATGAAATTACAATTTGTTTTAATGAAAGTGTAGTTTAGTTCACTTGATATTAATGTCGTAAGTAATTAAGTTGTAACGCACCCTAAAGTAGTTCTATATAAATATAGTGTTGTAATGATAGTTATGCACGACCCTATCCGCGAGGTGAGCAAGGTTCCAGTTCGAGATCAAACGCGAGCATTGTAGGTAAGCGCGAGGGTAATCGGGTCTCGACCATCAAGTTGAGTGAATGTACAGATTAATTTGGGAGTAAAATCTCTTAATTAAATTCATGTATGATGTAATTAAGAGTACACAAGGAAGTGTATGTGTTTATTCAATGACCAGTAGTAATATAGTTGTTTGTGTTAGCATTAATAAATTCATCGTGGCATGTTTGATATGTTCACATAAGGTCGCGGTTACTACGCTGTTATTCTGGGTCAGCGATTGAAGCCGAGATCTTCAACGAGGGACGTGCGCTGCGTGTAGTTACAGTGAGTTACATTTTATAATTTAGTCGGTGTTGTCTGTATCGGGTGTAGTACCACCAACATGACTGTGTTTTTTTGTACCTAGTATAAGTTATTTTCATATTTTATTCAGCGCTATTTGCGTTTGAAATAAATTTGTGTTATTTATGATAGTTGCTTTATTCTTACTCTCACCCCAACCCGTAACGAGATTATAAGAGCATCACTGCAGAGTATGTTTTAAATTAATTAGACCACGGGTTTTTTAGTGCTTTAAGTTCAAGGTTTGGAATATCGGCTCTAAATTTGGTTTCGAATTGTAGACTTCAGGTTTTCTTCGAATATTATTCGCATTCTTCTTCAAACATTAGGGTTAGCCTAAAAGTATTAAAACCAAACAGTACTGCAAATATGAATTCCTAGTTTAGAATTTTTGCTTTGAGGTATTGAAACAGAAGACTCTGTTCAAAGCTAGAACACCTGGAATTAATTTTACACTTCAGATTTTTAATATCAGACTAATTATAAGAATTTGCCTTGTTCTGTAAATGGCTGTTTGCGATCAGTATTGTATGTTATATAATTTTTGCGAAATTTAGAAGCTTCATAATTTTATTAATTCGAAGATTCGTTTAGGAAATTATTTATAACAAACCGCAGTTTACACGTGTATTTAGGTATACTTTGAAGAAGTAAACAAGGAGGTAAAAGTACTTACTCATGGGATGTCATGTAAGTACCAGAGATGAAATGGGTCACCGTAAAAGTGATCAATGACCCAGTGACCCAAATAAGTATGTGACCCACGACCCATTGACCCACTGACCCAATTTGACCCGGCGACCCAAATTGACTTGGTGACCCTAATTGACCCATTGACCCAAGACAATCTACGTCTACGCTTATCAAATATTGTCATCAACAAAATACTTTTTTATTTTAAATAATCACATAAAATGTAAACAAAAGCACTAAAAATAAGAAAGAATTATAATATATAAATACAAATTATCTTATAAACCTACGTAATAAGCGAAGGTTATATCACTTATGAATTTATGATCACTAGGCTATATTTTTAAAATTCCGTTTTTTAAAGATTCAGAAACAATAATTTGATTTTCTGCGGCATCAGCCTTGAGTCGTGCCCTATTTTTGCGTGTTATTTTTCCAGCACCAGAAAAATGTCTCTCTGATTCAGCAGATGAAGCTGGAATTACTAGGATTTTTTTGACAATTTTGTTAGAAGTGGGTACTTTTTAACAATTATTTTCGCACAGCATCGTAATGAAGGTTTTCAGAAAATATATCTTATTTAATTTATATCCTAGCCAGTAAGAAGAATATTCGATTTGGGATTTAGCCGCTGATCAAGAATGTTAGTTGTAGGAGAAAACATACTTGTACGGGAAGAGCATTTACTTTATATTGGAAGATATTATGGATTTACTTATGAAGGTTATTACATTTCAAAGCGAAATTGAGGGGCGGTCAAAAAATATTTGCCTACCGTCAGCAAATTTCAAAAGCCAGCCCTTGGAAAAGAGGGTGCAACCTAAGGAAAACGTAACAAAATTGCAACTTGTAATATGCGTTTCATATAATTTTAACCTTTGTATTTGTTTTATGATTTCACCTCTCGGAGATTTACAAAAGTTTATATTACAACCAAGGTGATGCCTATGCCTACTGCTACAAATTACCAAAGTATTGAAATGTTATGAAAATAAAGAAATAATATTTAGATATTTAACCACAAACTACGTCAGTGAAAGAAAATTCTATTGGCAAACTAATTTAGGTGTTTATATTTGATACCAAGACGATTACTAACCCTGAGGTTAGTTGTTAATTGTCATTGTTTTTTTAAGTCCAACTACAATCCAGAATGATGCAAATTTTGAAATCTTATAGTATTGCTACAATAGTGAGAAGAGAAGCTAGAAACAGAAATTTTTTAATTTATTAAGATTATAACATACAAAATTCTATAAGTTTATAACACCGCATTGTGTGCCATAGCACGTTTCTTTGAGAAAGTTTAAAAATACATTTTCATATTAAAAGTACTCTTGTCGCATTATAAATTATTTTGGCGCTTACTTCAAATTCATAAAATGAGTGCAAATAACTAACTGAACCGATAACTTTATATATAATTTTGTGAACGTACTTAATAAACTGACTTGAAAGTTTACTAAACTATGGCTTTACCTAGAGAAAGCCAATCTGTCACTTTATTAATTTGGATCACTGGATCAATTTTGGTCACTGGGTCAATTTAGGTTACCCAATCAATTTGGGTCGCCGGGTCAATTTGGGTCACCGGATCGACTTGGGTCGATACACATGACCCATTGACCCGGTGACCCAAACAAAAAAGTGACCACTTGGACCCACTTACCCGCTTGACCCATAACCCATTTCATATCTGGTAAGTACAATATAAGGGTATGTCGATACTTTGAATATTGTATGGCTTTTTATTATTTATGAAATTTATATCGTTTTAATTTTTGTTTTTAAACGACTATTAATTGTCAACGTTTATATTCTAAATTTTATAAGGTTAATATACCGATTGCTTCGAGCAGTAGGTTGCATGTATTCATCCAGCTGAGCTAGTTAGGGAAGTAGTTCTTCTTATTTTGATAGGAGAATCTGCGTCTGTAGTGGTGTAGGGAAGTCTGCTAATAAATTACGACAGTAAATTAGCGCGCGATGTAGGGGCTCATTTATGTAATATCACAGCTGTAAATTGACAGCTAATCTGTAAGTGCGCGACCTCCTCGACTTTTAACATCACCATCTATTTTTGGTCCGCATCGTGGGGCGACATCTCTAATCCCACAGCAGAAAAGTAACGATCCAACTACAGAGGCACGATTCTACAAACAGGGACTCGATAAAATTGGTGATTCAACCAGTGTAGTTTAATAATTTTTTTAGTCAAGGTAAATTTGATATTGTGATTTTTTTGTTAAAATTGAAGTAAAACCAAGCATAATGGTCATAATGAATTTTCTAAATGAACGTCAAGAAGAATCAAAAAAAGTTCGGCAAAAATCCAATCGGGGTCATGAAGGGTTAGGTCAATAATTAAAACAAATAAATGATAGATTCAATCATTTTACATTACCCATGAGACAAGAGGTTTAAGGAGCGGTTAACTGGAGTATGTCAAAGGCGACAATTGTAATAAATACGAGAATGGATAGTGTAGATTGTACTATGGGAAATCTACAAGAAATAGAGGAAAACGAACAGAATAAAAGAGGGGCATCTAATAAAGTAAGCAAAAATATTAGTAAACTGGAGGTAGAATTGTATAATTTGCAAAAGGATCTGGACTGACTCACAAAAATAGTGTAAAGTATAGTAGTATTGTAATTCATCTTAAGCAATTTTTAAAATTTTATGGGAATTGGAAAATTAATCACAAGATATTTTAAACAACTTAAAAGTTATTGTAGCAACAATTGTTTCATATTCATCATCATTAGGTCTTCAGTCCTAGAACTGGTTAGACGCGTACCATCATTGTTCCCTATTCTGAACTAACCTACAGATTTCCCTGAAATATGCACAGTTTGCATCTATAACTGTCTGATATAGGTCTACATCTACCTCTTTTTTCCTCTCTCTGCTTGTAATATATCACATACTATTCTCCAAAAATGCCTTAGAACGTATTCCGCCCTACTATTTCTCTTTTTCCCCAGATATCTTTGCTCCCCTACTATTTCTGTAACTTATTTGTTATTATCTTTGTCTGTCCATGCTATCGTCCTCATACATCTGAAGCACAGCATTTCAAAAGGCTGCCACCGTTTTTCTGTCTGCGTTTCAGACTGCCCGTATTTCATAGGCATACTGTGCTGTGCTCCACACATATGCTTTCAACAATACTCTTCTTGTTCTATGTTTGTTGTCTTTCCTCATAGGCGCTGTTCTTTCTTGTTAGATGCAGTTCGATCACTTTCTATTGTTTTACAGTTATATGCCCTATTTCTCCGACCTTCAATGGTTGTGAAGGGAGGTAAGCAGCCTGTGGCTGCCAAGTTCCCCCACCACTTAACCATTTGGCGATTTAATATATTTTCCAATTTATCTTTTCGCACAGTCAACATTAGTTGTAGGTATTTCGCAACCAACAACTAGTTGTTTATACTAATCATTAGATTTATCTGCGCTTGTTTTTTCGTCATTAGGTTTTCCGTCTTAAAACTGGTTGGACACGTACCTGCACTTATTTATATTCTGAGCTAGCCTACATAGTTCCTTAAATTCTCACACAGCATGTGTATTTAGCTAGTTTCCTTTCTATTGTTTTCTAATTTTATACCCTATTTTACCGAGATTCAGTGAAGTAGGTTAAGCAACCTGTGGCTACCAAGATCCCCCAACACTTAGACATTTGCCGAAATAATGGTTTTCCAGTAAATCCTTTCACACACTTAACATTATTCGAGAATATTGCCCAACCAATTCTTGTAGTTACTTATAATAATCATCATGTTTAAGCACAGTTATCTTTTCGTCATTATGTAACATTATTTTGTAATGTTAACAATTAAACAAATTAATTAATTAAAATTCAGTAACTTGAATAAAGTATAGACAAAAATTCCCACAATAAATTACTTTACATTCAGTCAGGCTCCCTTGTATAAAAGAGCACATTTACCGATAGCTTCGGGCTAGTAAATTCCAGCGGCAGGTCATCATTTAAAGCTCTAGACCCCATCGTAAGTCAAATACAATAAACTTCTTAAAAGTTAGGTCGGTAACAGACTAACAAATCCGATTAAATTAAAATGTAATAGTATCTTTTTAGCGTAAATAAAGGAAAACCAATTTCAGTTTGAAAAGCTTAATACTTTCGTTGATTTACAGCGGGTTAGACAAAACAAAACATTACAATAGCGGACACTATTTCCAATTTGATTTGTTCAAGTATTACAAGTAATCTTAAGTAGTCTGGAGACATCCATTGTATTTAAAATCCATTTCGGCTCAAGTAGGTTAGCCGGTCTTTGTTAATGGCAGACACTGTCGCCATAAGTAGGTTCCACATTGCAATAACTAAGTAATTCGTAGAAGGAAAAAAATATAATTTAAATTCGTGGGAAAGTGATTGCATCCGTGACTATCATCTAAAAAGGGGTTGGATTTGGTTTCTGAAATCTTGTTTTGTGGGAGGTTCAGTTCAGTCATTGGATAACAGAAAATGACGTACGTGATTTTTAGGGTAGGAAATTTAGTCTATATATTTGAAGGTTTTAGCCAAAGACGGGGAGTTTTTTTCCCATGGGGCCGACCGTGGTTAAGAAGTAGAGAGAAACGTAGTTTCGCGGTTAGCGTTCTCTGGCATGACATAGAATATTCCACTTCGTATCACGTAAGTAAAAAAATTGGAAAGAATTGTTACTCTTCCAGTTTCGCGAGGGTTATGCCCATATGTTCGCGGATTTATAGTGATGCAAGATAAATATTAAAAACTTGTAGGCGTGTGACGCACAAGTAAATGATATTGTCAAAATTCTGCCGAGTTCGTGTGCCAGTCAATTTTCTTAAACATTACAAACAGAAGCAACAAGCGAGATTCTCTTCCCAAATTTAATAACTGCTCTACGTTGGAAAACAAACCCTCAAACAATGGACAATTATTAGTAAGTAAGTCTTTATAGTTAAGTAGCATGACCAATTTTTAGTTAGTTTATTTGTTAGGACGTTTTGGCCATAAACCGTAGGATTAATTTAGTGTACGATTTATAATATAAGTTTCTTTCATATACAAGTGTTTACTAACTACTTATGTACACAAAATTTTCATAAATTTCATAGTCACCTATTCACTTAAATTTATAAACTAAAATCAATGCATGTAAGAGGTTCACGTTTATTGCTCTGTGAATTAAATAGTTTTGTTTGCCGTTGATTAAGTCAATAGTTTTTCTTATTTTTTTATATAAGTAGTATAAAAAGTGAGGAATTGATTAAAAGAAACAATTGTCCTCCTTGGGATGGCAAGTCTCTCAAGGATTTTTACGAACATTTAGACATTCTCGACTTGTCTGGCGCCCTTGGCAATTGTCATTAAGCCACAATATTTTATGAAAGGTAAGTGCCACATTTTTGTAGTATATTATAAACAAATTTAACCCTTTTTTTCAAAATTTCAGCCCTCTATATGATCCACGACCTTCCGCTAGCTAGTGCCGGTGACCCCCTTTAATTTTTGTTTTACAGGCCGCCCCCATTTTATAATTTGACTGGAAAAGATACACTTAGTAGCTTTTCCGCCTGTAACAATTAGTTTATCCATCTTGGGATTGGTTGGATGCGTACCTCCATTGATTTCTATTCTGGGCTAGCCTACACATCTCCCTGAAACCTCTACAGCCTACATCTTTTACTAATCTGTGTGCAGTAGTCTAATCTAGGTCTGCCTCTTCTTGTCTTTTTTCCTATCTCTGCTTCTAATATATTCCGCACTATTCCCTCATGCCGTAGTATGTGGCCTATCATCCTATTTCTCCTATTTTTTACCGTTTTCCACATATTTCTTCTTCCCCTACCATTTTTAGTACTTCTTCGTTCTTAACTTTGTCTGTCCATGATATCTTCACCATACGCCTGTAGCACCACATTTCAAAGGCTTCTCTACCTTTTTCTTGTCCGCTTCTCCTACTGCCCAGGCTTCACAGCCGTACAGTGCTGTGCTCCACACATATGTTTTAAGCAATCTTTTCCTTGTTTCTATGTTTGTGTCTTTGAGCACAGTAGTTGCTTTTTCCTGTTAAATGTAGCACGACCTTGTGCTAATCTTTGTTTTATATCTTTTGTGCTTTTCCCATCTTGCGTTATTTGGTTTCCTAGGTAGCAGAAATCCTTAACCTCTTGCAAGTTCGTGTTAAATACTTGTATTCTTGTTTTTGATTTATTTTCCCCACCTTTGCAAACTAGAACTTTAGTTTTAGTTTTGTTAATTTTCATACCGTATGTCTCTGTTAGAACCGTTTCCATTTCATTAAGAGCAGCTTCTAAATCTTCCTTGCTAGACGCTAATACCGCTATATCATCTGCAAATCTAAGCATATCAATTTTTTGTCCCTGCATTGTAATTCCAAATGTCTTCCTGCATTTGACAGTATTCATTGCCTCTTCTATGTACAAGTTAAAAATCAATGGGGATAGGGCACATCCCTGTATCACCCCTTTCCTAATGTTTACTTCTCTACGTTCCTGCTCTAATTCTATTACTGCTGTTTTCTCTTTGTATAAGCTATGTACTATTCGTCTATCCCTATAATTCATTCCAATCTTTTTGAGTATTTCAAACATTTTTTTCCAATTTACATTGTCGAATGCTTTTTCCAGATCTACAAACCCTATATACATGCTTTCCCCTTTTTCTATTGTTTTCTCCATTATCACTCTCAGAGCTAAAATAGCCTGCCGTATTCCCCTGTTTCATATTATGAAACAGAAATTAAATGTCGTACGAGCTATGTTAAAAGACAACGCAGGACTATTGTTTAGTTTAGTAAAGAGCAAAATAGTGACGTTTGAAGAATTTGAACGGAAATTAATGTACCATTACTGGCGGGACGATGATCAATACAGAGTCAGGGATAACATATTAATGTGTAGACTGAATAGCGAATATGGACAAACAAGGGAACAGTATTCCATAACAAAACAATTAGATCCCGTACTAGAAGATAAACAGATAATAAGGTACTTAGCAATTAACTTTGAAGAGACAAGGCAACACGTGTCATTATTAGACATTATAGATAGGGACGTTTTCTTGCAAACGGCAGAGAACACTTGACACCGGACCACAAAGCAATTAAAATTTTATCTAAGAGTATTTCAAATTGACTAATGCAAGTTATTGATAAGCTAATTAATCTAGATCAGTGTTCTTCTGTGCCGAATAGGTCAATGTTTGATATTTTACACTTGCATAGAGATGTAATGATATACGCAAATATATGTAGCATTCCATTGGCTGTTATTCATCTCGATCAAAAATCTGCATATGATTTTATTAATCACACTTATTTATTTGAGATACTGGAAGGATATAATTTTGGACCATTTCTTATAAACAACATAAAAATCCTATATCCTATATAAAAGTAAGCTCTTAACTAGTGAAATTGATCACGGCAGAGGAATGCGTCAGGGATGTCCACTTTCCGGTCTTCTATTCGTGTTATTCTTGGAACCGTTTTTTAACTGTTGCCGCATCATTCTAACCGGTTTTCCTATTCCAATGACTGATCCGAATCAACTGGTTCTCAGTGCGTATGCAGACGACGTGTATCCTTTTATATCAAATGACCAATATTTTGCAATCTTTCGTGACGTTTACGATGCGTATCGACAAGAATCAGGTTCGGTTATAAACATTCAAAAAGGCAAGGGGGTTTGGACTGGCAAGTGGAAATATAGGAATTGCACGCCTCTGAATATTTCTTGGTCATCCGACAACATCAAAATCTTAAATGTACAATTATTCGGTAACATGAGTGAAGACGCATGCGTTGCATATGAAAGGCTAGTAATTTCGACATAATTTACGTTTAGTTTACATGTAAACTTAAAGCAATTGCTTCAAGGTTGTGAATGTGGCATGATTTTATTCTATATTGAGTTACCTATATTGATTTCATTTGCAGACTATGTATTTCGTATAGTAGATGCTAATAAATTTACATTTTGATTTATGCTAACTAGAGTGCTTCACTTAATTGGTATTTAGAGTGTGTGCTTACAGGTTTTTCATGCAACATTGGCAGCAGGTGTTATAGGTAAGTTTCACCTGTTATGTTTATTTCCAACGTAATTAATAATAAATATGCTTGCGAATAATTTATCGAGTTAAATCCAATCTGCTTTAAAACATGGAGTGTATTATGCGATAAATTAAATCATTTACATCCTGCGTGCAATAAATACGCTTTTTACAAATTTTCAGGTTGAGCTTATTTAGTTCGAAACAACAAAGTTATGCTACAATTAAATAAGTCAATGTCCTGTTTTAAGTATCTCGTTATACCTTGCGATAGCATATCATTACTTTCTCTGTGGTTTCATTCTAAACCTTCGTTGAAATAGTATAATGAACTATTCCGATATAACCCGGGTTTTCCAGTCAATCGCGCTTCGATATGCGCGGATGTCTGTTTTTCGAATTTGCGTTACTCTGAACTCATTTTGAAATTGGTTTCTGTAGCTTGTGCGTTGATGCACTTAAAAAGAACTACTCGCTCTGTTATTTTCAAAAGCAATGCACGCTTGTTGTTTGTTGTTCTATAAGTAAGCGATTGTTTACGTGTATTGGTAAGATTTCCCGCGTTACTCTTTCTAATCCGATTTTCATTTTAGCTTTTTTTTAGCCGCAGGCCAAATGGGTCCTTTCGGTGTAGGTCATACTGTTCGTTGCCATGGATCAGCTTTTTCTTTCTTTGTGGGAACTCACTACTGAAATTACGATGACCGACACGTCGCTGTGTTGACTAAACCCTCCACGGTAGGCAAGATAGGCACCCGGACACACACAGGTATGTGACTTGTTTTCTTTTGTATGCACCAATGGAACATTCCTTATTAACGTTGGGAGCAGTCACGGGATGAGAAACGTAACTATATAGGACTTTTGTTTGTTACTACGATTCGCGATTCTCGCTCTAGAGGTGCTTCGGGTTATACTTCGGTAGTTATTATTACAACGGGTATTTAATGCGTAAATTTAACACTTATAATATTAAGAGAATCAGCCTTCACTATTTTTAATTTTAAAATGTTGCTATTGATATTGAGAAACCCTACATTTAAAATTTGCTATCACTATTGTTATTGCGAAAATTTTAAACATTAATTTTTTTGGTTCAATGAATTTTATTACCTGTTAGCCTCGAAATGCGCACTTCGAGGATGCACTATCAAATTTGACATTTACAACATCACTAAAATTAAAATTTTTTTATTTGTCTATGCGAATTAAGAAATTTTGTTTTGTTTTTATTTATGTTTAGTTGTTAATAGATAAGCGTGGGCGATGTGCTTTAATTTTTTGTGTGCTTAATTTTTTTTTTTTTGGTTTTAAGGTGAATTCCCCCACTCTCCGCGTTTGATAGCTAGCCCTGGTACTTACTTTTCTTCCGGCTACGTCTTTGCACGTAACAGACCAGTTGTAGACATTGTTGTTTGCACTTGTTTGTAGTAACACCTATCGTACAGTTTGCCATTTTGCAGTTATTGTACACAGGTCAATTATACTCCGTTACGGAGCCTGAACTAAAACGTCACGAAAAGACTACACTTG
This sequence comes from Platerodrilus igneus, assembly GCA_036346225.1. NCBI lineage: Eukaryota > Metazoa > Arthropoda > Insecta > Coleoptera > Lycidae > Platerodrilus > Platerodrilus igneus. The sequence continues at coordinate 1,934,794 of JARFIW010000739.1, forward strand.
GTGTCTGTATTTTTTTGACATTTTATTAAATACAATTAACTACATAGGTTATGTTATTACTTTGTATCTAAAATAATTTAATGCAGCATAATTATCTCAATATTGGGTTATCAAGATTATTAGAATTTTATCGAATATTGATAAAAATACACTATGCGAGCATAAATTAATTAAGGTTTAATTAAAAAAGTCCGAATGCGACTAAGCATTCATAGTTATGAATTGCCATTTCAAATTTTTAGTACACTTTATGATCAAAGTAGTCTAAGTGTTTGTTAAAGTAATTGCAACAAACAAAAATTCTCTAAAAAACTTACGCTTCGCTCCAGGATCCTATTGGTATGTAATCGAATTTTCCAGTACTGCTTTTTTGATACTGATAAATGGTATAACTTCCGTAAGCATCTCCATCATGGTTAAATTGAACTTCAATACCCTGACGTCCTAAAAAGAAACAAGGATAAATTTTCTAAGCCAAGGGCTATTGCTGTACAATTAAAAATATATAATGCATACTTTTAATTTATTATTTGTGTTTATGAAACAAGTTCCAAAAGCTGCAGTATCAGCTTGTATTTGATACAGTAATAATCAAAGCGCAAATTAGTAGATATGGGGTCACTTGAGAGTGGGAAAATTTTGAATAGCCTGAGTAATTTCTTCAAAGAGCGTTATCCTTTGATATCAACCGTCAAGACTTCGGGTTCAGTTTTGGGAACCTGGACACGTTTGAGACTACAAAGAACCCGTTTAGATATTCGTCTCTAAGTTTACGAGAGTTCTCTTGGGACACCGTTGATCTCCTGTTTAGGATTTCGCCTTGGCTTCGCCGAACCCAATTGTGACTGCGATAGAGCCCCTAAGAGCTTCGCCCACAACTTTTTCGGGAGCGCCTTCAGGACTCGACGTTACATGTTTCTATAGATTCAGGAACATGACCGGAACGGTACTGTCGTCGCCTTGGCACTCCAAGAAATGACATATTCGGCCAAGCTCACTCGACCTCACTCTCCTTTGGCCACACCGAAAAGTGTGAGAAAAATTTAAAGCCCTTAGCAAATATTGTTTTTTTGGTAGTATAAAGACGACAAGTTCTAGTGTAGTAGACCGATGCAGCATTGCTTTTAGATTTTGTACATTGTTTTATGGCCTGTTTTAAACTGCAGACGTCGCGGCAGTAAAATTGGTATAGCAAAGTCAGTTCCGCTAGCAATGGTTGAACCCACGACTTCTAAGTTGCAAGCCAGACTCGCTAACCGATACATCACAAACATATGGACACTATGAGAAAGAAGACTCCAAACACAAAAGGGCAGACTGCTCTAAGCACGGACAACCCTATGTTTGCATACCATGCTTAAAACGTAACAAAAAATGCGTTTCGAATCATAAGGATTGCCCAACCCACAAAATGTTAACGAACGTACTCATACAAAAGACCGGTTATGGACAGTAAACCTATCAAAACGAAACACAAACCACCTTCACAAATTCAAAGGGACAATGCAAGGGCAATCACATATAGACAACAACCTCAACAAACACTACAAGAGAACATGCACACAGACAAAATAGAAACCCATCCACAAACGGAATACAAACCTACACTCACACACAACATTCTCACACAAGCAGAATGCAGCATACACATCTATTACCCCTAATGGACGACGGAAAGATCAGAATTGGCCAAATAAATGCCATGCACTGTGCAACTGTAATGAAAGAGCTTAACTAGCTGAAACGTTACGATTACATGCAGTTTTTATACAGGAACCTTATCAGATTTATGGAAAGATTCAAAGCATGCCAGTCAAGGTACGAAAAATACATACAGGTCGAAACCCACAAACGGCAGTGGTCATTTTTGACCTTATATTGACAATCATGACAATCCAACGAAGCAGCGGAGAACACTGTACATACCTGGAAATCTTAAACGATCAGATTAGAAAGTGTATCTTGGTAGCAAGCTACTTCCAGTACAGACTAAACCCCCCAGCCGTACATAAACTACATACGCAACATATTACACACATACAACAACAAACCTATAGTTATTATGGCAAATGTATATGGAAAATCCCCGATGTACAGTTCCCTCACGGATGAACGCGAAGAACGAGTCAAAAACTTGCTTAACAAACTACCACTCGAAGTAATCAACCTTCTTATTAACCCACCCACATACAACACCCTTACAGGAACTGGGACAAACATAGACGTTACACTGACAAATGCGCTGGCGTAGAACTACATACAAGGCTGGCAGATATCAGAACACTAAGCTGTCAGTGATCACAACTTAATCACTTTCAACATCGAGATGACAACCAGGTCATTTGATACACCACAAAACTTTACCAAAGTACAACGATACAAAATACGAAATGCAAATTGAAACAAACTGAAGGACACATTTGAAACCCCACAAGACATAAGACGAAAACGTCCACGAGTGTACAAAAACTACTCACCAACACAATTGGACGGACAATGGATCAGGTGCTTCCAAAACAACATAATATATGACACACAAAGACAATTCAACGGACAGGTCGCTTAAAAAATCTAAAAAAGGAAACACAGCAGGCGAGAAAAAGCTACCAAAACTTCCTAACACCGGCCGAGAGAGCATATCACCTAATAAATTACCGACAATTAAAAGACCAAAAAGAACTGACTGACATGAAGAGGAGGTAATGGGAATTACTCATGGAAAGACACAAACTGACGCCTGTGGATACCCTATTAAATCACTAAGGGTAAAATCAAACCACCGATGACTTATTCGACATTAATAAAACAAGACGGTATATACACAAAAGACTGGGGAGGGGGCTGCAATAATACTATTACAAACACTTTTGCCTGACGTTCAAGACGACACTGACGAACAACGATTCAGACGACAAGGAGTAGTTGACTGAAAGAACGTAAGTAACCGACCATGGAACAAACAAGATAACAACTTAGATCCTTTCACAGAAAACGTTGTGAAATACGCACTATGCCAATCAAAGAGCAGAAAAGTATCCGGTCCGAATGGAATCCTTGCGGAGATTGGCATTGCGCGACAAGATTATTTAACACCGATACTAACAGCACTGTACAATGAATGCACACGACAAGCTATTTTTCTGAGCATCTATGGGAACTATGCCCTAGGATCTAGTAGTGAAACAACCAGTTGCAATGTACTATTTTACACACAAGGACAACCAGTAACTACAACGCATCTTAAACTCAAACCAACTGCCCACGACAAATACAGATACAAAGAACTACGAACTTGCAGAATGGCAGATACGTTGGGATCAAAGCACAACCGGCCGAAGGGTATATGCAATAATCCCAAATATCAAAAACCGCCTAAAAGCCAAATACCTAGTGTCCAGTCGAGAATTTATTCATTACTTAATTGGCCACGGTCCCTATCCAACATACAGAGAACGCATGAAATTAGCTGACAACAACATATGCACGTGCGGAGAAATAGGAACACACGAACATCTAGTATTCGAGTGTAATGACTTACAACCGTACTTTCACGCACATAGACAATCATTATTCAACAAAACCCTATACACGATGATTTGGAATGAAAACCTTTTTCCACAATTAAATGCACTCGCACAAAAAACCACGGCACTCATCCACCAACGTTATCTTGACGAATAAAGAACACAAACAAAATTACCCGGACAGAGACATATAAGTACCACCTCCCCTCAGACCAAAGTTTTGCCCCGGAGACCGGAGACCGATCACCTGGAATTCCAAAAGCTCGGCTCTTGATGACCAGAAGCAACAATTTAAAGCATCAACCCGACTTTGACACAACCCACCCCCTAATATGTAAAATTTGCATGTTCCTACATATTAGCAACCCTGTCTCTAACAAATAGTAACTAACAGTAGTAGTATAAGTTAATCGTAAGTAGTGGAATAGGGAATTTCTTTTCTTTTACTAACGCTAAATTTTAAGAACCAAAGTTGCACGTACCTGAGCACACACACACACACACACCTTATTCACGGTTACTTTTTCAAACGCTGTACAAACACAGTTGTCTATTCAAACACTTACATTGCCTTTTCAACATCTGGCTTTCCGGCTGCCGATGGTCTTGGTTCTAGAAAGTGAACGTAACCCGGATATCAACACTACACACACAATACACATACATACATACAAACACACACACACACGCACACACACACACACACATACACGCACACACACACACACACACCACACATACACACACACGCACAACCTCACCCACACACATACACACACACACACACACAAAACATGCCCTTAAGGGCGCGCACTCACACACACCAACACACACACACATTCACACACACACATACACACACACACACACACACACACACACACACACACACACACACCCTTACTCAGCTAGGTCTGCTTAAATTTCAGGTAGCAGACTACTGAAACGTTGGAACAAAAAAATAAATAAATAAATACACACCACAAACTTAATAGCGTTAAGTACTATTTGATGCGTAAATGTTGTGCTGACATAGTCTTGCATAGCTATTAACGGAAGCTAATTCAAATTATGGGCATAAAATGTATTTATTATTAAATACAGGTTAGTAGTAGTTTAAACACGCACACAGTTTTGCATTTAATATTTCGAAATAATGCTCTTGAAATACAATTTATTCAGAAATCTGTTTTGTGTAATAACAACAGTTAATATGCTTTATAATTAAAATAATATGCCTCATTATAAGACTATTTCTTTAAATTTCTCAAACCAGTTTAACAAGTTTGGAAATAAACTACTTGTGAGGAGAACACCTTGTAGTTTTTTGCACGTGACTAAGATGATAAAAGTCTATTTGCTAAATTTATGTATAAGTAATCCTCATAAAAGTTGCCTTAGAACGTATCCTGCTCTTCTATTTCTCCTATTTTTTGCCCACCGATTCCCCTACTGTTTCCATAACCTATTTGTTATTAACTTTGTCTGTCTATGCTATCATCATCATACATCTGAAGCACAACATTTCAGAAGGCTACTATCTCTTTCTGTCTAATTTTCCTACAGCCTCTATTTCATAGACGTATTGTGCTGTGCTCCACACATATGCTTTCAACAATTTTTTTCTAGTTTCTATGTTTGTTGTCTTTGAACATAGCCGTTGTTCCTTATTGTTAGATGCAGTTCGGTCAACTTCTATTGTTTTACAATTATATACCCGATATTCAGTGGTATGTAAAGGGGGTAAGCAGCCTGCGGCTGCCAAGTTCCCCCAGCACTTGAACATTTACCGAATTAATAGTTTTTCCAATATATCCTATCGCATAATTAACATTAGTTGAAAATATTTCACAGTCAACACCTGTAGTTGTTTATAATAATCACCATATTTAAGTGCACTTATTTTATCGTCAATAGGTTTTTCGTTTTAAAACGGGATGGACGCGTATCTCCACTTATTTATATTCTGAGCTAGTCTACAAAGTTCTCTGAAATTTTCACAACATCCTATACACAGCTCGGTTGCCCTGCTATTGTTCTCTAGTTATATGTCCTATTTCACCAAGATTCAGTGATATGTGAAGGGGAGGCGGCTCCGTGGCGTAGTTTGTATGTGTGTGACTACTACGCCCAAGATCCCGGTATCGAATCCCGACACGGTTCGCTTAAAAAATGTTAGGCGAGCATTTTTCACAGAAATACATTCTCATTCGAATGAGAGGTAAAATGGAGGTCCCGTGTGTGAGTGATGTCACACACGTTAAAGATCCCTACCTTGCTTGGACCAGCAAGGGTTCGGCAAAGTTCCAAATTTTCCAGGTAAAAAAAACTCGCTTCCTGGCCAATGTAGTACCTTCGGGTTTAGCATTGGAAAATCACATGTAAGGTATGTGAAATGGGCGGCACCGTGGTGTAGTTGGTACGCGTGTGACTACTATGCGCAATGTTCCGGGTTCATATTCCGACACGGTCCGCTTGAAAAATGTTAGGCGAGCACTTTTCACAAAAATATGCCCTCGTTCGGATGAGAGGAAAATTGAAAGTCTTGTGTGTGAGTGTTGTCACGCACGTTAAAGATTCCTACCTTGCTTGCAACAGCAAGGGTTCGGCAAAATTCAAAAATTTCCGGGTAAAAAAATCTCGCTTCGTGGTCAATGTAGTACCACGAGTGGAGCATTGAAAGATCAAATGTAGGGTATGTGAAGATCTCCCAACACTTAGACATTTGCCAAATAAATAGTTTTCCAATAAATCCTTTTGCAAAATTAACATTATTTGAGAGTGTTGGACAACCAATACCTGTAATTGCTTATAATAATCATCATGTTTAAGTACAGTTATTATTTTTTTCGTCATTAGTATTCCATCTTGAGACTGGTTGGGCGCGTACATCCATTGATCTCTATTCTGAGCTAGCCTACACATTTCCGTGAAATTTCCACGGGCTACATCTTTCACTATCTGTGTGCACTTGTCCAACCTAGGTCTACCTCTACTTTTCTTTTTTCCTATCACTGCTTCTAATATATTCCGCACTATTCGCTCATGCCTTAGTATGTGGCATATTACCCTATCTCTCCTATTTTTTTACTGTTTTCCACGTATTTCTTTCTTCCCCTACCATTTCTAGTGCCTCTTTGTCTGTCCATGATATTTTCATCAAACGTCTGTAGCACTACATTTCAAAGGATTCTACCTTTTTCTTGTCCACTTCTCCTGCTGTCCAGACTACACAGTCGTACAGTGCTGTACTTCACACATATGTTTAATGCAATCCTTTCCTTGTGTCTATGTTTGTTGTCTTTGAACACAGTAGTTATTTTTTCTTGTTAAATGTAGCACGACCTTGTGCTAATCTGTGTTTTATATTTTTTGCGCTTGTCCTATCTTGCGTTATTTGGCTTCCTAGATAGCAGAAATCTTAAACCTCTTGTAAGTTCTCCTTACCTACTTGTATTCTAGTTTTCAATTTATTTTCTCCTCCTTTGTATACTAGTACTTTAGTTTTATTCTTGACAATTTTCATACCGGATCTTTCTGTTAGAACTGTTTCCATTTCCATTTTAAGTATACATAAAATTTATTTGAAAGTTTTTATGCTAAATGTTTTACCATTAAGCAGTGATAGAGCGTTTCGTATGCGTTGGGACATCTGGTATAGTGATCTTTGATACAATTGAATAGTATTATTAGGAGTTAGTACATGGAAAATGTTTATACTAAGGAAGTATTATTTCCACAATCGCTAGTTTAACGAAGTGACGGGACGAGATTGAATTATATGAAATATATTAGTATTTAGATTTATAGATAAAAAAAATTATAGATGTACGAGTGCTTCAGTAACTATGTATACAACTCGTCCATAATGGAATCAAAATCGTTTAGACAAAGTAAGTAAAATCACAATCGGTAATGACAAAATAGCTGAAAACTAGCCCTCTAAGATAGCAGAAGGGAATGCAAATATATAGCAAAATTTAATTGCCAATCCTCTAGCTATACTCAATTAATACAGAGCAATTCTCAAAAGATACTAACTACGTCTGCACGTAATTGCGCAATTCACTTTACTAAAGTTCATAACATTGAAATAAACAAAAATTTCGGAAAACTGTCCTCCTAAAAAGATTTTTATCTATGAGACACAAACAAACACACGTATGTACACAGAAAAGTAAGCTCGAGGAACATTTGCTTTACAGATGTAATTTTTTTATGGAGCACAAGAGGTCTTAAACAGATGCGTCTTCTAAGCATTATCACTAATTATACTTTGGTTACTACTAACAAAAAGGATAAAGTAACCGAACTATACACTAAAATTAAGTTTAGTGTTTAAGACAGTACTCAATACGACAGAGACTACATCACCAAGAATTCTTCGTACATTTGAAAGAGATATCTTGCATATGATTTCACTATTATCTGAAAACCACAGACGATATAACGACGTCGCTATAAAACAAACTTTAACTAATAAGGTCGAAAGTTTTCTAGACTCAAAGAGAACCAAAAGACCATTGGTTAAGAAATCTCAACACGTAAAAATCATCAGAGACGACGACTCATATCTAACTAAAGATGTTGACTACTAGAAAGACCAACCCTAAAACAGGTCACATCTAAATAAAATTATTAAAAAATTTTTAACTGCGTCCTTAAAATAGGGAATTAGTTTCACTCTATTTAAGATAGTATGAGCATTCGTCAGTTCTAATCTCCAGAAAAAATCCTAACTAGAATTTTCACAATTTTTTTTCCTCAGAGATAAAATGGGAATTCTGGATCATTCCTAATCAATACGCATTTCTTAACATTAAACCGATACCTATGCTATAGATATTAACCTAGAAAACGTATTTAAGGGATAGCTTGAACATTACACTCTAAACATCATTAGATCACCTAGAGCTGGTCATCTATTGCATTAAAAGGTTTAAAACCTTTTATATGCCAATGCCAACGACTTGTTCTGGTTCCGTCTATATATTTTAGATTATTAACTTGTAACAAATAAATATTTTGTGGTACTAACTCTAGTAGTCACTTCTATTTGTTGCAGCTTTGTGGTATCTGACCCTTCTCATTCCGTATAATAATATCAGAAAGAACGGTATCCTTATAGAGGCGTACGTTATAATCATATAATTAGCTTTGTATTTATCACAATAAAACATTTAATCATAACAATTTCTTTAAATTTGCTTCAAGAACAAGTCGTCTCACATATGCGCTACTATTGTTGCCTAATCAGTAGGCGGTCTACATTCACCTTCAAAAATCACTAAACTAACATAGCGCTTGCGCGGAGTGTCACGAGGTGACGTTTGAAGTAGATGACTTGTCTTGATGTGGAAGGTATCAAAAGATGGGCTCAGCCATCTTGCACGACGACAGCGGCCGAAGAACAGTAAGATGAAGGGGCTGGCGCTTTTGCGCAACAGCTGGTCTTTTAGAGTTGCAACTTAGATGAGGAGAAAGTTCGCGGTCGTTTTCGAAGGGGGCCTGTGATGTAATTTCCTCGGGTTCCGGCTAGGCGATCGGAATATTATATGTGGCGACAACGTGTCCGCCGGTCCTTGACGTCCGTTAACGGTAAGATTATCATTAGTAGGTAATCCTTATATAAAAAGGATTTTTAATTTTCCTAGCACTTTGGTGAGATCATAACTAGAAAACTCTATCGTTATAGAATGGATTTGAAGTCGTTTGTAGAGCTTTGTTTTGGTAGAACAGCGTGATAAGAAGATGTTGGCCATTTACTTGTGACTCCTATTGTACGAAGTCTTTGTTAACCAGATACAGCCCTAAGTTAGTGGATCAAAAACTTTTCTAGAGCAACAGTTTTGCTATACATGCAAAAACCAGGTATTTAAAACTCCAGCTGTCATAGAAATCTATTCCTGGTGAGTGTTTGGTAATTTTGTATTAATTACGGAAGGTGCTTTGTTTCCATACTTTCTAACTTTTTGAAAAATGCCTTTAGAATTGTTAATGATGTTGAATTATAAAAGGAGATCAAATTAACGATATTAGATTTTATGAAAGGATAAATTCTGTATTTAAGTTTAAACATAAAAGATTGAAGAAGTAATAATATTCTAACAATCTGATATCAGGGTTATTTTTTTAAATAGTGTTAAATCGATTGAAACAAAAACAAACACCCGGCTTTCTCAAAAGTAATCTAAAGTTGTTATGTAAAACACGTGAAGTATACATGTGCTAAAAAACAAATGGTTGCAAAGTTCACTTTCCATTTAAAAATGTTTAATAACAGTATGCCCGATATTTAGTAGACTAGCTATGTCATTTCTGTGCCATGACAAATTAAAAATTTTATTGATTTATATTATTTACAGGCTATTTAGATTTTTTTATAATGAATACAACAAGCTAAACTCAGTTGAAACATATGTAAACCAATACATCAGATCTGTCAATTGGGCAATAAAAATTTTCTTTTAAAATAATACCAAACACTAAGATCTCACTATGTAAAGAATTCAATTTTATTTTTGAATATTATACCAGTAACATTATTTAAAAAATGGAATTACATTAAATTACATTTTTGTTTCAAAACTCTAAGTCTTTTTATTCTATGAGTAGTTAAATTTAATAGGACCACAAGCGAGAAAATAAATTTTGAGTAAGAAAATTAGAGGAAGGCCGGAGCAGTATAAAATTATAAAAATTACGTACGTGATCTATCTTTGACATCCTTTTTTAAGTAAGACACCTTTGGTGTGGTAATTTCAAGATGATTAGTTTATAAGTATAGTAGTACTTTTTCGTCGAAAGACACAAACTGTGTCTTTTAATTAAAATTTATTGAATGACATTTTCTTTTAGGGTCATCATATTAGAAGCTGAAGTAGATATGTTCAAGAGGTTTCCAGATGTGTTGTTTTATATAACTTTTAAGTTTTTTTGATAATCATTATATCCTATGAGTTTCTGCATCTTCTCCTAGGATACTTTTGTTTCTTATGCTCCATATAGATGCATTGGCGCTCAATTCCCCCTTTCCTTTTTCATTCCTGTTTATGCTTGAGTTTACTTTGTATCCACGCCCCTTCTCATGTCTCACCCTTGGAGTAATTCTCAGACTAGCCGCGAATATCGTGAAAATCGTGAGTCTAAGGGAAGTGATCACTAGAAAGGTCACTTCGCTGACGTATCATACTCACCAAGCAAACGAAAAACACTATAAACTAAACCAAAGATTGTTTAACAATTGTACATAGCAGAATCTTCGGTGCTAATTTAGAGGTAAATTTATCACCAGCACTCGAGGGTACTTTATTTGACCTCCAGATTTTAACATTTGTTTCAATAGAATACGTCTTCTACTTAAGTTATATTGCCTTCGCGAATTTTCATATGATAATTGTAACTTTACTTTAACATATTTAAAAATTATTACCAGGCTTTGACGATCCGATATGTATAAAATCTTGTACCGAGACTTACTTCAATATCTTCCATAGCTTCTAATCCTGTACCATAACATTTGCCACTGGTTGGTACATGCCGACAAAATACTAAAAAGTTCGAAATATAACCACTAGCTTAATACCTTGCAGAATTTATCGGAAACTAAATTTTTGACAAATCTGTGTCCCTAGAATCATGCTTTTGGGCATGATATAGAATAGCAATGCTAACCATTCTATTAAATCGTTTCACAAAATCCCACTGCGAAGAATAAACGGCGGTGAACCAAATTTTTTGAATTTCAAATTTATTGCAACTATCCCTAAAAGTATTATTTCTTAACTGTATGCCATTGTCGCAAAAAATAAATTTCGGTACTCCATAAACAAAAAAAAACCTCTCCATAATACGAATAATTGCCGGAGGTTTAGCATTACGTAGCGAATGTAAAATAGTATATTTGGAAAACCAAACACCAATAACTAATAGCCACTTATAACCAGACTTAAAGCGTGGAAATGGACCTTTAAAATCTAGAGCTATCGTCTGAAAAGAAAATTCTACGTCCTTTTTTTTGTCTATTAAACAGTGTGAAGCAGCATTAGATAATTTTTGCGACCCACAAACTAAACACTTTCGATAAAATTTTAATATATTTAAACCCATTTTTGACCAATAATATAGTTCTGGAATTGGCGACAAGGTTTTGAAATACCCAAAATGCTCTGCTGTGGGGGCATCTTTACCAGATCTAATAGTATCCTCCGTTGAGGCTTTGAAACAAGAAGTTCCCACTTTATGACATTAGATGTTACGACTAAATTAGATGGAAAAAACTATAGAAAGAGAAGCATTGTCTATTTGCCATTGTGGAAAATCATTAGGTAATGATTGTATTTTTTTCATAAAGACTCGTGCCTAGGGTATAACTTATCTAAAGAAATTTCAATTAGGTTAACTGCTGGATTTTCTATTTCTCGAGCACGATTAAGGTATTCAGGGATAATTTAAAATTTTTCCTTCCGGTGCACTAGAACGAAAGTGTGCTGCTTAAGACCAACAGCCCATCTTGCGAGTGTGCCTGTTAGGTATTGAGTGTTGTTTCACCATGGCAAAAAAATGGTCTGTAACAACCGTAAAACAAACTCCAACCCAGGGACGAAATCTCTCAATGACGAAAACTACCTCTAAGCAGTCCTTTTTTGTGACGGTGTAATTTCATTTAGTTCTATTAAAAGACCTGCTAGCATAAGAGATAACTCATTCTTCACTGTCTACAGTTTCTAACAATACTGAACCTAAACCAGTGTCATTTGCACCACATTCTATAACAAACGGTGCTGAAAAATCAGATTATGACAATAGTGGCGTTGAAACTAAAGCTTGTTTAATCTGAATAAATGAGGGTTCTGCAGCTGGATTCCTAACTTGGCCTTTTCTTCTTTTTAAGAAATTGATGATTGGTGAACTAAAGCTGAAAATGTTTTATAAATCTGCGGCATCTGCTACACATCCCAATAATCTTTTTGTTAACCTATATACGAAAGATTGTTTCCAACGTCGTTATAAACAAACAAAGAATTATTTTTAAAATTCGCCAATATACCAAATAGCTTTTCCTAAATCACTGTCAAAAATTATAAATTCCGGTAGAGAAGGAACAATTAACATATTACGAGTGCGACACTGCCTGCCTATACTAATTGGAACCTATAGCTACTTTCATTGACCCATCGGCTGTCGAAACTCCTTATTTTTCTGATTTAAAAACTTTCAATCCTAGATTATTTATAAGCGGAATTGCTAAAGATCCTATAACTGTAGTGGCACATCCGAAGCCAAACAGACCTGCGATGTTTATATCGGAAAGGTTTACAAAAATATAAGGACGATTATCTCCAGGATTCTCTTCAAACAAAACAACAGTCTGGACTGCTATAAAAGTCTTTAACGATTTGCAACCAGTTAGACCATTACTTTGCACAAAATAATTTCTCTTCTCTACATATAGTGAAAGAAGCCTTTTTAAGATGCAAACGCCGGCGTCACTGCTTCTGCCTTTCTATGTGTTCATTTGAACGCGTAATGTAGTTTGTACTTAGAACCAGTTTACATCTATACCTATATCAAAATGGTTTTGGAGCTCTACAAGTCCTATAACTGCCCAAACTCTCCAGAAAATTTTACTCCCCAAGAACCAATGAAAATCGGTGGTGCAAGATACGTAACTGATTGAACAGGTGCAGTTCCAGGTGATGAAGGTGTAGACGACACGTCATGTTGCTTATTAAGATCCTCGTCTTTACTTTCATAGAAATCTGCCTCTAATGTAAGTACCGTAGCTAACGCTTCATTTTTAGATTTATTTTCTTTATCGAAATTTTTTGAACTCAATTTCGTACACTTATACGACATGTAAGATAAATCTATCGCAACATCACTCTCTTAAAAGAAGAGCCAGATGTGTTACCTCAAATACAGATAATTTACTTTCTATGGATTTAATTGACCAATTCATCTTGGAAATTTACTTATTATTCTGTAAGATTTATAACACAATGAGGTTTGTAGTTTTCTTGGCTAACAATCGACCTAAACCTTTTCGTTTTTGCTGGACATCTCTATCGTTTTCTACACCTCTAATTTTTAGTTCATAATTTAGTTCTTCTTTATGTAAATGTACTATTTGAAAAGGTATCATGTTGTTTTTGTTTATAAACTTAAGAAGTCGGACATTGAGCTGAATACTTGATTTCGGAAGATAAGAAAATTTTTAACAGCACAACCTCAAACTGAAACAAATCAAGTTAACCTTAACTAGGCTAACGGATCAACTTACCCAAATAACTATCAACAAAATGTTGACAATGAATAAAAATATGTTACTTTAGTTACACAATCATTACTACAGTGAAGTAATTTCTTAACTTTAAATTGTTAGCTCCCAGTAAAATTTTGAAGCCGTACACGTTGAGCGCTAGGGGATAATCGGTTAACTAACTATAATGAGAAATTCAAACGAAACCAAGCCGAACTGAAAACGAGCCTAGCACGTTTGACGACAGTAAAACGAAACGGCCAGTGAAACTATTCGACGCTCCATGAAGCGACTGCTAGTAAAAGGATATTTTTAGGCCCCACTTGCGTGCGCTAGTCTAACAATTTTTTTCTCTATTCCCACGTTGCGAGCTTGAATTTTGTCCGTGTCTAAGATGATGAACGTTTATTTGCTAACTCTGGACTTTACTCCAGCATTAGAGCGCTGAGCAGGGACGTATATTGTAAAATTAAGATGTGATAAAATTAAAGTACATCCGTTTATACACTAGTTGTTATGACCTTGTTACGTTTTATTTTAGAGATTTCAGGAATTAGATTTATTAATTTAGAAGTTAGGGACTTTATTTTAATATTGGTAAAAATCCCCGTTTAATCAGTGCAATTCCGTCGATGTTGTGAAACCCCGAATTAGTAACGTTCACACGAATCTCGGCGCCTCTTGCCTATCTTTGCAAATGTAAGCGCTGGCGCTAGGTTCTGGCCTGCCTGCAGAAGCAGCGACTCCAACAACTCAAGATGCCCAAGTAAAATGAATCGCCTTTGAGACCACCAACATTAAATAATATTCTAGGGTAATTGTTTGTAATAACTTTATTCCATTTGCCCGGATATTTATTGAAAGAATTGAGGGTTATAACCTTAGGAATGGTGTAGGAACCCTAAAGTGAATATCCCCAATAAAAAAGATTCACTATAAGCATGGTAAGCGTAAAATAAGACATTTATTGTAATACAAATGGAGATAAAAGCGTGCATCTCAAGATAATAATAACAAAATAGATAATAATATTTAAATAAACGTCTGAAGATTTCAAGATTTTACTATAAACACTCATGTATATCTATATCGCCTCAATAACAGCTTTAAATTACCAGTTAATTGAAAGAACTTTTTTCATCTAAACAGGAACAGGTCAAATCCACGTATTCCACGCACTTCATGGTTTTGGGATGATCTTCATAAAAACAAAACGTAAAATCTTAAATTTCCTTACAAAATAATAACTGCCTGATGCTCAATTAGATATACCCATTATGCAGATAATTAATGGGTTATACAAAATTTTAGCAACATAAAACCATGATAATATTCCTACTAAAGGTGTTGATCTTCTAAACCTGTTAATCTTTGCATTATGTAAAACTTGATAACATTAAACTATGAAAACTTTATTTCTAAAAATGTTGTTACTTAAATGCGCTGCAAAAAAAGATAATGAAATATTTTATTTATCTTACAGGAACCATTGGTTAGAATGGAAAGCTAGATTTTCTGTAGGGCATTCATCATATCTACTACAAAACAATTCGAGAGTCGTGCTCCAAAATAGGGAATCCCATCTTAACTCTTCTGATACTTGAACCCAACCAACTTTCGTTAAGTATTGCCTAGTTAACCTGACGGTAAGAAACGTACGTTACAGCAAGCTCTCAGAGATCGCTAGAAATATGGCTCATAATGTTAGAACGTTATATATTATGTATTAGCAAACCCTATATGTGTTTATTCTATAAACAAACGTCAATACTATTATAGTATGTGGATAGATCGTATTATTACATAATAGAGTAGGACCTTTTTAAAAATGTTACAAGTGCTCGGATAGTTAATTGTAGTGCTCCGTTAGTGAATAATTTAGAAGATATCATTGTAGTGTTAAGAAGATAATGCTTGTACTGTTAGCGATTAGCTAGAAATAAATTGTTGTGGGAGCTTTAAGCAAATTCCGTTGTAAGTGCGGGTTGTTGAAAAGGTTTCTATAATCGGTTATAAAATAAAGATCTGTTGTTATTGCAGATAAAGTTTTCGTTACGTTATTCTTTGTTGTACCTTATAGACCTAATTTGTAAATAATGTATATTGTCCTATAACAGGTCTTTCCTGTTGGATGATAACTAAATAAAAAAATAAATAAACTATAGAGGGGGGAATTAAACCTAAAGCAACTTTCGGTTTGCGTCATCGATGCATTTCAAAATAACTAACCGTTGTAAGAACAGAATGGGAAACATATTTTGGTGTTTAAATTACGCAATATATAGACATATTCGGAAATAAATTAGATATTTGCCAATCCACTGTATTAATATTTATTATACTACTGTAAACCGGGAAACAAATGTAATAGATATGTAGAACAGTAAATAAAAGTAGAGTGAAGAATTTAGTGTGATCTTTCTGGCAATATTAAAAAATTAATTTTGTAGTTGACGATGTTTCTTTTTTCTAAAAGAAAGAACAACTTAAATAACTTAAAACTTGCATCGTGAAGTGGGCAAGCACCAAAAAGCACTAATGGCAGTTATGCGTTCTATCGGTAGTGCTTTGTTAGTGCTTATTAGTGCTTCATATTCGAACCCAGCAGGCCCAAGGGTTTTCGAATAATCGGCGTTTAAAAAGGGACTGCCATTTCGCACTTTGTTGGAAGCACCAATTAACGTTTTGCGTGCAATCGCTACTGCTTCTTTATTGCTTATTAGTACTATATTACTGCTTATTAGTGCTTCATATTCGGGCTCAGCAGGCTCAACGGTTTTTGAATAATCGGCGGTTAGAAAGAACTTGCCAACATCACGTTTTGTTGGAAGCACTGGCTACCATTTTACGTGTGATCGTTAGAGCTTTGTTAGTGCTTATTAGTGCTTCATATTCGGGCCCAGCAGGCCCAACGGTTTTCGAATACTCGTAGTTTAAAAAGGGCCTGCAAACTTCGCGCTTTGTTAGAAGCACTAATTACCTTTTCTCATTTAATTGTTAGTGTTTCAATGATTTAAGTGGTAAACAGGGATCAAAATTTACGTTTAAAATAAACTATTATTAGTTAGGTTTATATACAGGGTACTAATTTGAAATGATGTATCAGCTATATCTTTAAAACGAGAAAAGCTAGAAACAATTAATAAATAGTATATTTCGTAGCCCAATGTGGAATAAATGCTCTGAGCCCAACCTTTATCGAGATAAGAAATTTGAATTGCAAATCCTTACTTGTGATTCAACCCTGAAAACCTCTTAAAATACTTACATATGACAAAAGTTTGTATAATTTTGGGCGCAAGGTGTTCATGGATATGGTTTAATTACTAAGTTCACTTTTGTTCCTTAATTGTGCTGCCACATACGATGTTTCGCGCTTTCAATTTTCTTTTTTTGTTCCAAAGTAAAATAAATGCCACCTTGTGTATCGTATAGGTAATAAGTCAAGCCTCGATTTAGATTTTACCGTAGACAATGAAGATTTAGAGAATAACGTTTAAAATTATGCTAGGAAGACGTACTATCAGCTGACAGATATGCGTATCTGAGTTTTAATGTTATAATTTTTGCAACTATTTGTGCAATGCTGTCCGATGTTCATTGCTCTTAATTTATTGACCGTTTCACGTAGTTCGGCGTGGGCCATGCGAAATAGTTGAACAAAAGTGGTAGTGCTATTACGGGTTACTTCTGTAAATATTAACGTACCGTCTGAACACGTGTTAACCTAGATTAAAATTATATACCCTATGTCAAACGGAAAATCGCTAGGAATTATTCAAATCGGCTCACTACTTTTTCAAAGCTACGGTATACATCAAGAATTTTCTTCTGGTAGGTGTAGATTTACATATCTTATCTGTAACTCAGAAGTCATAAAGTTAGTGAATAGCCTGCGGCAAATGTATGGGCTGCTTTATAATCGTCTAGTGTACTTTGTGTTTAGTAGGCACAAATTTAGTGATAAGGTCTAGAATTTTTTGTTCTTAGTCTTGTGTTATTATCTTAACTTATGTTTTTGGGTGAACACAGTGATTTGAAGTATTTTTAAATTTATAGTTATTTATATTAGTGGCGAGTTGATAATTAATTCATCAGAATACCGAAATAGTCAGTCGTTGTACGAGAAGAAGTTTTTCAACAACTTCAAATAAATCGCAATGTAGTCCAAAATGTGTAAAACGTCAGTTAGAATATGGCTCAATATATTGCAAAATCTAAGTGGACAAATGAAGAGTAAAGCTGTATATACATATGCCAGAAAAATTCACATAATTGTTGAGAATTATTAGGCCTCGACGAATCATTTTTTCGCAGAAGCAATGTATTAAGCATAGAAGGAGGTTAGCTGTTGTGATTTAAATCACAAAAGTTAATATAGTTATAACTGAGGAAATGTGGAATAGTATAAAACCATAGTATAAAAACCAAAACTCAAAAATTAAAAAGACAGTAAATCAAGGCTCACATTGCAGACAGGTTGGACGGACGTTTTTTATGATGCAATATTAGAAAAAATTTCAATGCAATGGATATAGATTTTTAAAAACCATAATGTACATTATTTTGATTCTAATAGTTATGTATGCAGAATTCCTGGTTACTACAAAGAATGCACCTCTAGTTGGCAGGCCCTCTTTAAACGCCGATTATTCAAAAACCGTTTGGCCTGCTGGGTTCGAGTGTGAAGCACTAATATGCAGTAACAAAGCACTAGCGATTGCACGCAAAACGGTCGTTAGAGCTTCCAACAAAGCATGAAGTTGGCAGGCCCTTTCTAAACATCGATTGTTCGAAAACCGTTGGACCTGTTGGGTCCGAATGTAAAGCACTATAAGCACTAACGAAACATTAACGATCACACGCAAAACGATCGTTAGTGCTTACAACAAAGCGCGAAGTTGACAGGCCCTTTTAAACGCCAATTATTCGAAAACCGTTAAGCCTGCTGGATCCCAGTGCAAAAAACTAACAAAGTACTAATGATCACACGCAAAACGATTGTTAGTGCTTCCAACAAAGTGTGAAATTGGCAGGCCTTTTTTAAACGCCGATTATTCGAAAACCGTTGGGCATGCTGGGTCCAAGTGTGAAGCAATAATAAGCACTAACGGTTGCACGCAAAACGGTCGTTGGTGCTTTTTGGTACTTGTGCACTTCACAATGCCCTTGAAACTACTGAAAAAATGAACATATTCTGAGCACGAAGTACTTACAAAACATTTTGGCAGGTTTGTAATCCTACTTACGGTAATTGATATTATGCGTTCTATAACTTTGTTTAATATTACAAATTGTTAGGGTATAGTGAACTTTGGGTAGGAATAATTGTGAACAATAAGTAGTAATTCGAAAACAGGTTCGTTTAAAAATTACAGCGTTTAGTTTTTACAGAACTGTCAGTACAAGGCCAGTACTTGAATTGTTAGTAGAATAAAATATATGATCACAATGTAGTTTTAGAATATAGATGGACGTGGAACCTTTTGTGTATTCCCATTCTCAACTGTCATTTTCTTAATTACTATTTTGTGTTACTTGAGGAAAGTTTATAGCCCTTCCGCTGGAGTTAGTGGTGTATGATATAATATAACTCAAGTAACACAACTAGCAACGGCAAAGTTTCGGGTCTGTAATAAAAATGCGCTAGTAATATTGACATGTTAAAATAAGTGATTATCCTAATTACGAATTTATAAGTTTGGTATAAGAAGATATGAATAATAAATTTTAAATTACGTAGGAAAAGTGATATATCAGTAGTTTAGTAGTTATGGTGATTAGTGATGAGACTTAGAATAAGTTCAAAGACGCGATAATTAGCATTTTGATAAATTACTTAATTAAATAGATACCTACTTTAATTAGTGAAAATAAAAATTTGGAGGTGATAAATCTTTTTTTGCTGTTGAGAGCTTTATGTAGGTAGCGATTTTATAAATAAGCGGTCCTAGCAAATAGCGAGCAAAGTTATCAGGAGCGCAATATAAAAAAATTGGGAGATCTAAAACTGGAGAAGTCGATAAACTTAGAGGTTCCTTATCGTCATTCCTAAAAAAACCAAGAGGATTTGTCAATTCCGTCATTATAAACCACATAAACTGGCCCTGCGCAATCAATATCTATGACTACCGAAACTAGTTTAACATATCCAACTACACCTCTGCTTCTATTTTCTATGGTATCGACAACTACCAAAGAAGAAAATGCGATAAGATATACACCAGAGTCAGAGGAAACTACAAATTACAACAGGCTCGACAACGGAAGAAAAGAGAAACACATAGAACTCCTAAAATAGTCCGGTCAATTTAGCCGAAAAAATAGGGGTACCCCTGCAAAAATTCCCAACAAGCTGAAAATTTGCATGAACGTTAGGGACCCCATTATAATGAAATTGTGAAAAGTCCCCATTGATCCCATGTGTGCAAAATTTTTTTATTCAAGGTCAAAGTTCGCAAAAATGAGTTTTGAATTTTTCAGTAAAACGGTTATTGTTATGATAAAAATATCTCAGACAAAAATTGTAGATTGTACAATTATTTATAAAAATTGTTCTTACACATTTTTTCATAACAGTAGCCATTTCTAAGAAAAAGCGATTCTAAGATTTACATTAGTTGTATTCTCTATAACATGCATGGCTACGCTGCGTATGTACATCATTCGACGCATAATATAAGTAAAACTATTAGTCAGCGGGACCAATACATTAATATTAATAATTCAAAGACTATGAACTGAAAAGAAACCGAGTCCCTCATTGTATGTGAGCATGTGGCCTTGAGCAACATCTGTCTACTGTTCAATCGTTTACGTGACAGTTAATCCATCTACTGCCAGCTCCTATTTCTAAGGTCCCAACAAAATTATCGTTAGTCTTGAACATTTCCTCGTAGTGAAAACGCGTGGTTATTTCGAATATTCTCTGTTAAAGTTTGTAGGTGTATTTAGTTTTTTTTTTTTTATGGCGGCTCCGTGGCGTAGTGGTATGTGTGTGACTACTACGCCCAAGGTCCCGGGTTCGAATCCCGACACGGTCCGCTTGAAAAATGTTAGGCGAGCATTTTTCACAAAAATACACCCTCGTTCGGATGAGAGGTAAAATGGAGGTCCCGTGTGTGAGTGTTGTCACGCACGTTAAAGATCCCTACCTTGCTTGGAACAGCAAGGGTTCGGCAAAATTCCAAATTTTCCAGGTAAAAAAAACTCGCTTCCTGGCCAATGTAGTACCTTCGGGTGGAGCATTGGAAAATCAAATGTAATGTATTTAGTTTTAAAATATGTCGCAATTGTGTTTTATTTGCAATAAACCCTTACCTTCAAGTGAATATGTTACTTTTGATCGTGGCATGAAGACGTTAATTGACGCAAGTGTTCAAAGGGGTGATGAATTTACTGATTACTTAAAAGACAAGAACTCAGTGACAATTCATGTGCAGTGTCGTAAACAGTACACTCAAAAGAGCACAATTGCTGCAGTAAAACGACAACATGAAGAGGAACCAGCTAGTACATCTAAAATAAATCCTCGTACTATAGCACGTGTAAGTAAGTCATATTTTTCTTTCAAAAATTGTTGCTTCTTTTGCGGCGATGAATTGAGTGAAGAATATGAAAAGAAACAGCACAGACATTTCGGCGTAGAATTAGTCAAGTTACAACACATTCATTAAAAGACAGTTATGATAGTAGCTCAGTCTCGTTCTGATGACGCCGCAAAAACTACTGTTGCTCGTATCGGGTTTGAACGCGATTTAGGTGCTGCTGAAGCTAGGTACCATAATGATTGCTATGTTTCCTTCTTAAAACCGACCGCTGGAAGTAAAGTCGGTCGTCCTCGAGATGAAGCATTGAATCTCGCCATGGGAAAAATATTTACATACATTGAAAATAGTGATGACTGCCAGTTTACATGGGAGGAATTAAAATTGTAAAATGTAAGTGTAGATAACAGAACGATTAAATTACGATTAAAATTGAATTATGGTGATAAAGTAATTATTACTGAAAAATCGGGACAATTAACATTTGTATGTTTCCTTGACAATCATCATATCTTAAATGAAGCTTGGAGTGAAAAAAAATGATGGCAAAGAAGAGTGATTCAAGATACTGGTAGCTGCGGCAAAAACTATTTGGGAAGATAAACAATCGGTAGTCATCGATAATTTTTATTACCCCCACCAGGTCGAATGTTTGAAGATATAAACAGTCACATTCCGGAATCACTGACTTATTTTTTGGAACAAATTATTTTAAAAAATAAACGGCTCAATTTAGAACATTTAAAGTTAGTTTGTACAACCATTAGTCACGATATTATGACTGCTGTTCGGCCTCGGTCTTTCAAGTTCAAGCTACAATTGGGTCTCGCATCTTTTTTTTATCGACGATTTGCTTCAAAACGTCTCATATAAATTTATTCGTCTTTTGGTATGTGCTCATCTTATAATGAAACTATGGTGTACGAGGCAGCAGCAGTCCACCTTATATTTTACCACCAGAAACGGGCACGTTTATTCAGTATGTTGCAGACAATGTTGATACAAATGTAAATACACTAGACGGTAATAATACGCTTCACATAATTCAAATTGTTACTCCAATAAGTTTAATTTTGCCCGAAGAGCCTACACCACGAATAAAAGAAGTTCTTTCAGCAAAAGATTTCGCCGCAAAAGCTCATGTTCCAATACAGATTTATCAAAATAATGGTGTAGTGGGTTACAATAAATTTAAAGTCGAAGATTTTGATTATGAAAGTGGGACTACAGTATCTTTACTCAAAAAAGTCAACGTGGTATGGTTTTGTGGCAAATGGAAAAATACATTGTTACCTGGTTGGAATGGTCACATTGAACACCTAACAAAAAATGTAAGCAATTTTTCAAAATCTAAAATTTCGTTTTTACCTTTCTTTCATCAGCCTGCTAGCAACTACAATACTATATACACGACCTTACTTTGTACATTGGACAACACAAAACGTTACGGTAACGATGTATGCGTTATTACTTGTGATCAACCTCTGTATGCAAAAGCTCCAGAAATTGTATCAGCTGCACCTGAATGGTCCGAATTATCAAAAATCATAATCAGGTTAGGAGGACTTCATCTGCTGATGTCGCTTTTTGGAACAATTGGTTACATAATGCAAGGTAGCGGCATGAAGGAAATACTTTCTTTGATTTATGCACCAAAGTCATTAGAAAAAATGCTCAATGACCATGCTTACACGAAAGCTGTCCGAGCGCATAGATTACTTCAACTTGCTTTAGCAATCATAATATTTAAAGAACCTGTTCTTGATGACATCGTAGATGTAGATCTTATCATAAATATTGAAAACATAATAAATGACAGTATTTTCTATGATGATGTTGGAAATGACGATGGAACATCTGTAGCATTACTTCATCAGTTTAATCAAAAGCTAAGAGAATATGAAGAACGAGAACCTACGGCTAAACTATGGATACAATATTTTCACATGGCATCAATTGCAAAAGAGTTTATAACAGCTGAACGTATGGGAGATTGGCAAACTCACTTGAATACTGTTAAAAAAATGCTTCCTTGTTTCCACGTATCAGGACATTTTCCTTACGCTAAATCTGCACACTTATATCTGCAAGATATGTTAAAATTAAAAGAGTCTACGAATTCTAGTGTTTACCAACGATTCACACAAGAATTTTGCACGGTTAGACGTTCTGATTAG
Source organism: Platerodrilus igneus (assembly GCA_036346225.1). NCBI lineage: Eukaryota > Metazoa > Arthropoda > Insecta > Coleoptera > Lycidae > Platerodrilus > Platerodrilus igneus. The sequence continues at coordinate 1,958,303 of JARFIW010000739.1, forward strand.
TTAAGTTGTGGAACTTCAACGGATATGGTGATAGAGCAGTCAATGATAAAATCTATAAAGACAGTTGGAGGTATTGTTCGAGGAAGAAGTACTAAAGAAAGTGTCATCAGCAAATGGGTTTATAGTATGCATGCTATGTATACCGTTTGTGAAGCATTGGAAGAACTCGCGAATGTAAGGATGGATATAACTGATCAGCATATTAATGCAAGTGACTCACGAGTAAAGAAAGATGCTAAAGATGTACAAAAACTTCTAGAATGGTTTTCATCAAATAATCCCTTTCCAGAGGTTAACAGAATTTTGTCTATCGCTAGTGGAGTCGTTGGGAATGGTGAAATTAACTGCCATAAAGCTCGCGAAGTTGGAATTTCCACCATGTCTAAAGTGACTGAGCTGACATCTGATAATATTAAACTCAAACGGGCTGATAAAGTAATTCCTCTTTTAGCTATGAGTTACACCATAAAAATTCATGATGAGGAAGTACCTGTTGACTCTGTCTTATTATTTCAACGCATGAGTATTACTTCGGTATTTCATGATAAAATTAAAAAATATTTTAAATATGAATTGGCTCCATACCTGTTGTCCTTATTCGATGAGGTTGGAATGCGAAAATTACAAAAATCAGCCATTTATGATTGTTTTTAAAAAGTAGACATTGATATTGACAACTTAAATGTTATATATACCATCGATGGAGGATATCTATTGCACCGTGTGGTTTGGGATCGAGAAGAAACATTCAGCAACATCTCAGATAAATATGTTCAGTATATACGCAGACATTTTGGTCAAAGAGTAACTGTAGTATTTGATGGCAATACAGATTCTACAAAAAATATTAAAGCCACAGAACAGCGTCGCCGTATAGCAAAAACATAGGCATCTTCTGATATTCTCTTTTACCAATTTATAACAGTTCCAACTAACCAACAACAACTACTGTTAAACATTCATAATAAGTCTCGGTTAATTGCAATGCTAAAACAAAAGTTTACCGCTGAGCATATTTTAGTCAACCAAGCTGACAATGACGCTGATGTACTCATTATAGAAACTGCAATAAATCAATTCAATCCAAGTAGTATAAATGTTGTTGTTGGTGAAGATGTTGATCTATTGGTATTAGATACCGCTTGAACTCCAAGTGAAAAAATGATTTATTTTTTGAAACCCGGCAAGGCTCAACAACCATCGGGAATATTTTCAAATACGAGTATCGGATTATCCTAAATGCAAAAATCATATACTATTTTTAAATGGTATGACTGGCTGTAATACAACATCAGTAATGTCTCGGAGGGGTAAAAAAAACAGTTTTTAAATTGTTTGAAGAACACAATTTTATTACATGTGCAAAAACTTTTGAAGATATGAACCCTACTTTAGAAACTCTAATCACCAACGGAATTCGCTTTCTTCTTTCTGTATATGGAGCTCCAAAAGAATTACTTGCATTACCAAGATACCTTACTTATCTTTTACAAAACATACACGTATTAGAAAACGTGTACAATTAGCTTCTCTTCCTCCAACCGCGGCTTCTGTTCACCAACATTTTTCGTGTGTATTACCAGGTTCAAGTGTGGCTTGGTAATCAACTGGACCCAAAAGAATGGGGTTGGAAGATAATTAATAATGTATTGGAACCAACCCACACTCTACTTTCACCTGCACCAGAAAACCTCCTTAATACTATTTTTTGCAACTGCAAAAAGGGGTGTAATTTGAAATGCGGCTATATAAAAGTAGGCTTATCTTGTTCACCAGCATGCACCACTTGTCAAAGCCAGTCGTGTTCAAATGTTGAATCTCCAACAGAAGAAGATCCTTACATCAACGACGAAACAACTGATGTATCGCTGTTAAAACAATTTAGGTCAACTCAGGAGGATGAGGAAGAAGAAAATGGAGGAAGAGAAGAAGATGAAGGAGAAAAACAAGAAACAGATGATGAGAATAATGATGAATAAGATGACCTAACATTCCATTAAATTGTACTGAGATAGATCGTGGAGTAGGCCTACCGGGGAAACCACGTTAAAGGTAGTAGACGGATTAACTGTCACGTAAACGATTGAACAGTAGACAGATATTGCTCAAGGCCACATGCTCACATACAATGAGGGACTCGATTTCTTTTCAGTTCATTGTCTCAGAATTATTAATATTAATGTATTTGTCCCGCAGACTAATAGTTTTACTTATATTATGCGTCGAATGATGTACATACACAGCGTACCCATGCATATTATAGAGAATACAACTAAAGTAAATCTTAAAATCGCTTTTTCTCAGAAATGGCTACTGTTATGAAAAAAAGTGTAAGGACAATTTTGTAGATAATTGTTATAATCTATAATTTATGCCTGAAATATTTTTATCATAACACTAACTGCCTTGCTGAAAAATTCAAAAACTCATTTTTGCGAACTTTGACCTAGAATAAAATTTCTTGCACACATGGATCGATGGGGACTTTTCACAATTTCATTATAATGGTGTCCCTAACGTTCATGCAAATTTTCAGCTTGTTGGGAATTTAAGCATGGGTGAATGTCTAAATTGACCGGACTATAGTAATAGTGGCCCTGAAATTTTTGGCAAAAATCTTGACCTTAATCATCCTGTTACGTGGGGTGAGTTTATTAATAGGGGTGGAAAGTGAGTAGCTGATTCAATTTAAAATAATTAAAATAATTTCTGAATTGTAGGAACACAATCGATAGCATGTCCAAAGATTACTCATTTAATTTACCTGTCTAGAACCTAAATTATTTTCATGGATAGAAACCTTTGAAGCTCAAAAAGTCTAGTACATTATTTTAGTATTTATATCAATCCCAAGAAACGGCTCGTGTAATTCAATAATTTTAACTCAAGCATAGTTTGTTATTACTGTTACCGAGCAATAGTAAAATTGAATTTGTTTCAGACTTTATTCTCGTAGCTTTTCCTAAGTTTTTTTAGTGAAGTCACTTCAAGAGATATATCTTTTAAAAACGTATGTAAGCCTTCAGCGCAAATAGACATATGGATTCGAACAGAGCTTTTAAATTGGAGTTGAAAATATACAAAAGTAATTGAAACCGCTTTCAGTAATATCACGTATTATGCAAAAGGCGAGATCATAAATCAAGATGTCTATATTTTAAAGTAAGACATTTGTAGTATAATTGTTCTTTATGTAGTGCTTTATGGCGGACTGCCTATACATACTAAAAGACTCAAGCCTGTTACGTTACATGCCAACTGAAATACTCTTGTATTCTATTACGTGACATGAGATCTCAAAGAAGCTCAAGGACAAACAAGGCGCTACTTCCAATGCCGTATTCTCTAGTTCGAAGCAATACAGAGTTATTTCTGTCTTTATGTATCGTCGTGAGCTAATGTAACCTGACATATTTCGTTATCAACGACGCAGCACGTTTCAAAATCCGTTAATAATTTCTTTCTCCTTGAACTTCTTTCCTTGTAGAAATTCAATTAGCAACGCTGAAATTATTTTGTAGTGTATATTAGACAGATCTATGGTTTCCGGAGAGTGACGTCACGAATACAGCTAAACAGGTAAATTTGATTTTGAAACTATTCAATTCGAGAAACCAAATAGCGGTTATTGATTAACCCATACAATCAAACCTTTGGAACGTTTAAACAAGGTGATGTAGAATTTCGTTCGAATATCGTATACATTTTTTTTAACTTCTCAAATTTATATTAACATGCCGTACTCCAGACTTTACTTTCCAAAACCTTCGGAGGGTTGGAAAATAGTGCAGCTTCCTGGATCTGACAGGTATGCGTGTGTCTGCTGATCCCAAGGTTCGGGGTTCGATTCCCAATACGGACCGCTTTGAAAATGTTAGGCGAGCAATTTTCACAAAAATACGTCCTCTTCGAATGAGAGGTAGAATGTAGGTTCCGTGTGTGAGTGTTGTCACGCACGTTAAAGATCTAATTTGTTTGGAATAGCAAAGGTTCAGTATAATTTAAAATTTCTAGGTAAAAAACTTGCTTCCTGGCCAATGTAGTACCTCGGGTGCAGCATTGGAAAATGAAATGTAGCGGTTGGAACATACATTCAGCGTATTTTCTCTAGAAATATAATTTCTGTTAACGTTTAATGGTGAGAATTTTCATCATCATCATCATTAGGTCTTCAGTCCTAGAACTGGTTGGACGCGTACCCTCATTGTTTTCTAGTCTGAACCAACCTATATATTTTACTGAAATTTGCTCAGTCAGCATCTATCCCTATCTGTGTACGAAAGTCTGATCACGGCCTACCCCTACCTATCTTTTCCTATCTCCGCTTGTAATATATTCCGTTCTATTTCCCAGAAATGTCTTAGAACATATACTGTCTTTCTATTTCTCCTATTTTTTCGTTATCCACAGATATCTTTATTTCTCTATTATTTCTACACCCAATTTGCTATTAACTTTGTCTGTCTATGCTACCATCCTCATACATCTGAAGCATCACGTTCCAGAAGGCTTCTATCTCTTTCTGTTTGCTTTTCTTACTGCCCCTATTTCATAGATGTACTGTGCTGTGCTCAACACTATGCTTTGAACAGTTTTCTTCTTGTATCTATGTTCTTTGAGCATAGCTGCTGTTCTTTCTTGTTAGGCGGCTCCGTGGCGTAGTGGTATGTGTGTGACTACTACGCCCAAGGTCCCGGGTTCGAATCCCGACACGGTCCGCTTGAAAAATGTTAGGCGAGCATTTTTCGCAAAAATACACCCTCGTTCGGATGAGAGGTAAAATGGAGGTCCCGTGTGTGAGTGTTGTCACGCACGTTAAAGATCCCTACCTTGCTTGGAACAGCAAGGATTCGGCAAAATTCAAAATTTTCCAGGTAAAAAAAAAAACTCGCTTCCTGGCCAATGTAGTACCTTCGGGTGGAGCATTGGAAAATCACATGTAATGTTCTTTCTTGTTTGATGCAGTTCGGTCGCCTTCTATTGTTTTATAGTTTATACCTTATTTGCCTGATATTCAGTGGTGTGTGAAGGGGGGTAAGCAGCCTTTGACTGCCAAGTTCTCCCAGCACTTGAACCTTTGTCGAATTAATAGTAATTCTAATTTATACCTTCGCACAATCAACATTAGTTGAAAATATTTCACAACCAACACCTGTAGTTGTTTATAATAATTATCAGTTTTAAGAGCACTTATTTTTTCGTCATTAGTTTTCACGTCTTGAAACTGGTTGGACATGTACCTCAGCTTATCTATGTTCTAAGCTAGCGTACCCAGTTCCATGCAATTCTCACAACAGCTTATATACAGCTCGATTCCCTTCGATTGTAATTATATGCCCTATTTTACCGAGATTCAGTGGTATGTGAAGGGGGTTAAGCAGCCTGTGGCTGCCAAGGATCCCCCAACACTTAGACATTTGACGTATTAATAGTTTTCCAGTAAACTCTTTCGCACAATTAACATTAGTTGAAAGTATTGCAAAACCAATATCTGTAGTTTATAGTAACCACTATGTTTAAGTGCAGTTATTACTTTTGTCATTAGTTTTTCCATTTTGCGTCAGGTTGGAAGCGTAGCTCCATTGATTTCTATTCTGAGCTAACCTACACATTTCCCTAAAATTCTCACAGCCTACATCTTTCACTATCTGTGTGCAGTAGTCCAACCTAGGTCAACCTCTACTTTTCTTTTTTCCTATCTCGTCTTCTAATATATTCCGCACTATTCCCTCATATCTTAGTATGTGGCCTATCATCCTATCTCTTTTATTTTTTACTGTTTTTCCACATACTTCTTTCTTCCCCTACTATTTCTAGTACCTCTTTGTTCTTAATTTTGTCTGTCCATGATATCTTCATCATACGTCTGTAGCGCCACATTTCAAAGGCTTCTACCTTTTTCTTATCTGCTTCTCCTACTGTCCGGGCTTCACAGCCATACAGTGCTGTGCTCCACACATATGTTTTAAGCAATCTTACTTGTTTCAATGTTTGTGGTCTTTGAGCACAGTAGTTGCTTTTTCTTATTAAATATAGCACAACCTTGTGCCAATCTTTGTTTTATATCTTTTATGCTGTTCCCATCTTGCGATATTTGACTTCCTAGGTAACAGAAATCCTTAACCTCTTGTAAGTTTTCGTTACCTATTTGTATTCTTGTTTTCGATTTATCTTCCACTCTTTTAATACTAGAACTTTAGCTTTATTTTTGTTATTTTCCATATCATATCTTTCCGTTAGGACTGTTTCCATTTCATTAAGAGCAGCTTCTAACTCTTTGCTATATGCTAATACTGCTATCTCATCTGCAAATCTAAGCATATCAATCTTTTGTCCCTGCATATCAATTCCAAATATCTTCCTGCATTTGACAGTATTCATTGCCTCTTCTATGTACAAGTTAAAAATTAATGTGGATAAGGCACATCCATATCTCATCCCTTTCCTAATATTTACTTCTCTACTTTCATGCTCTAATTCTATTACAGCCGTTTGGTCTTTGTATAAGCTATGTACTATCCGTCTGTCCTTAAAGCTCATTCCAATCTTTTTGAGTATTTCGAATATTTTTTTCCATTTTACATTGTAGAATGCTTTTTCGGATCTATTACCCTATATATACGCTTTCCCCCTTCTCTATTGTTTTCTGCCACTATCCCTCTCAGATATAAAATAGCCTCCCGTGTTCCCCTCTTGCGCCTAAACCCAAATTTATCTTCTCCCAGTATTTCTTCAGCTCGTTTTTCCATTCGTCTTTGTACAATTCTAGTTAATATTTTTGAAACGTGTGCTGTCAAACTTATTGTTCGAAAATTTTCACATGTATCCGCGCCTTTTTTTTTGGTATAGTTACTATGACGTTACGTTTGAAATCTTTGGGTATCTCACCTGTCTCATACATATAGCTTACAAGTCAGAATAGACGTTCTGTTACTGCTTGTCCAGCGGTTTTTAGAGTTTCTTCTTGCACCTTATCTGTACCCGGCGTCTTACCAATTTTCAGACTCTTTAATGCTACTTCAAACTCATCTCTAGGTATAGGATATCCCAGGTCATAATGTTCAATGCCTGATTCCTGTTCTAATGCTGTTAGTTCCTTTACTGAATATAAATTCCTTATATATTCCTGCCATATAGCTAATTTCTCTACATTTTCTATAATAACGTTTCCTTCCGCGTCCCTTATATTTTTGCTATATGGCTTTATATCCCTAAAATTCATTCTAATTAATTTGTATGCTTCATCTGTGTTTCCTATCTCCATCTTAGTTTGTACCTCTTTGCACTTTTTATCAATCCATTGTTCTTTAGCATTCCTGCATTTGCGAATAATTTCCCATTTTAAGGCTTTGTATCTCTGTTTTCCTGTTTCGTCTGATCTATTTTTGTATTTTCGTCTTTCCTCTATTAAATTCAGGATTTTCTTTGTTATCCATGGTGTCTTATTTTCTTTTTGTGTATACTCCAGAGTATCTTTGGCCGCCACGTCTAGGCTGGATTTAATGTTATTCCATTCTGTTTCTACTTCTTTAGTATCAGAAATTTTCCCGATATGTTTCATCAATTTATTTGACTTTTTTTCAAATCTTTCATGTGTCACGTTAATTAGCGGCTTCCACGTTGGGCGCCAAAAATCTATGCTACGTAACACAAAGAAAAACAAAGAAAGGACCGGGCTCAATCGGAGAGTAGAGGGGGTTGTAGAAAGCAGACTGACCTATGATGTATGCGGCGGTAAGGAGTTAGTAACAGTACCTGCAATAAAAGAAATTAGAATAGTAAACCTGAAAAAAAAGAATATTAGTCCTGCAAACCTGAAATAAAGAAAAAGCATAGCAGCAATGAAAAGTCTAAGTTATTCAGTACTTTGTAGAATGTAGATAAAACTGTTTAGATAAACTATATAATATAATAACGGTAAAAGCAATACAAAAATTTTTAGTACAAAGTGAGGTAATATTGGGGAGTAGCAGAAACGTTTCCTCACACACCAATTAAACATAAATCAGATAAAATGTTGACAAAAGATAAATAGATAAAACACAATTGGTATGAGTAATTCAGTAGTATTGATTTTGCTTTCTTTCTTTTTTTTTATGTTTTAAAATAGCATGCAAGTCTATTGTAAAAGGTATCAGAACCACAAAGATATGGTAAAGCGACGGATGGATATTTAAAGTAATAATCAGTAGGAAATAGTTCAACTTACAAAAGTTCTTCAGCAACGCCTCCTTGCAACTGAAGTGTGGGATTCGACGATGTCCTGCACTAACGAAGCACTTCACCCTCGACTGTGAAGGTGTTGATGAAACTTATCACACGTTACACTAATCACACCTACGTATTTCACGGGGGTAGCAGCAGACAATATCACGCGTCGGAACTATGTAGTTGATAAATTTCTTGGTAATTCTATTTCTTAAGACAATAATTTCGAAATATTCTGTAGCACTAGTTTGATTTCAACTGGGACCAGATGTATATTATTTTCATAAACATCTTAATAAGCAGTGAGAAACTTCAAACAATACCTTAGTAAACCGGTAATCTGTTATATTTCGCAAACACGAAACCTGCACAAGCAAAGATCTATTTTAGATTCTTTGTTGTTAGAAAATTCAGAAACTACAGTATCCACAGTATTTGGGATAATCCAAAGTATGAACTCAACCGATAAAACAAAGGGACACTAGACTAGATCGCACACACATTAATCCTAAAGAAAGAATCGGTCAGTTTAGCAAGTTTTACGACTATTATTTCACAAGACAAACAACTAAAACCAAAATTAGTAAGCACGCGTAAGCAATAAAACCGTCTGTCCATGACCTTACAACACGCGCGGTCGAGTAAACACATTCTACAGTTAAAGTACAACTAAAATCGTGCCGTGTTTTTCATGTACAATTCGAAAAATTAATACCGCATTAATTTTTCACTATTATCAAAGCAAACAGAAAGCAGTATTTTCAACGTACTTCACATATCGGAACACAGAACAGAACTTCCACAACTCGTCGCTATTATAACCGCTTATCGACTATTATCTACCTCGCTAATAACATAAGGAACATCTAAAACGTGAATGTAACAATCGTATCTGATAATTAATTACAGGCTATTTATCGTTTCCGATAAGTTGGAATTTATTTATTAATGAGAATCAAGCTTTAATTTATCTATCTTTAATTAATACACGCGAGTTAAATTGCATACAATATCAAAACTATTCGAAAGTATTTACTTTATACAAACAGCGATCCACTTATTATAATACGACGCATTCGCCAACGAGTTAATAAATATCACATATAGAAATAGTAGTTAAGCCATTAAAAATGCCCGTTACACATGGATATCTTTATCTTTTAGCTTCTCCACGTCAATGTGCCTTTTTCAGTTCCTTTTTTTTCAGATTTTTAAACTTAAGTGCGGCCTTCATAATTACGTTGTTGTGGTCTGTGTCTATATCTGCTTCCGGGAAGCTTTTACAGTTTTTTTACTTGATTTCTAAACCGTTTTCTAACAAGAATGTAATCTATTTGATATCTTCCTATATCTCCTGGCATCTTCCACGTGTATCGTCTTCTAGCATGATGTTGAAATAATGTATTTGTTATGGTTAAGTTGTTCTTGTCGCAAAATTTTACCAGCCTATTTCCCCTGTCATTTCTCGTGCCTAAACCAAATAAACCTACTATCGTTCCTTCCCTACCCTCACCTACCACTGCATTAAAATCCTCCGTAATTATTAAATTTTCATTTCCTTTTACGTATCTTAGTTAGTTTTCGATATCTTTGTAGATCGCCTTTACCTCTTCCTCACTATAGCTAGAGGTGGGCATGTATACTTGTATTATTACTGTATTTACTGGTTTAGAATCAAATCTAACCATGAATATTCTTTCGTTCTTTTGTAAGTAGTTTTCTACCCGTCCTCCTATATTTTTTCGCATAATTATCTCCACACCCAAATTTCTTTCCTTTGATCCTGTATGCATTACCCTAAAGTCTCCACTCCAAAAATCCCCCGCCTCTGGCCAGCGGACTTCGCTGATTCCTACTATGTCTAGTGCAAACCTATCCATTTCGGGTTTCAGGTTCTCTAGCTTACCTACTTGTTTCATACTTCTAACATTCCGCGATCCTACTCGCAGAATGGATTTTTTCTATACTTTTGGATCACATCCCTCGAAGTAGTCCCCTCGCGGAGATCCGAATGGGGGACTATTTTATCTCCGGAATTTTTTACCCCAGAGGATGCTATCATCATTAATATCAGTTTGAGTACGCCGTGTACTTGGGATATAATGTGGTGGTTTTCCGTTGCCTTCCACATCGCAGTAGTGTGTCTTAGAATGCCATACCGACCGCTATGGTATCTGCCACTCTAAGTACCGAAAAAGCTGCTGCCCTTTTTCGGGGACCTGTCTGGTTCCTCGCTAAAGACCCCACTAATTTAGTTAAACCTATAGTTCGGCTCTTTAGCTCATTGAAAAGCGCAAACCATTCTACTTGTTCTAGTATTTTAGAACGTCAAGGTGCAGGTCCGCTCAGAATGGCTGAGAATTATCATCAACTCTAAAATCGAAAATCTCCAACTAAACATGTTCCAATCATGTGTCTTATTATTTCTCAATCAAAGGCTTAGGCTGCATTCTTGTTGGCATTTTTCCCGAGGTTATTGCCCGGAAAATCAATTTTAAAAACCGAATACCGAGGTTTAATTTCTGGGGAAAGTTTGAGTATTTATGTATATCCTCTATAATCGGAAAACCTTCAAGGTATACATTTCAAGTATGGATAGCCTCATTTCTTAAAAATAGAAGACCCTAATTTGATATTCAGTAGAATTCTCACTTTAATCCTATACCCCAATATGTAAAACGTATCCCAAAAGGTTTCCAGGCATTTGATGCATCACTCCCTAAAACCAAAACCCTGAATTTCTTATCTGAAGAAACTTCTAATCCATAGTAACCCTTTATATTCCAAAGCGAAAGCCCACTCTAAATGTATCTGTGCATTTGAGCCGTATTTCTTAAAAACCAAAAGCTGGGATTCTATTTGTTGTAACGTTTTTTCTGGTGGGCGAAAAATACGAACACGTAGAATGTGGAACACACTCTGGCTCTGCTAACATCAACCCTCATGGGTTGCAGAAAATAACATGAGACTTAAAATCATCAGAGTTGTTAAATAGACTATTTGAAAACAGGGCTGAAAAGAAAGATAGAGATATACTGTAAATGAAATAAAACACTGAAAGAAACAAGGTACCAACGTATAATAATTATACGAGATTTTAGTTCAAATGCAGTAAAATTGCTACTATAAAGAAAAATGTACTAAATTGTAAATAAATTCTGGATTCCATTTTGTAACGTAAAAAAAATTCATAACTCGCCGTACAATGCCAATTTTTAACATTTGATAATTATTGAAAATATTGCAAAAAAAAATTTAAAGTATAAGCTGTCACTACAACAATTCTCAATTTTGTAATAAAATGCTATAACACCCTAAAGGTACATAAAACAACAATTAACAAAATATTTGTATTCATCAATTAATTGTTTAAATACAACATCCAATAGATAAAGTAATTTACAACAAAAAATTTCAGGAAGCTTTTGCCTGACAAAGCTTTACCTTGTATTTTAAATTTTACTAACATTTAAGAGATTCAATAAATGTAGCTTAGATAATAGCGTTATAATAATTTTGTATTTTTAATTATTTTTTTTATCAATAGTCTAATAAAGCAAACTATAATTTAAAGAGAATATTTTAACTTCTTTGACAAGTGTGTCAAATTAGAACAGAAATAGAATGTACCTGTGTGTGTAAGATAACGATTTAGTAACATATGTTATACTTTCTTAATTCTTATCAGGTAACAAACAACGGAGTTCTTGAAGTAGACTCATAAGATATTCTATCCAAAAAAATATCACCCAGTAGAATTCGCGGCTTTTTCAGGAAACAAACTTATGACTAATATCATCATTTGTTTAAAACTAAAGAATCGTACATCAAGATTGCATTCCGAATTATAGATATAGAACTTTTTGCAGGTATTTAATCCAAGAAAATTTAGGTAGGATGTAAAATTAGATTTATGAATTTAGATATTTACTCCGGCACCTTGAATTGTATACTTGATTTAATTATTAAATCAGGTATCCCGAAGATCGACCCTAAAATAATTGCTATTAGATATATAATGGCGGGGTGTTTCAACGACAAACAGAAATTAAATCTGTTTGCATCTCACCATCTTTTCAATTAAAATGGGTTCCTGCAGTACAACGTGAAGTGAACGCTTCAGAGAGAAATCCTATAAACTTATTTTGTAAGGAATTATTAAATACATTTTAGAAAACATACCTTAAATTGGTCCATAATTGGAAATTTACGACAGACAAAATTACTGTTGGATTATTGAAAATCAGAGAATCAAATGGACAATTTAACAGCCGGTCAACAAACAGGTGAACGCAAAAATAAGACCAGAAGCGATAAATAAGACTGGAGTTATAAATTGAAATGACAGAATTCGAATCCACCCAAGTTATGCATGTGGTAACATAACCGCTAATGAATAAAAGTAGCGCCTTATAAATACGTATTTACGCGCATTTTATGTATTTTAAAGAGAAAGGAAATTATTCAAGATTGTTGAATAATACAGAAATTGTTTTAGAAAAATAAAACTTGTTTACTTTGAAACGTTACAAATGTATGTAATAAAATAAACTCAAATCAGAAATAAATAATCGTAGTGAAGCTGAAAGGTTATTTAGCTGAAACTGACATGTTACATTGTAGTAGAATTTTTACCGCGTAGTAATCCCTTCACCCATTGAATTTAGAAACTCACGCCCGGATGTATGTAAGTGAGGTATTATTTTTATAGGCGAATATTCAGATTTCAATTTTAGTAGAAACTTTTTGTTAGCATTAACCAACAGTTCCTAAAATCTAAAATTCTGTACCCAAAGGTATTCCGAGCATGTGACGTATATTTCCTCAATAACCAAAAGCCACAAGTTTATTTTAAGTGCAATTTTTATCTTGGACCTATCTCTTTACCTTTAAAATAGACAACTTACCCCAAACTTTCCGGGCTTTTGATGTTTAATTTCCAAGGATTTGCACGCTAGACTTTATTTCGGTAGGATTTATAACTATACATCAACCTTCTACTCTACAAGGCTGATGTGATGTCTGTTTTTAATTTTCTCCTAAAGCCCAAATGTCATATCGATGAAATTCACAGAAAAAAATTAACCCCTTGGAGATTTGAACACGCAATCGTTTTCTGAACGGAACGCCGTTATAACGTACAAATTCCTATGCTAAGCGACATAATAAAAGTACCAAAATTCTATCACTAAGTAAGCCGATGTTGAAGTTATTTGAACCGAAATTTATATTCTGAAATGTACTAAAAAATCGTACTAGTTCACTACAACAATTAGTAATTAGTAGACCGAGTACAAATTGTAAATTTAGATTAAACTATGTATGCAATGTGTTATTGTTGGCTATAATCGCGTACATTAAACCGTAAAAACAGCATAATCTAGAAATGTACTGTAACTTTGAATAGTGAATGCATAATGTCAAAATATCTGTAAATTTTAAGCAACACCATTGTTTAATTTGTATAAAAAGGTATATCTCAATATCAGTGGCGGATTTAACGGGGAACAGAGGCATTGCCTAACATTCCTAATTTTGCAAAAAATTGAATTTAATGCACCTATCAGTGGTAGCAGTTTCAATATTTTAATTCGCACAGGTTGTGTAGTTTTGTAACCAACGTATAACAAAACAAGGTACTTAAACCTATATGGCGGGTACAGCAGTTTTATTGAAACAGATGATTGTACTCAAAAGCGGGCTCCTCTACATACTTTCGCTTCCGCAAGGTTTTTAATTACCTAATCTAAAATTTAAATTAAGGTTTTATACAATTGCACAGTCAACTGTTAATCGTGCTGAACTACTAAGTATCTTCTAGCCCATTGTAGCACGCTTATAGATCTTTATTTTTCTCAGCCCACTAAACGATTTTTCAGTACATGCTACCATGCTACACCAATAGGTAGTATAATAAACAACCTAAATAGAACACAATTTCTGAGTAAGTATCCATTAGAGGAATTTACAGTTAATTGCAGGAAATCTATTAGATTTCTTGTTTTGTTTTTGATAAATTCTTCTATAAAGTAGTCTTGAAAGTTTAGTAATGTACAAAATCTCTTAGAAATCTGCTGTGGAGTATTTTTGTAATGTTTATGTCATGATCCGACAAGATTAAAAAACTTTTTGAGAAAATGAATACAAACATATCAGTTTAGTCTTCTAAATCATTTAATCGTAATCATGTTTCGGACATAATTCCATATATTATTTGATGGTACATATTTGTTGTATACAGAAGCTTAAGATCAACACCAATTTCATCAAGGCCGCATTCGTAAAAGTGAATTTTTTTTTCTTCGACTTCTAACATTTTAAAGCTCGGGTTGATTTTCGTCGCTTCCCAGTACCTCAATTTGGATGTTTTTAGCGTTGTCAGCAAATTCTGTCGTTCAACGTAAGTTAAAAACAAAATACTTTGTGACTTTTAGCTAGTCAATATGTTGTGATTGTAAAAAAGTTGAAGTTTCATCAAAATTAACCAAAACCTTGTGCCACCATAACTTCGTTCATATAAACTGAAAATCCATTTTATAAAGTGGGACTGCTGATTGCTGTACTTCTTTAGGATTTCTTTTCCCATCAAATAACGATTCAGAAGCATTGATAATTGGATTTATATTTGAAATAAGAACTTGCATTCCAGCGGGCGAATCATATTTTTTGAATTCTTTTTATTCGATTTGGAACTGTTTCGAATGTATTATCTGTGTTCTTATTGTCTGTTCTTTCAGTGATTCTGCAGTTTTATTTTCATCAAATTCCTTTAGTTTCACTTAAAGTAGTACATTTTAAGGAACGTCTTCGATTTCTTTGGGATTTTGAATGTCGTTTTCAGCAATTACTATGAATTTGTGCCGACGGTAATTTAACAGAGGGAAAAAGCGATATATTGTTGGTATTGTTTCAAATAATTCACAGTATCAATTGGAGCATTCTTTTGGGCAACACGTTGTGATACAAGATTTATCTGGTGAGCCGGGTAATGCATATATGACATAAACAGAAGATGTTGATGTGTAGAGATTGTGAGTGTCACTGCTTTTCTAGTCTATCAACCACAAAGACGATTTGTTGTCGATGCCACATGAGGGTTAGATTAGACAAACTATTTGCCAAACAAAAATTTGATACTAGAGGTAAAAATAAATTCGCAAAACTCGACAAAGAAAAACAGAACATCATATATGTATAGTTATAATATATTACCTGTTATATAGATTTCCGGTAACTCTAATTTGTCAATGTGAATCTACGATGATTGTATAAGACACGGAATACTTCTAACAGTAACACTAACTAACACTAACACATATCTACCTAAAAGTTTTAAATAAACACTAATTCTTTTAAAATTGTATCTTGACTTACGAGTTCCAAAACTTATTTGTATGATCTTAAACTTCAAGTCTATTCTTCGATTTTTTACTATTTGAAAAATGTTCAATCACAAGTTGATTGAAGTTTGTAATATTTTTAATGATAGACCTTTCTATGCTCAGCTTCGCCAAAGCAGATAGTCTTTCTGGTCCCATAATATTGCGTAGAAATGTTTTTATCCTGTTTAGTGTTGAGAAACGACGTTCACACTCAACTGGCATGCACATAATATACGAAGGACATTTTTTTTCAACCTCCGATCGCTCCGTGTAGACGCTACGCGGGTAGCAGAAAGCAGGCATGCGCTATAGGCGACTACGCAGCTCTTGCGATACACACTCCGCCATTATTGACATTCAGGCGTCAGTCGGCGTTGTGCTACAGCCACGTAAACATGTCCGCTATTATTGATGCTCCCGCCAAGTGTGAAGTGCGAAGTGTGATTCGTTTTCTACAGGATGAAGGCAATAGTGCTGCAGAAATCCATCGAAGAATGAGTCGTGTGTATGGGGAAAACTTCACGAGTGATGGTGTTGTGCGTGAATGGTGTCGAAAGTTTAAAGATGGCTGTCCACACACTGCTGGAGCAACTCAACGGCTTTTCTAACAATTTGGATGGGACATTTTCGATCATTCGCCATACAGTCCTGACTTAGCACCAAGCGATTTTCATCTTTTTCCTGACGTGAAGACGTGGCTTGGTGGGAAGCGCTTTCAAACCAATGAGGACCTTCAAACCAACGTCAAGAACTACTTGAATTCATTGGCGGCAACTTTCTTTGAACAGGGTATTGAAAAGCTTGTTCACAGACATGACAAATGTCTTAATCTCTTCGGTGATTATGTTGAAAAATAACCGTAGGTGTACCAATCTTTTGGTAATAAAATTATTGTTTTATATGAACTTGTCTTTTATTTATAGCCTATCGGAGGTTGAAAAAAAATGGCTCTCGTATTTAACAGTTTTGCACTTTCTGAAAATGTTTTACAGAGATTATTATTTAGAAATAAATGGAGAATTGCTACGGCTCCAGAACTTGCGCCATCAAACTCGATAGAAGTATGAAAATCATTCCGTTCATAAATTATTTCTAATTATGTTTTTAATTTTAAACGATTAATAATGGGAAAGCTTCTTTTAATAGGTTTTAAAATATTGTTCGGAAATTTATTTTTATATTATTCGAATAAATCACTATAAAATAATTACCCTATGATTAAATGGTCACTGAAGCTGAACTTTTGGCAATTTCAGAAATAATGATGTCACGCACTTCCAAAGAAACGTGACACCTAGAACATTCTATTCTGGGTCTTTTGATTGTGATCGTAAAAGATGTAAGTATTTGCAAATACATATTGTTTGCAAAATTATTTCGTACTTTTTCGGGAGACATCTTCAAGGGTGTTATTTAGTTTTAACTAATATAATATTAATAGACCGTTTTGGAAGTTGATTAAATAAAATTTTACTTTTAACCAGTGCAAAAAAATATTTACTTTGTAAGAAATGCTTAAGGCCAAGGGACTGATTGATGCTGTTACAGTCTTCTTTTCTTTCAATTATTTTGCTAAACAAGTTAATATATCGATCTAGTACAAAAATATAGTCTCTACACGACGCGTGTTAAAATTCCACTTTGTCGGTACAACTCTAGATAAACGAACTCTTACAATTTCACTTAGGACAGCTGTTCGTTTTGGGATATTGACTAAAAGACGTTAAAAATCCATGCAAACTGGCGACAACAAATCTTACGTTTTTATCTTGATTTACTGCTTTTTGTAAAATTTAATTATATTGATTAGCGTAGCAATAGATAAAATTATTTGCCGGATATTTTTCTTTAATTCTTGTCTGAACACCACCTAGTTTTCAACTCATAGTAGAGGCGCCATCGTATCTTTGGGCAAATAATTTTTCTGGTGTCTTATTTATTTCTAAGATTTGCAGTTCTTGTAGCAATATATCAGTAGTGGTGCACGCTAGGTTAATAAATTTAAGAAATTTCTCAAGAATACTGCCATTTAAAACATACTGAATTATAAAAAGCATTTGAGTTTTAATGGAACTATCCAATTTCAAATTTAATTTCTTTTTGTACAACTGACAGCATTGACTATAGTAAATCATTTTGCACGGTCTTAGAAGTACCCTTAAAAATTGCATCTTTTGAATATTCTTTAAATATAGAGTCCAACTGGGAAACAAAATCGATTAAACCTCGAAATACACCCCGATTTTCAGATGATTGTATCTCATCGTGTTGCTACGTACCTAGACGTAAACGGAAGGTACAATGAAAGAATGACCGGTCTCAATCGGCGAATAATCGGGATTTTATAAAACTATATAGCATACCAACCGAGAAAATATCTACAATCTATAAACGTCTCGTTAAAACCATAATAAGAAGAAAAAACATTAAAAAAACTCTAATTAGAAAAAGATATTACAAAAGAAAGGGAAAAACCAACCTGTGGGAAAACATTTTCTCCCCAAATATCCTAAAGGATTTTCAGTATAAAAATTTTCACAAAATAATAAATATGTTTCTGATATTTTTTTACAAAATATCTTTAAAGATTTTTGCAATACTAAAAAAAGAATGGAAGCAAAAATAATTGATATCTTCCTAAATTCCTTGTTAAGTAATTTAAATGATAACGTCTCACATGCACATTAAACAAGAAAAATTTAAACAAAATTTAGAATCAGCTCTTGCTATACTTACAATTATTAAGTCTTTGTTATTAAAGTAGTTCAACTGTTTATAGGTAAGGAAGTAAATTTACTTTTGCAGGCAATCTTCTGCCGTCAGAATGCATTCTTAGAGTAGAACTAAACCATAAGATATCTCTAAAACAAATCATATAAGAAAGAGATAGTTTATAGGTAGTAAGGGTTAAATTTAATTGCTATAATCAAAACTAATAACAGCAGTCGCCTTATTGTATTCCGACGGTCTGGAGCAAAGTGGAATCTCTTTCCAATACCAAGAACTTGATTCATCACAAATCTATTGTCATTAATGTCAGCGACCGCGGTACTGAGTTTCACAACTGGAGCTGATATTTCGCATCTCCTTATACAATAGTAAAGGTATTTTTTAAGTTTTAGTGTTTCTTAGCTGCTCCATTTTCAAAGTTCTATATTAAGAATGTAATTCACTTTCAGGACTGACACGTCAGTCAGGGGTCAATGCAATAGACGGTCGGAGAAAACTATAACGGTACCAATAAAGATTAGATTATTTACAACAAAAAGTACATTTTGAACGGATACTTGAAACAAGGTACCGATTATTTAAAGAAGAACCTTCCATTTTGCAGCAAATAGGTTTAAATGAAATTGTAGTAAAACGTATTTATTGTAAAAATGTTTAATATACTAGATGGTGTATGAGTATTAAAAGCAACATCTATGCGAATAAATAATGAAATAAAATGGCGTAAGGTTTAATACGCCGTCAGAAAATGGACGTAACAAATCCCCTCAGCAAAACTAAAAGGTCGGGGTAGAAAAAACAATAGCAACGAAGCAGATAGTGCACTACTAACAAAACAAAAAAATAGTTCAAGAAAACTTAAAGGAAAGCAAAAAAACAACAAAAATGAACTTATTTCCGGCTTGAAAGACCAATATACTTTAATAGGATGAACCAAAAGAAAATTCTCTTAAGAAAACTACAAAGAACACTCAAAAATCAACAAAAGAATTTTCATCTGGCTCGAAGTACAAGTGTACTACACTAAATCAAGAAGTTTAAAAAACATAAGAAAAAGAAAAGTAGAAGGTAGCAATCATCAAGGACAAAAATGAAGTGGCCTTACACTGAAGAAAAGTCGTCTGAGGACGGATATCTTTAGTAAAGAAACAGTAAAAGTCTTCAACTTCAAGAAAAGAAATTGGTTTCTCGCGAAAAACCAAAAATAAGAAAAGGGACGAAGAAGGAAGCCAACATTACAAGCCAAAACGAGACATAACTGTCAAGCCTCAAAGTAAGTCAGGGAACAACAAGAATGCTGAATAGAAAAAAATTAAAGTACTACAAGCTGTAGTACCAAAGAACAGATGAAAAGAATTGCTAACTAGGCCTAAAGTCCACGAAGTCATGGTTTCTGAAGGAAAAGAAAACAAGAATTAGAAAGCACCTACCACAGGAAGTGAATCGAAAAATTTTATAAAGTTTGTATGAGAACTAACAATAAGAAACCCAGCAAAAGGATAGGGAAAGGAAAGTGGATCAAAAGGAACAAGGAAGTAAACTAAAACTAAAAAAACATAAAAGAGCAGCACCAAAACTGCAAGAAGAGGACAAACAAAGAAAAGCAAGAACAAAAGGAAATGTGTGTGAGTGTGCGTATGTGTGAGTGTATGTGTTGGACCACTTTAGTCGCCTCTTACGACAGGCAGGTTTTACCATGGGGCTATTCTAATCCCAGACACACACGGGGTTGAGGTACAAGAAGAGAACGAAAGAAAGGAGAACCAAACAGAAATGTGTGTGTGTGTGTGTGTGTGTGTATGTGTTGGACTGCTTTAGTCGCCTCTTACGACAGGCAGGTCGTACCGTGAGAATATTCTAATCCCGGACCCACACGTGGTTGGGGTGCAAGAAAAGAACGTAAGAAAGGTAAACTAAACAGGAATGTGTGCATGTATAAAGTGTGTGTGTGTGTATGTGTGTGTGTGTGTGTGTGTGTGTGGTGTGTGTGTGTGTATGTGTTGGACCGCTTTAGTCGCCTCTTACGACAGGGATGTCGCACCGTGCGACTCCTCTATTCCCACACGGGGTTGGGGGTAAGTACGAGAAACAGAAACAAAAAAAGAGAAATAAAACCAATCAGAACCTTAACATCATTAGAAAACACGAAACAGCAAAGTGCGGAAATCAAGTCCTAAGAAGGAAAAAGTCAGTATAGAAATTGGGGATGTAGAGGGCTAGTAATGGGGCTTAAAACGTTTGCGTCACCAGCAGGAAAACGAAATGAGGTTAAGAACGTTAGGATTTCGCCGACATACATCTTTAGGTTCTGAATCAGCATGGAATAATTTCTGCCTCTTATTTCTCTCGTTAACTGGTTTCGTGGGTTGAGGCACTGGAGCAGGAGGTAATATTGAGTGGACATTTTCCTCCAAACAGGATTAACGGGAGATGTAGTAGTTGTAGCACACGGTTCTAGAGGTGGTGGCGAGTGTGGAGGTAGTAGTGGTTGTTGTGGTTTTGGAATCAGAACACGTTATGGAAAGAACCATTTTGTTTTTAGTATTGGTCATAGGAGAGTCAAGGCTAGAAAAAGAAACAACATTATCAAATTATCGACGTTAGATAAAGGAACAGCATTGGCTGTAGGAGTATCAACCTTAGGAAAAGTAGCACAATTCGATAACACTTTAGCAACATTACATAAAGGAACAGAATCAGGTAGAACTTTGTCAACATTAGAAAAATGAGTAAGAGCAGCTAACGTTTCATTAAGGTCTGATAAAGGAGTAGAATCAAGTAAGACTTCATTAATGTTAGACAAACGAGTAGGAACAGGCAAAACTTCGGCCGCAATAGGAACTGCTTTCTCGACAACAGCAGCAACAGGCATTAACGATACCGGTTCCCAAATTTCAACAGGACCTTAACTATCCGCATTAGAAATTATTGTCACTTCAGCTACATCTGTTATTGCAGACACGACAGAAATTTCTTGGGTAAAATCGTTTAAGAAAGCAGGAACAAACTCTTGAGTTGCTACCTGTAAATCACTAATTTGAAGTATGGGCTCATCTCGTGAAGGAGGCACAGTCTTATATGAGAGTGAATACGTAGGATACATTTGATTGTGATTTGAATCGCAAAGATCCAAAAAAAAATTGTTCTTATTGGTAGAGGTTCGGTAAGTAGGGGTGTGATAGCCGTAGAAGTCAATATTGTAGTCCAAAGGTTCATAGGGCTGAAAAGGATATGATGTGATGGTAGTAGGGCGAGCAGGAGAACGTACAGAGAAAAAACTAGAGACGGAAGAAATGTGGTTGCTATCGCTAAAGACAGAATTCGGAGTATAGTTTAAGGTCATATTTGTCGGACAGCTATGGCGAGAAACTCCCTTATGTCTGCAACCATAGTAATCGAGTACTTGAAGGCGAGTACAACGTGTCGAAATATGATAAGATTTGTCGCAATTAAAGCATATGACCTGACAAGTAGAAGTAGAACTAGGAATAAGAACAGCAGAAAGTACAGAAGAAGTGTTTGATCTACCCGTAAGCGTGGTAGAAATCTTAGTAATCCGGTATGTGAAGTAAAAGTATTTTTCTCAATTGTAGCAGACTTATAAGCAAAATCCGGTCCAGCGGTAAAAGTATGTTAGTCTTGGCTACGGGATACGAAATTATCGGCTAGGATATTTTCCGGTTCTAGCTTCAGACATTCGTTCTTTAATTCTTGTAAGGAGAGGACGATATGCAAATGGGTTCTATAAAATGGAGCAAGGATTCCGAAGCAAAATGAACAATTGATCATCCTCATTAAAAGAACCATCCCAATGAAACAGAGCCGTCATACACGTGAAATAGTTAGTAATGGTTTCTGATGAACCCTGCTGTCTATTACATATACTATTAAACACTCTTATCTCACAATCAGTCATTTTGAATACAAATAACAAAAAAATAGTAAAAAGTAACTAAATGAATGCTAACCGTAACTCGATAAAAGCTCAAAAAAAAATTATAGCGAATGCAGTACAATTTGAAATATATCCGACTGAAGAAATTGAAATCCTAACACCGAATCGGTATAATGCATTCGTTTTAACTTCCGGAACACTAATAGGATTGGAGCAACCAAATGAAAACTAGGAATAGGAATAGGGTGCCAGGGTTTTCGGCGGACTAGAATTATTGGCGATAACACAAGTCCAATAATTCGGAGAGGAACCTTAATTAAAAGGAAATTGCTATGTAATGCAAAAACCAAGAAAACAAATCAATAAAATTTCAGAACAAAATAACCGAAAATCCAAAACTGGTTTCAAGAAGAATACTGTCGGTACGAAACGTTAAGTATAGGATATCGAGGCCGAACGTAAAGAGAAAATGAAAAAAACTAAGCGACATCAAGTAACTTCGCCACAATACACCTTTTGGTTTTGAATGGGCTAGTGAGTCTGCTAGTTCAGGAGTAACTCTTCTCTTTACACTTTAACTTGTCTACTTAATATTATCTTTTTTATATTTTTTATTATTTTTTATTTTATTACTTATTTGCTTTTCTTGTCCTGATGAAGCCCCTTACAGAAGTAGGCGAAACGTCGACCTTAATTTATAAAATGACACGGTCCCAACCCGGAACCATAAATATTTATAATGACTCCGGCCGTGAAAGCCTCCGACAATACTACTATACTTGTTTAACATCTTCATGCAAGGAGAGTTGTAATCTTCTAGATTTTGCACATTGTCTTCAGGTAGGTTCTGACAAATCAGTTTCTGCTTCTGTAGAACTTTTACGAATATCGTGGCCTCAACAGGCACCAGTTCTTGTAAAAATAGACTCAAAATTGTGTTGAAAATCCATTTGTTGAAGGCGTATCCCAGTATAGTCCATACAAATTCTTAGTGACCCACTCGTTATTCTTCTGAAAGTCTTTGCTCAGCTGTGCAGCAGTCAAAGGCATATCGAAAATCTCGCAAATCGCAGTTTTCTACATTGGGTATAGCGATTTCTTTCACAAAAAAATCACTCTTCTTAAACTATGTTCACTCGTTAGATATTGTTACGCAAATGTTCAGAAAGTGTTAAAGACACCCCTTACATTATAGAATCTCTACTCTGCCAAGTTGGTTTTTAAAGCCGTACCATTGGATTAAAAATTCGGTTTCTACAGATGTCAAAGCTGATATTTGAAGTAGAAACTCTGTCTATTTATATGAATCTTAATTACATGAACAGATCCTTTTCAATCAACATAAATCCAGTTTTAAATACGTAACCCTCAACTTTAATACCTTTTATAGAATGTTTGTTCCTCGTTTATATGTGAATAATTTATAGCTAAATTTTATTTCATTGAGTTTGTTTGTTATTTTAAATTCGCCGCATGTATATTTAAATTTATTAGAATAGAATTTCTTTGGTTTTACTTAAAGCACCCGCTAACCAGTGCCGTGAGTGTTAAAACTCTGTGTGTGTTATTCCGCATGTGCAACAACAAATATCGATTAGAAAATCCACAAAGTCAGAAGAGTATCGTTTCGTCTGTCGAACACACCGCATCGCTAGTTTACACGCTCAACATAGTAGAGTATCGTTTCGTTGTTCGAACACACCGCATCGCTGTCGTAATCGCTCTACGTAGAAACAATGCCGTATGAACCGCTTTGTTCAGAACCGCTATTGTGATAAATGTGCTTCGCTTCACCGCCAAAGGAAGAGTCGTATTTGTTTCATCATTTTTTTTGTTTGCACGGCTACATAATTAATAAGGTGAGTGCTTTATAGTAAACGCTTTGCTTTGATTTGATTAAAGACATTAATTATCTGTTGTTTGTAAATTATCAATTTAAATTTTATACAGTCTACACCTCTCAACCAAATGAGTTATTCAAAAATCTACAGTAGAAACCGCTTTTTTAGATTTATTTCGCGCGCAGTATAAATCTTTGGAGACCGTTAAGGAAAATTTCTTAACGCATCACAATTGGATAGTGGGTGCAATTTCTTCAGCCGGTGACGCTGATGAAAAATTTGAATTCAAAGATGCTATCCGTAGACGTTTTGACAATAACTACTTTAAAATAAAAGCGCTATAGTTCAAGCTGTTTACCAGCCAATCTTCACCACAGGTTAAGGTGTCACCGCCGCTAGATACTTCAAGGTCAAAAGTATTATTACCTCCGCTGACGCTGCCTACGTTTGATGGGGAAAGTTGTTTATTTGAAAGTTTCATTGACCATTTTAATAGTTTGGTTCATTTTAATAACGATTTGTCGGACGTAGATAAATTTTCGTATCTTCAATCAGCACTAAAAGGTACCGCACTCCTAACCATTAAAAACTTTGACCTCACAGAAGCCAATTACGCTCTTGCATACACAAAATTTCGTGAAAAATATCGTTATATTCGTCACATTACCTCTGCCCTATGGAACAATATCGATAAATTTCCTAAATTAAACTCCGATAATGCTATCGGTTTGCAAAAATTAGTTGATACTTTTGTGGATAATTTACAAGCGCTTCAAAAATTTGATTTACCCGTATAGCAATGGGATTTTATTCTTGTACAAATGATATTAAATCGCTTGGATGTACACACCGCTCGTAGTTTTGAAATGCATCAAGATCCGATCGCTATCCCATCTTATAAAAAGTTAATTGTCTATCTGGAAAATACGTGCAAATCCTTATCGAATTTGTCGGTAAATTATAAAACTGATTTAAACAAAGTTATTCATTCTAGTAACCCGTCTAAACTTCGCTCCGCTGTTTCCATGTTAATACAGACAAAACTTAATGTTAATAAATGTCCGCTTTGTAAACAAGATCACAATCTTTATCGTTGTAATGATTTCGTTAAACTTTCGTTGCAAGATCGCTACAACTTTGCAAAAACCCAACATCTGCGTATTAATTGTTTTAGCAATTCTCACATTTTAAATAAATGTAATTTTACTTTTTCAGGCCACCAATTAGCTAAGCCATTATCTAAGCCTTCGGTTGTTTTACTTTCCAACGTTCAAGTGGAAATTGCTGATTGCTCTGGTTCTTTCTAGCAATTTCGCGGTTTACTCGATTCGTGCAGCACGAATTCTTTTATTTTGCAAAGTAAGGTGAAACGTTTAGGTTTTCGTACTACTCCACATTCTCTTACCCTTAGTGGTTTAGGTTCCATGCGCTCAGCTGCTCAGCATGGCACTGTCACCGTTTTGCTCAAACCAATAGGTGTTTCTTCACCGATTATTAATTTTCAAGCTGTAGTACTTCCCAAAATTTGTGAAGATTTAACTACTTCTAATATTTCTTTACAACATTTCAGTCATCTGGCTAACCTCAAGCTAGCTGATCCGCTTTTTGCTCAATCTGGACCCATTGATTTCTTACTTGGCGCGGATATTTTCCCCCAAGTGTTATTAGACGGTCGCATCCAGGGTGATAGCGATCAACCTGTTGCTATTAATACCATATTTGGATATGTTTTAATGGGAAACATACCTTTCTCGCCCGCTTCTGAAATAACTAGCTTGTTTTGCATGACAGATTCTATTTCCCCCTTGGAAGATATTGTCGCTAAATTCTGGAAAGTCAAAGCTGTCCCCACCGCTCAACCTTTCACGTCTGAAGAAGCTCTTGTTGAAAAACATTTTGTCGATACGTTTTGCCGCCATGAACAAGGTCGCTATGTCGTCTCATTGCCGTTTAGAGATCAAGAACCATTTGTTCCAGGTAGTCATAATCTTGCCTTACAACGATTTGTTTCTTTATAAAATGGTCTACGTAAGCAACCTCGTGTTTACGAACATTACGTTTCGCTTATGCGTGAATATCTTGATTCTCAACATATGCAATCTGTTGCTATTGGGTCTCATTCGGACTTTTCATATTACATCCCGCATCATTGCGTTGTGAAACCCGAAAGAGTAAGTACGAAATTACGAGTTGTTTTCAACGCTTCCGCTAAAACTCTGTTTCAATCGTCCTTAAACGATCACTTGTTTGTTGGGCCGAAGTTGCAACCAGATATTACCGCCATTTTGTTACAATTTCGTTTACATCCTTATGTTGTCACTGCCGATATTCGTCAGATGTACAGACAAATTCTTGTAAATCCCGCTCAGTGTAACTATCAACAAATTGTTTGGCGCTTCTCCCCTGAGGAGCCCATTCAGGATTTTTAAATTAAATACCGTTACTTGTGGAATCAATTGTGCTCCCTTTCCTGCCATACGAACGCTTCAACAGTTGGCCGTGGACGAAGGTAATTCTAATCCGGTAACCGCCTCCGCACTTCGCCGCCATACTTATATTGATGACATCGCTACTGGTGGAGATTCTATTGAATCAACCCTCGCTCTACGTAATAAACTAATTGCTCTTTTAAAACTTGGTGGTTTCGAACTTCATAAATGGTCAAGTAACCATCCCGAATTGTTAAAAGATATATTCGTTACGCAGCAATTCGCGCAACCCCGCTCCTTTGAGGATCCTGATACTCAACCCTTAAAAGTTTTAGGTCTTCAATGGAACCCACTTCAGATAATTTTTGTTTTTTAGTTCAGCCACTAAGTACCTGCTGTACCAAACGCAACCTACTTTCTAACTTTGCCTGTATTTTCCACCCCATGGGACTTTTATCCCCTTTTACTTTTCTGGTAAAACGGTTAATTCAACGTTTATGGTCGTTAAAATTAGAATGGGATGCGCCCCCTCCCACCGACCTCCTCCGTTTGTGGGAGAGATACTTGCATGAGTTACCGCTTCTTTCGGATTCGTTTTAGCCCGCTTGATTATTTTGTCACAGTTTACTACTTGCGAAGTTCACTGCTTTGCTGACGCTTCCAAACGTGGCTACTGTGCTGTTGTTTAATTTCGCTTTGTTACTCCTTCCGCCGTTGAGGTTCGCTTAGTGTGCGCTAAGTCTAAGGTCGCACTTCTTCGTACAATCTCCTTACCCCGTCACGAATTGTTGGCCGCCACATTGGCATCCAAATTATTAGTTTTGTCCTCAAAACTTTTGATTCGAAACTTACTTTTCATAAAATTTATAGTTGGTCTGACTCCATGGTAGTACTTTCGTGGATTCGTTCTCCGCCGCAGCTTTGGAAGACTTTTTTCGCCAATCGTGTTGCTTACATTCAGGAAAACACGTCTCGCGCCTCTTGGCATCACATCCCCTCCACCGAAAATCCTGCCGATGTCGGGTCACGTGGTTTACTCCCTACCGACTTGTGCCAATGTTCTCTATGGTAGGCGGCTTCACCAATCGTGTATGGGTTTTTCGAAAACTACAGTCCATATATTCCGGCTTTAGATATTCCTGAAGTTCTCACTGAACAACGCTTTATTGTTTTATCCGCTGTCGTAACATCCTTTTGGATGGAATCAGTTCTAGAAAATCACTCCTCTTTACCATTTATTACTCGCATTGTTGCTTGGATTCTCCGTTTTTGTCATAATCTACGTCACCCACTCAAAATGTACTCCGGACCTTTGTCATCTTTTGAGTTGCACAAAGCTTTGATCCCTTTGCTTGTGTATACTCAACAATTTTATTTTGCTATCAAGCTTAAAGCCATTCATTCTAGATCCCCTTTAAAAAAGAGTTTTCGCAAATTGTCTCCTACAACCGCCATCCCGGAGCCAGCACTTTCTTACCTACCGCTTAACCGCCTTTCTCGCTGACAACTGCTCCAGCGCATTCACCAAGATTTTTGGTCCCGTTGGTCCAAAGAATACTTACACTCGCTACAACAGCGCTAAAAGTGGCACATCCCGTCTCCTCAAGCTGATTTGGGCACCTTAGTACTAATTAAGGTCGCTAATGTCCCTCCTCTTCGTTGGTTTCTCGGCCGTATTGTGGCTGTGCATCCTGGGACAGATGGTGTTGTTAGGGTGGGCACACTTAAAACCGCTCATGGCGAGCTGAAACGTCCTGTGTCAAAGCTCTGCCCTCTGCCCGCAATGTAGAAAAAATTCTCTTTTTTTCTTTGTTTTTGCAAATCCTTTTTTTTTCGCTTTTTTCGCTTGGTCATTACGCCCCCCCCCCCCGCCGCATAATTATTTTTTCTTTAAAATGCCTTGCATTTTGGTGGGCGGTATGTTCCGTTTATTTGTAAATAATTTATAGCTAAATTTTATTTCATTGAGTTTGTTGGTTATTTTAAATTCGCCGCGTGTATATTTAAATTTATTAGAGTGAAATTTTCTTGGTTTTACTTGAAGCACTCGCTAACCAGTGCCTTGAGTGTTAAAACTCTGCCAGAAGAGTATCGTTTCGTCTGTCGAACACACCGCACTGCTAGTTTACACGCTCAACATAGTAGAGTATCGTTTCGTTGTTCGAACACACCGCATCGCTGTCGTAATCGCTCTACGTAGAAACAATGTCGTATGAACCGCTTTGTTCAGAACCGCTACTGTGATAAATGTGCTTCGCTTTACCGCCAAAGGAAGAGTCGTATTTGTTTCATCGTTTTTTTTTTCTGCACGGCTACATAATTAATAAGGTGAGTGTCTTATAGTAAACGCATTGCTTTGATTTGATTAAAGACATTAATTATCTGTTGTTTGTAAATTATCAATTTAAATTTTATACAGTCCACACCTCTCTACCAAACGAGTTATTCGAAATTTACACCGCAATTATTTTACAATGTTCGGGTTTCATATTGTTTATGGAAATTTTCAAAAGTACTTTATTAACCCTACAGTATTTAGTAAAACTACGTTATATCAAATTGCTATAATTAAATAACTTTAACTAGAAGTATTGGCAAGCTAAATGTTGCTAAAATACATTTGCTATTGTTGTAGGGGATAAAAAGGATGGGGTACTTGGACGATAAACATACAATTACAAATTTTAAACGCACTCTCCATATTGCAAAAGTAATCTTCGACAAGGATTAATTATGAGACTTTCGGTATTCTTCGTATTTAGATCTACTACAGACGTAAACAGATTTCAAAACTCTATCAATCTTTAAACCAAAAAAGCATGGCATATTTAAAATTAAATTAAATCATTGAAATGTGTAAAAATGCTAGGGTAATTATTTCACATTTGACTTGCCCATTTTTTATTAGTGCTTCAACAGGATGGAATTTGTAAAAAATTAAAAGTAACGTGTTTTATATAACATAAACTTAATCTCCCCAAATTATATTAAAACAGATATATTAGGAATTATATTCACAGTATTTTTAACATGGGGTAGTTCACGAAGAAATATCACGCAAGACATGATTTTAATTATGGCAATCTCCATAAATCTGAAAAACAATAAACACATCTTTTAGCAATCTTTTCTACATCATTAAAATGTAACATAATTCATAACTGGAAATTTTATCAACAGAAAAACAAACTGCTTTCATATAATTAGTTAGATCACTCATTAGAAATGCGTTTTGGAAAATTTTCACAACAATAATATTTTACGTAGAAATGGATTTGAATTGGAATGTTAAACGCAAGACTTATTTATAATACAATAGGATATTATGCAGACCTGAAACCTCAAATTTCTGCAAGTCTTAATAACGATTGCTTTTACCATTTAAATTTATAGGATTACAGTATCGCGATTATTTTAAAACGTCTTGAAGAATATCAGTGTGGTAAGTAATTTCAAGTTTATTTTTGTTTGTATAATTTAAAATGAATTATATTGCTCATTATGGAGTTGTAAATGAAGAGTGTAGTTTATTTACACGTATTTTGAAAGGCTGATTGTTCACACAAGACCCACAGTAATACAATTTAAAATGCGCACATTAAAATAAGTCGTGAAAAATGTTGTTTAGGGAATGACATAATAAAAGAACACTCATTCTAAACAATACATATTTGAAACGATTTATGTTTACAAGTGCAATTGCGTTTATTTAGGTAAGTAAAATTTATCAAGGTTCTATTTATTCTTAGCTGTATAATGTAAATTACATACTAATTACATTCATCATTAATGTATTGAACAATGACACCCTTATTTATTTACAAAACAGAAATGCGTTATATTTTGACGCGTTTTGATTTGAATTGTGTATGCTAAAACTAATTCATTGACGAAAATAGCAAGCAAGTTTAATAAAATCAATTATTCGATTAAAAGATACATTTATGTCTATGGGTGTCATGTTAGTAGTTCGATGTGGTGTATTATTGTATTCTTCTATAACTTTGGGTAAAATATCCAACCGTCTATGACTGGCTTGCAAGTAAAATATTTTGTGCAACTTGTGTTTGATTGTTCTTATTAATCTTTCGCAGAAGCCGGCGTTGATTGCGGAATACGCAGAATATTGGTTTATCTTATATTTTTGCATAAGTTGCTTAAAGGAGCGGTTATGGTATTCAAGCCCCTGATCCGTTTGTAGATTGACTTTTGTGCTCATATTTCTGTGCAACATTTTATCCAACATTTTTTTTATAGCATTTATAACTTCCGGATCAGTTCTGTTTTTTAATGGTTCCGCCAATGCATATTTTGTATAGCAATCCACCGCTATTAGAATATATCTGTACCCATTGTTCATACGAGAGTAAGGTTGGAATTTGCACTAGTCCGACTGGATAAGATCACGTTTCACATGTTTCAGATTTGTGTGACGGCGCAGAAAATTTTTTCTTGCAAGCTTAAATAATTCCTTAACGATGATTTTTTTACTCATTTTTGTTTAACACTGAAGTTAAACTAATAGAGATATCATGATCTAGTTGCACCTTTGGCATAAACAGAAGCTTTGGTTTGTAGTATTTGTTTTTCATAGCTTCTGGTGTCAAATTTTTCACCTACATTAGATGCATCAGCGGCTTCAACTGGGCGAGCAATCATTGTGATACGTTAGTTTCTTGCATTAAAGACTTTATCTCTACGTTGTATATGATTTGAACTTTTTAGACAGCAGGAAAAAGTTTGATTCACAAACTTGATTGCAAATTTCTTATTAACACAATTACTATCGTCTTTAGGCTCCATTACACCAACTAACCTTCTTTTACGAAAACTAATTGTTTCTTCCCAGACTTCTCTGATTAACTAGATCTTCAGCATTCACTAGCCTTCTTTGTTGCATATCGTATCCATCACCATTCGACGTCATCAGAAATCCTCGACCTGCACGATCTCGTTGCACCTCCACATTTGTACGTTCTGGACGTCCGAAGTGGTTAATAGGCATTTTGAAACAGCAAATTTTTAGTGAGATTATTCTATTATATTTTTTTCCCTTAACTCTTCTATTATGGACGCCATCACGTTAATGTTCTCAACACTTGTGTTACCCGCCTGCCTGATAGGTGGCATTCAATAATTTTAATCGATGAATTAATTCGTGGACGTTGTTGCAATATACGTACTGCACAGGTTTGGCAATCCAGTTTTTGTAAAACTGTTCATGGAACCCAGCCCCTCTCTTCGCAGACTGTATTCTTGTAGACTTTCGCCGAAACTCTGGGAGATGTTTTAACACATATTTCTCAAACTTTTTGTTGTTTGTTGGAAACCCAACTAAATCAACAGGTTTAAACGGAGTGAAATTTTTTTCAATAATAGACGCCGACTTAATCATATCCAAATATTTCGGTAAATCTTTGTGTAGATTGAAATCACCGGCTTCGGGAGTGATGTTTTTAAAGATTAGCAGATTTTAGAGACCTCTAGTACCCGGATATATAACATTATTTAGGAATATGTTGCTGTCTTCGGGGTTAATATCAAGCACGTTCCCCCCAAATCTCCATTCATTGCGTTGATTGTTATACTTTACACCATAAACTGATTTATCCATGTTATCGTCTTTATCTCTTCAACACGTCTTCATAATAAAGATGTATAGGTTTATCTAAAATGGGTCGTTTAATTTTCTTAAAAGGTGCTCTCCTGTCTTCAACCTTTTCTACAATAAGTATATTTTCTGTAATACCCTGCAAATGGGATGCGGATACTTGTAAAGGTTCAATCAGTTGTTGGTGTGCTTCCTTGAATTCTTGCTGGAACTTGGTGTACCCCCTTTTATACTGCACGAACTTGTTTCAAATAACAACCTGTATCTGCTGCAGGTTTCGCTTATTTGCAGTAAAGTTTTTAACACCCTCCATCATCAAACTCTGAAACACTACTAACACTTTGAACTATCTCCAATGTTATATATTGACCAAAGTTTTTCCTATAGCGTCCCTTATCCATATCAAAATCTTTTACAATAGTTATAAAATTGTACTTTGAATTACCCTTATTCCAAGATCGAAAACATAGTTCTTTAAATGTCGAATATGTCATGTCACCACTTATGTGATCAAGAAAGATATGTCTGAGGTTGGTTTCAACCTGCTTCCATAATGCAATAACATTGGTGTTATCTCTAAGTCCGTGCTTTAAAGCACTAGCGTAAATTTGACATAGATAGAATGATTCTATTGCTTTATGTCTCCCACACGAGAAAAACTGTGTGATCTTACTTTGTTCGTTTACTGATATATCGTCGAAAACTATGATCGAATCGTCTTTAGTATCATCTGGTCTAATTATGTCATCATAATTTTCAAACTCATGATAGCCAATTTCTTGTTTTAATGGTGTAAATACGTTTCTTAACAATTCGTATTTCGGTTGATATAGGCTTTTCGAAAATACATAGACATTTTGAAATCTAAAACCGTTCTCGTGCAAGATCAGAGATATTAAAGCATTGGTCTTTCCACAACTCGAAGGTTCAGCGAATATTGCTCGTATATTGGATGGGAACAAAGGTCCATGTTTACCAACCTCTTATGCACTAGCAATAGCGAATTTATCATAATTCTGTATGGGTATCGTAATTTTTTGTTTCGCAGTCTCCATATTGCTTCGAGCGTGTACCTGCTTTTGCTGCTGTTTGCGGCGATAGCTTAACGTCTCTTTCGGTATGTTGTATTTTTTACTGATGGAGGAAATAGTTGATTTATCTAGTCGACTTCTTCCATAGCTTTTTCTAAAGCTTCTTTACTGTATCCACTATTTCGTTTTCTTATATAATTGCTAACCATGCTAAACCAATATTGGTCAAGGCACTTTCGCCCTATGAGGCAATTTCACTCTATAAGACACTTTAACTCATAGCATAGTTAGCGTAGAAACCAGGAACACATGCATTAGGTAAATAGTAAATATTTAATACACTGTAGATAAAGTTTTAGTTAATTTAGGTAAGGCAAATAGTGATATTCTTCAGTGGAAGCACGCGTACTTATAAGTAAACATAATAAAGTGTAATTAGACACGCATTCAAAAGAGTTCCAAACAATTAGGTTAATACGGAGATAGAAATAGAACTTCGAGAAGCATAATGTGAATGCGTACAAGTAGTCAATAACTGTGATAAAGAGAGGTGATTAAAAATTGCGTAAATAACAAGCAGATATAAAAATTAAAAGTCGAATTGCATCAGTTGTTTATGGAAAAGCAATTAGATTCATTAAAACACCGCATGTTTGATTACAAGCACCTGCGAGCAGGCCACAATTATTGGAAAGCATAGAAAATTACATCAGAAAGTACTTTAAGTGCAAAGATTTGATTCTTTAAAATGAGCGACGAGTTTGTAGACCATACCCACTGACGGAGTAGGAGAGAAATGATATATTAACAGGTACAGTGATAACGAAGTCAGTTTTCAACTCAACAAAGGCCGACGTGCGCCACTCTGAGACAAAGTGAGATACGTAATAATCTAAAGTAAAAAGTTGTATAAGTGCTTAAATGAAAATTACGATTGCCGATTAAACGTAAGTAGATTTTGGTGAATTTATTTTAAACTAAAACATAATAATAATAGGGCTTCTAAATCCGGGGAAAATAAACTACGATTTCTGAGTTCTGGGGAAGAATAAAACAATTTCTGAAGCCGGGGAGAAAAATACAATTCTGAAGCCGGGGAGAAAAATACAATTTTTAAGTCAAGGGAAAATAAATGATGATAATCCAATTCTAAGTTTGGGGAAATTAATAAGAAGTAATTCTAAGTCTGAAATGAGACGACAATAAATTGGGGTGCATAAGTATAAGTTAATAATGGTAGTCCAGAGGGTGATGGCAATAATTTAAATGCAATGGTTCAAGCGTGTGGATAGACAATATTTCGAATGGGCATGTAATAATCCTGAATTGGAGGAAAATAATTTTTATTCAAATGGATGGCTTAATGCATGGAAAATATTAGCTGATTATGAATGCGTCAATGCGAAGAAAATAGATCAGGTCAGATTTTTAGTTATAAGACATTTTCTTTTCTATTTTTTTATTTGAATATTGAATTTGCTTATTCTAAAATGAATGCGAAAAAGTCAACAAAAGGAGGACTTGAATACGTATAAAGTGTGTAATATGATAAGAGATTTCGAACGTTCCACACTTTTGTTTTAATAAAAATAATAGGTTTTTTTGGTGACTTTGGGTTTGAGTAGAAAGTATATGTTTTTTAATAAATGAGATTCACAACAATAATTAATTAAAAAGTGTATTTAAAATAATTTACAAAGACTGTACATAATATTTGTTTCATTATATAGAATCAAATTAACTGAAAATTATAATTCCAAATAAATGCTAGTCGAAGTCATAAGATAAAGTTAATGGGAGTTATTTGATAATTTAAACAGTTGAAGGAGGAGCTATAGGTTGAATACGAAATTGATAACGAGTAAGGCGGTAACGTATCAAATTTTGTTATTGGTCGACAAGGTAGGTTCAAGATAAAATTCAGTTAAGTTTCTGGAGGGAGCTTATAGCAATATTAATAAGACAGCCCAACGTCGGAGAACGATAATTACAATTCCAGTTTAAGCATAGCAATATTAATATGGCGCCCAACGTAGGGGCTCGATAATTCCAGTAGTACATAGAATAATTAATATGGCTACCCAAGCTTGGGGCACGAATTAAAGCACGATTTTATCACAGTAAAGTACAACCTGAGATTAAGAGGCACAAATTAAATTAAAAATAATTTTTAAAATACGATCGCGAGATTTATAATAAATAAATTAAGGTAGACCGGACATTTAAGAAGTTTTAATTAGCGGAAAATAGAAAAATTTGTACAGTAATTAAAGTTGGGTAGATTTATTTAGCATTTAAAAGTTTAGAGTAAAAATAATAATTTCAAAATGGAGAAAGGATCCCAAGAAAACATAACGTTGGAGAGAAGTTTGAGCGAAGAACCGAGAATTTCACAAGAAACCAAAATGATGGAGATTTTAATGGCATTAAACAATAAGATGAATAGGAGTGAGGAAGCCATAAAAATAGTTACAATAAAAATAGATGAAAACAGCGAGAAATTGGGGAATGAAATCAAAATTCTTAGTGATGAACTGAAAGAAACAAACCAAACGATCGCTGAAATAAGAGCACAGATGCAAGAAAGAAATGGGATAGTTTCTGAGGAAATAGATGGTCTATGGGACCATATTACATTAGTTAAAACAAATCAAGAAAAATACGAAAGTGAGTTCAACGATAAAATTACGGATTTAAATATTAAATTAGGTAAAATTGAAGAAAATTGCGAAACGGAGTTCAGATCGATAAATCAAGAGATAAATAATTTAAAAAGTAATCCAATAAATTTTAATAGAGAACCAATTAGGCTAATTCAAACAAACCTTTCAATTGAACAGTTTACTAAATTTTACGGGGACGGAAAATTAAATCCGAAGATATTTCTGAAAAATTTTAATATGTTGATACAGGGATCTACAGATGAATTATACAAATTAAATTTAATCAGAGCAATACTGAGGAGAAATGCTGAAAAATGGAACAATTTAGTTGAGAGTGAAATAGAAACATTTGAACAGTTTGAACGCAAATTTTCACGTCAATTCTGAAGTGACAACTAGCAAGATCGAATTCGGGATAACCTAAGTATGGGAAGATATAATTCAGAGAAAGAAATGACGCGAGAATTATATGCGATTGAGAAATTTACTGTAGCGAAGCAATTGGATCCTCCTTTAGAAGATAAAGATATTATAAGATATTTAGCAGGTCATTTTAACGCTGAAGTAAAGCGATACATAACGACGCAGAATATAGTAGATAGGGATACATTTATTGGTTATTTGCAGAGATATGATGATTTGGAAATTGATTATGAAATAGAAAATAATATTAGGGATCGACGCACGAATTTTATAAGGAATAAGGAGACTCGGAATAATTATCAAAGGAACAATTATAATTATGATCGTGGAAGAAATTTTAATAGGGGGAACTATGGCAATTTTAATAATGATTTTAGGCAAAACAAGAATACTGGTCAGATACCAAGGCAACGAATGGAGAGAACGAATCATGAAGGAAATATTAATAGAGGATTAAATAGGCAGGAAAATGATGATCGACGGACACAAGCTAGAAAGATTAATAGCATGCAAATAAGGAATACGAATCGCACAGATACAGGGATAACGAGAATCAGGCAGGACCTTCAACGCGAAATCAGGATTTTTGAGTACGGACGAACCAAGGAAAATTCTACGAATTAACGGATATGAACACCAGCGCGAGTTTATTAAACATGAAATGGATAATGAATTAGAAAGATTTGAAAGGAACTTATTACCAATAATTAATTTAAAGGTGGAAGATAAAATAGTTAAAGTGTTAATTGATACTGGAACAGAGGCATCACTTGTTGCGGAAGAGTTTGTTAAACGAGAAAAATTGGGGGATAAAGCGATACCTATAGCGAGGTGTAATTTGGTGGCACCAAATAATAAGAGATTTAGTGTAATAAAGGAAATGGTAATTCTGACATGTGAAATGGGAGATGAAATATGGGAAAATGATTTTATGGTAGTACCTGGACTAAAGATAGATGTTGTGTTTGGGATAAATATGATAGATAAGTTGGGGTTGAAGATAAATGCGGAATGCAAAAAGTTTGAGTGTAATGGGAAATATATTAAATAGTATGAAGAAGGGAATATTGAAATAGGAGACGACTGCGTGAATATTAATCAGTTTAGTGATGAAATAGATAATGGGGGTAATGAAAATGAAGATATTATGTGTCCAGATGATTTAAGAAATAGGGTGAATATATTATTGAATAAGCATTCAGAATTAATTGGGTCAAAGTCGAGAATTGCCACGGGTTATGTGCACGAGTTGGAAATAATAAATACAGAGCCGTTTAACACTAAAATATATCCTATTCCAGTAGTATATAGAAATAGAGTAAAAGAAGAAATTGAAGAAATGTTACGTGAAGGTATTATAGAAAGCTCCAGTACGAATTTTGTGAATTCATTAGTAGTCGTCGTGAAGAAAAATGATAATGGTATTAAGTTGTGTATCAATACAAGTGAAATTAATAAGCGAACGAAGCCGCAATACAAGTGTCCACCAAAGATATATAGTATATTAGTGAAAATAGATAATAGGAAGATTTATAGCAGATTATATTTAAAGAGTTCATTTTGTTTGATTCCAATAGCGCGAGAATCAAGGAAGTAAACGGGTTTTTCGGTAGAAGGAAAATTATACCAATTTAGGGTGGTCTCGGTTGGTTTGTCCTCGAGTACGGATGCATTTGAGAATGCGATGAAGAATATTTTGGGACCGTACGAGGAATTTTGTATCCACTATATGGATGAAGTATTGATGTTTAGTGATAGTGTAGAGGAACACTTAGTACAGTTAGATAGGATATTGTTAGAGCTGAATATAGCTGGTTTGATTTTGAATTTAGGAAAGTGTGAATTTTTTCAAAGTAGGGATAAATTTTTAGGATATAGGATAGATAATAAGAATAGAATTAGGAAATACGAATTATAAGAACCCAGATTTAAAAATATGACTAGGAAACATGAATTAAAAAAACCCAGATTCAAGAATAGTAAGGGGGAAGTTAGAAATAAATTTGATTTAGTTGAGATACCAATGCATAGGAACATGAATAGAAAAATAAAATGTAAAATAAAATTATGAATAGGTATACATAGAATAATAGAATAGGATTTGAATATAAGAATAGGTATAGGTATGAATAGTGTAGTATAATAGGACATAGGTATGAGATTAGGTGAATGTAAATATGGGTTTAATAAAGCAAAAGTTAGATTTTTATGAAACGAAATAAAAATATAACAATTTTATACCAATGTAAGTTTAAGTTCACGTTGGGCGCCAAAAAAATGGACATTGGTATAAAATTTTATATTTTAATTTGGGGGAATTATGCTGTGATAAGGGGTTGTTTAAGGGTGTACTTGATAGTAAAGGTCGTTTAGAAATGAGAAATTATCATAGGCAGCAGAAAACTGCATTTATTTGGTAAAGAATTGAGAAATGGAGATAGGTTGTAAATAGTAAGCAGTCGACACCCTGTATATAAAGTATAAGTAGTTTTAAGCGACGCAAATACACACAGGAAGACGCATAGTTAGCGTAGAAACCAGGAACACATACATTAGGTAAATAGTAAATATATAATACCCTGTAGATAAAGTTTTAGTTAATGTAGGTAAGGCAAATAGTAATATTTTTCAGTGGAAGCATGCGTACTAATAAGTAAACATAATAAAGTGTAATTAGACACGCATTCAAAAGAGTTCCAAACAATTAGGTTAATACGGAGATAGAAATAGAGCTTCGAGAAGCATAATGTGAATGCGTACAAGTAGTCAATAACTGTGATAAAGAGAGGTGATTAAAAATTGCGTAAAAATAACAAGCAGATATACAAATTAAAAGTCGAATTGCATCAGTTGTTTATGGAAAAGCAATTAGATTAATCAAAAAACCGCATGTTTGATAACAAGCACCTGCTAGCAGGCCACAATTATTGGAAAGCATAGAAAATTACATCAGAAACTACTTTAAGTGCAAAGATTTGCTTTGTTAAAATGAGCGACGAGTTTGTAGACCATACCCACTGACGGAGTGGGAGAGCAATAATATATTAACAGGTACAGTGTCAGTTTTCAACTCAACAAAGGCCGAAGTGCGCCACTCTGAGACAAAGTGAGATACGTAATAATTTAAAGTGAAAAGTTGTATAAGTGCTAAAATGAAAATTACGATTGCCGATTAAACGTAAGTAGATTTTGGTGAATTTATTTTAAACTAAAGCATAATAATAATAGGGCTTCTAAATCCGGGGAAAATAAACTACGATTTCTAAGTTCTGGGGGAGAATAAAACAATTTTTGAAGCCGGGGAGAAAATACAATTCTGAAGCCGGGGAGAAAAATACAATTTTTAAGTCAAGGGAAAATAAATGATGATAATCCAATTCTAAGTTTGGGGAAATTGATAAGAAGTAATTCTAAGTCTAAAATCAGACGACAATAAATTGGGGTGCATAAGTATAAGTTGATAATGGTAGTCCAGAGGGTGATGGCAATAATTTAAATGCAATGGTTCAAG
This sequence comes from Platerodrilus igneus, assembly GCA_036346225.1. NCBI lineage: Eukaryota > Metazoa > Arthropoda > Insecta > Coleoptera > Lycidae > Platerodrilus > Platerodrilus igneus. Next base: position 1,998,027 of record JARFIW010000739.1, read on the forward strand.
CGTGTGGATAGACAATATTTCGAATGGGAATGTAATAATCCTGAATTGGGGGAGGATAATTTTTATTCAAATGGATGGCTTAATGCATGGGAAATTTTAGCTAATTATGAATGCGTCAATGCGAAGAAAATAGACCAGGTCAGATTTTTAGTTATAAGACATTTTCTTTTCTATTTTTTTTATTTGAATATTGAATTTGCTTAATATAAAATGAATGTGAAAAAGTCAACAAAAAAAGGACTTGAATACGTATAAAGTGTGTAATATGATAAGAGGTTTCGAACGTTCCACACTTCTTTTTTTTTTATAAAAATAATAGGTTTTTTTGATGACTTTGAGTTTGAGTAAAAAGTATATGATTTTTAATAAATGAGATTCACAACATTAATTAATTGAAAAGTGTATTTAAAATAATTTACAAAGACTGTACATAATATTTGTTTCATTATATAGAATCGAATTAACTGAATTTTATAATTCCAAATAAATGCTAGTCGAGGTCATAAGATAAAGTTAATGGGAGTGATTTGATAATTTAAACAGTTCAAGGAGGAGCTGTAAGTTGAATACGAAATTGATAACGAGTAAGGCGGTAACGTATGAAATTTTGTTATTGGTCGACAAGGTAGATTCAAGATAAAATCCAGTTAAGTTTCTGGAGGGAGCTTATAGCAATATTAATAAGACAGCCCAACGTCGGAGAACGATAATTACAATTCCAGTTTAAGCATAGCAATATATATATATATATATATATATATATATATATATATATATATATCAAAATAGTTAATTGTGAATAAATCTATTAACAATTTCCGTATACGGATTATATTCAAACATTGAATCACGGCTAATTAAAGCATAAGCCTTCATCGACGGTTCAATGTAGGGTACCGATTTATATACCTGCGGACGAGTCCATATATTTTGAGAGGAACCCGCATTTACTTTTCATAAAACATATCCTAGGGCTATTCGTTTTACTAACAACTTAAACCTTGAACCAGGTAATTAGATTGCTATACCTTTAGGGTAAATGTTTTCAGGGTAAGAGAATTAGTAAAACATTCTAAAACTTTCCAATACTTTGGCTAATTATTGTAATTCGAAAAGGTAAGACTAATAGCCTTGGCGTACTAATTTTTTTTCTGTAAGGACTTGCAAAGGGGTTTGTAAAATCTGCGCATGCGTTAAGTACTGTTATTTAAGTTTGGTTTAAGAAGGCTTCAGTTTAAAAGAAATTTTTGAACTGATCAGACGTGTTTTTAAAATAATGGAATTCTCTGGTTTCGATGATACGTCAGATGTGAGAGAGCCGCAAGTAGACGTTGACAGATTAGTGGAAAAAATTACGTACAATTTAAGCGAATTCGTATTGCTTGCTATTGTTTGTACAGATCTGCAGCAGGAATTATGTAATTAAGCAAAGGCTATTGATACGTTCGTATATGTTTTAAATAATTATAGTACTAAATACGTAAAAATGTAACTTTCCAGTCTTTTTTATTCAGAATTGCTTGCAATTAATTTGTTGAGTTAGCAAATTATTTGTATTTTTGACTGTATGTAAAACCGTAATATGAGAGGTTACTTGCAAATATGAATGGGTTAATAAAATAGTAATGCGGAATTAATAAGAGGAATGCATATTCTTCGTCCTGACGATTTGAATTGTACCAAAAACAAGGTAATCATTTTTAAAGCCTATTTGCAAATAAATGGAAAGATTAACGATCGGTATATGTATAGATTACTTTAATGAATTAATCTGTGCAAATACAGTACCTTAATCAATGTTACTAGAATGTTTAAGCAAATATCTGAGATTGAGAAAAATAACAATTTATTTTGCAAACGATTGCATTAGGATTAATGGATTATTCTAGTAGATTTATGTAAATATCGCCATAAATTAGAGGAAGAATTTGCAGATCCGGTGGTCCTGTGGAAGGATGCCGAGGTCCTGCAGAAGGATGTCGGGGACCGACGGTCCAGATCAGGGTGTCGAGAGCACGATCCATGCCCAAAGCTAAAAAATGATTAGTTGAAGAAAACTATTGTTCAAATTTAAGATCACAATATTATTTAATACTGTTACTAGATGTGCGAATATTTTTTTGCATGTATGGTAGCGGTGGTGGTGTGTGGTGACGGTTCAGATCAGGGTGTCGAGAGCACGATTCATGCCGGAGGCTAAAAAATGCTTAGTTGGAAAAACTATTGTGCAGATTTAACATGACAATGTTATTTAATTCTGTTACTAGAAGTGCGAATATTTGCTAATATAGTGGTGGTGTGTGGTGGCGGTCCAGATCAGGGTGTCGTAAGCAAGATCCATGCATGAAACTAAAAATGCTTAGTTGACGAAAACTATTGTGCAAGTTTAAGATGACAATGTTATTCAATACTGTTATTAGATGTGCGAATATTTGCTATTATGGTAGACGGGTATAAAGTAAGATAAAGGCAAATTAGAATTTAATTAAATTATCCATGTCTGGAGCTAAAAAATGTTTAGTTAAAAAAAACTATTGTTCAGATTCAAGATGACAATGTTATTTAATACTGTTACTAGATAGGCGAATATTTCCTAATATGGGTGTCCGAGCAAGGAGGAGAGCAAGGAGGGAGCAAGGAGAAAATCCCTCCCAGCAGATCCGCCTTATGGAAATTTACATGTAAAACCTAGGCTAGATCAAACCGTCGGGATCGGAATTTTTTGCAGGAAACCTATACGTTGGTAACCGTGCAACTGTATTGATAAATACTATAGATAACAAAATGTAGATGTAACATACCTATTTTTCTTACCTTAGTTATGGGATATGTCTTTCCTCTGTCTGACACATGGGCTCCTTATGGAGTGCTCCTTATGAGAATCAACCTTAAGTTGTGACGTCAGAGGTAAAGTGATAGCCCTGTATTTGTCCTACTTATTACCTATTGTAGAATACAATAATAAAAGTAAGATATTATATTGCTCAATTTCTTTGAATATAAAGCACCTAAGATAAAGAATGGTTAAAGAATGTACGAATCTATTATACTTTGTTTCGCCTTTTGGCTGCATCAAATTTTATTTTAGTATTGGAATTAAGGGTTTTCTAATCAAGTACGAGAAAGTTTTTCTCATCCTAAAAGTAATTAAGCTACTACGTACAAAGTTTCGTGATTCTAATTTTCCATCAACCAGGAGATAATAATCCGACTATCTAGTGCCTATATTCCGCATACGCACGTATTTCTCACAGAAAGGAATGTTGTGTGGTTAGCGCTGCTAGTCACGAGACGCGTGGTTATCGAGCGGGTACGGACAGGTTTGCGGGAAGGCGAATTTCAAAACAAAGGACCTAACTTCACAATAGCGATCGAACAGTATTGGACACTGTGTTGGCTATATCACCGCACGCGAGCTGAACACAGAAAAAAAGACAGAATTGCAGTTGACTATATTAAAGTACAGGAGCTGGAAATAGAACGAACTCAGAATCGCGAGAAAATACAAACTCATTTCTTGTGCTAACCAACAATCTGTACTTTCATTGGATAAACTAAATTTGGAGATTCTTTTACATTCAAAACTCGAAATACAGAATTCCATTGGTTAAAGACATCACTAAGGCTTTTCAACACATGAAGAATGGGAAATGGAAGTGTATAAATAAATTTGTAAATTCTCCGAAAGACTTTCGTTAGTGTTCACCATAGCCCAAGGAATCCTCTTGCAGTGCTCCCCGTAGCCTGCAAAACCTTCAACGAGTAGCACTCTCCATAACCTGCTATACTTCGAAATGCAGTGCTCTCCATAGCCTGTGTACTCTCCGACAGTGACGCTGTGTGCCGCCCCACCTAAGGCACGTCATTATAATTCATTGTAAATAGTTATAAAATCTACGTATGGATGGTAAGATTCGTTCCATACACCAGGCAAATCGGAAGCAAGCACAGAACGCTCTTCGGCGTGCGACCCGTTCAATCCAACCGCACCCAAGCCTTCTGTCGTGTCTGCCACCATCGCCAAAAGACGATATTCAAACCACTTATACTGCAAGTGCATCTCGAGAAGTGGTTTACTGTGATGTCGTCGACTTCATCTGCCAAGTGTATCTCCGGGACAACACCCCCGTAGAGTTTAACGGCGACTTCCTCAACGAGGCGTAAGGCAATACTTCTACGACGTCCACCGAAGGGTACCAAAGATCACCAAAGACGTTTGGGCTTCCTAGACTTGTAAATATTTTCTAATCATTACCATCCAAGTTCTTACTGGACCTCACAAATTAATTCCGAAGCCTCCCGAAGAGTTCCGAAGACAACCGAAGATTTCTGCATCCTCTATACTTGTAAATATTGTAAATTAGTAGTTTCTAATTTCAAATCATAACTCTTTGTAACTTGAAGTTGTGCCAAAAGTAAAACACGAAAACTTCCGAAGAGTTCCGAAGACCACCGAAGTCGTTTTTACAGCCTTCAAGCTGTATAGACATTTAGTTAATAAGTGTTTAAGTTTATTTTGGTTCCACAAGCAAGCACCAAGCCTTCCGAAGAATTTCGAAAATTACCGAAGACTTCCGAACTGCTTCAACTATTAAAAATCAGTCAATTTTACGTTTATTTTCATGTATTTACAAAACTTATAATTATTTTTGTGGTACTTATTAAACAATTAATCAAGGCAAGCCTACCTGCTTTCAGACGCCTCCTACATGAACAATATAAACGGCTGCGCTTTAGATCCAGCAAAGTGATCCCTTTCCATCTTTATATCCCTTCCTCATCAAAAGTAGCAAATATACGTGAATAGAAATTAGTAATACCAGCCGCTAATAGACCTGAAGTTTTAAAAATGTTTTCTGACAACCCTACCTCCTCATATTTAGTCGTTACAAAAACTACAGTAAAGATATCCAATTTATATTACTGGCCTAATTTAAGACATTTAGTTTGGCGACATATTAAAAATTTAAAAATTTACGGGGCATAGAAAAGTTTACAGGAAGCTCGATTTGGTTTGATAGGTGCTTTATAAAAGTAGCTTAACCATTTCAATTAGTTTATTTCTTTTAAATTTTCATCTTCTACTCTGTTATTATTCCATAACCCACTACATCCTTTATCATGGACTTGTACTAGCCCATTTCGTGTTATTTAGTGTCAGAATTTGAAAAAAGAAGAAACTACTTTGACGCAACCCTGACCGTGACCCCCTAAACGCGAGGGGAGGCGGCCGTGACTCTAGCGAACTAGCAAGTAAGCCCGTGGCATTGTTGTTTCAATGTGTGCCAGACTCTTACACGAAGAATACCCATAACAGTAAAAAATCTGCTTATGCTCGTAGATGCGCTTGATTCTACCGATTCAAAAATTTCTTCTACTTCATTCTAAGATTTCAAACTGGACGCTTAGAACTAATACCACTGCCTGGAAGAATACCAGTTTTACGCTGTTTGTGGAGTGCTTGTGAATTTTTAATTACTCGATTGAGAAACCACGTTTGATAATCTTTCTCGGTAGCACTTGCGCTTCTATTTCAAAAACCCGTAGTAGAATACCATATTCTGCGTTACTAAACACTGTGGCAGCTTTAATAAATTCTATACATAAGCTAGGTACAAAACATGCCAAATGTACGATAAGTGACCTGCTGCGTGACATTTGTTTTACATTTCTAGCATACTGATTTGTTAAAGAATGTTCACTGTACTACATATTTGTAAAAGGATATACATCAGAATAACTCTACAGCACTAACTCTTGAAAATTAGACAAGAGTTCATATGAATAATTTGCTTAAAATGAGTGTGCGTGTGCGTACGAGCGTGTGTAAGCGGGTGCTTGTGTGTATGTGTTGGTGTGCGTGCGTGCGCGTGTGCGTCCATGAATGTATAATAGGAGGTTTAATTGCTGAATATTAGTTGCAATTTCATATATTATAAACATAATAAATTATTGTATGAAATGAATATCTGTAATATTGTTCTCTGTAGATTAATTAAAGTACTAAGTAGAAACAAAAGTCATATTGAAGTAGAAAAATCAATCCTTATTTACTGTTCGATTTATTAAATCAATGATGTGTATGCGAAACATTACGGTCTAAATATGATTTCTTGCAAATAAACCAGACGGTCGAAATACCTTTTTTGGAGTAAGGTACAATAAAGATTCCTTTCTTAAATGCTTGTATAGCATATTCTAGTGTTCAGATTGTTGAGCACGAAGTTGTTATGCGATTTTTAAAATATACGAAAATCATTAAGGTTTAGGTCGGGGTCGTACTGACCATGAGATGTAAATATCATCCCTTGACCTGTTAATTTATTTGTTATTTGCTGCACCGCGTAAGAACTTCCATTGATAAGATGCAAACTTTTTAGCGTATTCTAGAACACTTGCAATAAACAAACGGATGTATACCGTTATTCACTCCAGTTTTATGATATTCCAAATGAATAATAACGGTTTCCTTGCCCAAACAAGCGTCCATTCTCTTGGCTTTAGTTCACCTTGGATTGAATACTCATACAATTGACTGCTGTTTTATTATAGATTCATATGCATCTTTTATAACCACAAACAATGTTATATGTTAAATTCGATGTTCCAGGAGGTTCTTTTGATCTTGGTTAAAATATGTGTAATCTGACGAAAACATAATAATCTTTTAACACTTAGGTGACCATTTGAACCGTATCTTTTTGGTTCTATATGGATGTCAAAGTGTGGCGTTATTCCCCTATATGTTACATAAAAATGTGTGATTTTTATTTTTCGTACAGCATAAATGTTGTTAGCTATTTTCGAAGTTGTGGATCGATCTTTACTAAAGCTACTACGACCAAATTAAAATTTTTAATACTAGCAAAATGTAGATGTTTTTGATGCCGCATCATCATCAAAATCATTTTTAGATCGACGGTGCACTGTAAGCTGCGTATGATTTAAATTCATATATCTTCAAATATTATTTACTTTCAAACTATGCTGTAATCGAACTGTTTAATAATTTACTACTTTGTCACATTTATTTGCAAAATAGTTGTTGAAATTTATTAATTACAGTAGATCAAGCATTTGATTCCGAATTCTTGCGACATTGCAAAATTTTAGCAGTAGCGCCTACTTGGTCTCCTTGGATAGAGTATAAAACCGACGTTTTTTAAGTATCGTTTTTTTTAAATAAATGTCCAACAAGGCAAAGTGATTATAGTCATTAAAGTACCTCCTCAGCAGAACAAAAGATACGATTTGTTTCTAAGAATATTATCTTAAGTAATGAAAAATGTTTAAAAATAAGCAACAAGTTACTAACACAATTTATACACAAACAAATTATAACACTATAAAATACAGATCAACATAGAGTACTTACCGATAAAGGAGATGTTTCGGAGATATTTCAAGAGAATCGATCCAGGAATCGCCTTTTTTATATGTTCGCAGAGATAAAATTGGTCCTTTCCACATTCGGCTTCAATCAGGTTATGTATGGCGTGTGCTGCAGCATAGACGGCATCAACTAAAAATTTAAAAACGTTTGGAATACAAAAGCTTTTAAAAATAATTGAGATGTTGAAATTAATTATTAATCTTAGCTAAGCATATACAAGACTGTCCAAGGACTTATCTAACTTGTGTAAACATTGATGTTCTGCTCTTATAACAAAACTACAATGAGCAGTACAAGCCATATCAGATAAAATTCTTATTATTACAATGATGTGTGTATACTTAGTATAAACTTAGTACAAAATATAAAAATTATAGTGTCGTATATTTGTTCTCTTTAGAGAATGCGCATTTTATCAATACAACAACCAATATTATCGTACTCTGTTAATTTCCTATGGGATTGCGAAGAACAAGGTGCAACGTTGTACACGGAGTTGTTTACTACTCTATGTGCTCTAAACGGTGTATGACCTTAATAATATCCTTCTATGGTGCTGCCACTACTTAAACATACTCTGGTTATACAAAAATAGTTTATTGCTTTTTGTTTAATGTTTTCCTATAGAGAAGGTAAAGAACATACAAACTTCAACCTAGTACACTACAGTCACGAAGCAATAATAAAAATTGTTAAGAATGGAAGACCTTATCCCGATTTACCTGAATTAATTACCAAACATAAAGGTAATAAGGAAGAATACAAGCGGCATTTTTCTGTATCCTAATACACATCGATTCCATGGATTACAGGAAGTTCGATTTTAAACTAACTCTTCTGTTGGCCCTGTTTATTATTTTCGAATGATAATTGCGTGTAGACTAAAAATGGGTTTTCCAATCTAAGGTCTTCTGCACAACACAGCCACGAACGGTTTCAAGCGCATGTTGATTGCTTTGTAAAATGTAAATTGTTTGGTAAAGAGTAAATCGATGTTATGATTGATTCACGATACAAGTTGAACATAAACCAACACAACGAGCAGGTAAAAAAAATAGAGACATATTTAAAAGACTTATAGATGCGATTTGCTTTTTACCCAAACAGGAGCTACCTTTGAGAGGCCATGATGAATCAAGTACATTTTCTAACAAAAGAAATTAGTCAGAATTTTTAGACGCCCTTACAGTATATGATCCCCTTCTTCATTAGCATTTAGAAAATGCAACTGTATTTCGAGGTACTTCTCCAACTGTACAGAATGACATTGTAATAGCATTAAGTAATGTTATATTAGATGAAATAAAAAGAGAAATTGATACGGCTACTTTTGTATCTATTATGCTGGGTAAAACATCAGACGTAATAATCAAATTTCAACTGTCAGAACTGTGATAAGTTATGTCAGGGATGGCATTCCTTGTAAGCTCTTTGTGGATTGTGGGGTTTAAAGACGTCAGCTCGGACAGAACTGCAAATTGATTATTTAATCATGTAACTGACATAAGAAATCTAACTTAAATGCCAAATTAGTCGGACGTAAGACGTGGTTTCTGTAATAAGTGTCCACTTAAACGGACTTCAGAGCAAAGTTATAGAAGTATACCCAAAAGCTCTATTTACGCATTGCTATGCGCACGTGTTAAACTTGGTTCTACAACAAGGTTTGTCTAACATCAAAGAGTGCAGAATTTTCTTTTAAACACTTAGTGGGTTGTCGGCATTTTCTTCAAACTCCTCCAAAAGAAAGTTAAACTTCAAGGTTTTGTCCAAAAAATTACCTACAGTGGCCCCTATAAGATAGAACTTTACATTCCGGTTAGTCTATACGGCCAACAAGTATCATAAGCAACTCGTTGAGTTTTTTGATCGGCTAATTAATAACTCACGAGAATGGGATGCGGATGCCATTGTAAAGGCAAAGGGGATTTTAATCATTTTTAACATATTTTGAAACACCTCTTTGTTGGAAATCTTTACACAATTGTTTTCCTACACAGATGCATTGTATAATGTTTTGAAGACAACAGTAGACCTTCTTTATTGTAGTACAAAAATAAGTGATGTTGTTCCTCAATTACAAAAAACAGAGATGATGTAAATTTTGAAGCACTTTGGAAATCGGTAACATCTCAAAAAATAGACAACGATACAGAATCAAGAAGTAAAAGGTGTCGAAATTATTGTGGTAATTTGATTTATTGCCGAGTATACTTTGAAATTATTGAAAACATAGTAGAGCAGATAAAAACAAGAAATGGTTCGTATTTCAAACTGGCATTTTTCCATCTCCTCACCCATAAAAAATTTGAGCATTACAAACAAAATTTTCTTAATGAAATTGTAACTACCTAAAGGTTAACTTACGGAACCACATTCGATTACGTTCATCTTAAAAGTAAATAAACTGTTATAAATATTTATGGTTCCGAGTTAGGACCGTGTCATTTTATAAACTAAGGTCGACGTTTCGCCCACTTTTGTAAGGGGCTTCATCAGGACCAAAAAAAAATTGAAATGTAAATATAAAATAATAATAATAAAAATAAGAATGATAAAATATTAATTAGACAAGTGTAAAAAGTATGAAGAGTTACTTCTGAACTAACAGACTTACCAGCCCATTTAAGCCAAAAGATGTCTTGTGGCAAAGTAACTGGTGAAGGTAGCGAAAGTGATAGTTTATATAGGGCTAGAACTTGATGCTTGAGAGATCACAAATAGAAATAAGTGTGTAACGGATTAGTGAACGTTTCGGTTCTGCTTTTGTGTACATAGGCTCGTTTTCCAAATGGGAGGAAAGTTGTAGTCATCGTCTTTGGAAACGATGGCTCTAGAATTCGCAGACCTTAAACCAAAGACTTGGCTCCATTATGTAGATGACACTTTTGTAATCTGACCCCATGGACACCAAACGCTCAATAATTTTCTAGATCACATAAACAATCAACATTAAGATATTAAGTTTACTATAGAAATTGAAAAGAACGGAACTCTGCCATTCCTTGACATTCTGGTGGAGCGTCAACCGAACGGACGACTAGGTCATTCCGTATACAAAAAACCAACACACACAGACAGATACCTATATGCATTGTCACATCATCATTTGTCACAAAAATCATCGGTGATCAACTCTCTAGTCCACTGTGCAATTAAGGTTTCTCAACCAGAACATTTATCTAATGAACTGATCCATCTGAAAACCAGTCTTACAAAAAACGGCTATCGCAACTCAGATATAGGCAGAGTAATAAGCCTGCATTTGCATCCAACACGAACCTCCAAACCACGCTGTAATTTAGACAAATGATCTTTAGCAATCTTTCCATATATACACAGAGTAACAGACCGAATTGGCAAAATTCTACGTAAACACAACATCAAAACAATCTATAATTTCACAAATATTACCAACCCCAAAAGATCCCTAAAATAGTCTTAAAGCTCGAGGCGCATATAGTAAACCTTGCAGCTGTGGTTTAGTGTACATAGGAGAAACAGGACGGTCAGTCCAGACTAGACTAAAGGAGTATAAGCGATGCTAAAGAACAAGTCAGTACAATCGTTCAGGTGGCCGAACACCAATATGAAATAGGCCATACCATTAACTTTGACAAGACGAAACTAATTTTTTTTTTTATTTATTCTAACGTTACAATTAGTCTCCTACCTAAAAAATTACAGCAAACCTGTTACTCCTTAGAAATCTAACAGAATTATTTGCTACCTTAAGTTATATTGGTTAGTCTTATATTATTTGCGTTTGGAAATACTCTTGTTTGTGTGTGTGTGTGTGTGTGTGTGTGTGTGTGTGTGTGTGTGTGTGTGTGTCTGTGTCTGTGCGCGCGTGTGGCTGCGCAAGTATGTTTGTTTCTGTCTGTGGTAGTGTCCTTGGGACTGTTTTCCTTCCAAGCTTTTGACCGTCAACAGCCGGAAATCAAAAACCGAGAAGTTCACCTTCCTGTACGTGTCCTGGCCGTCAAGGGGTCTATGTACAGTTCCTGGTGTGTATGTGTATGTGTGTGTGTGTGTGTGTGTGTGTCTGTGTCTGTGCGCGCGTATGTGTGCGTGAGTGTGTGTTTCTGTCTGTGGTAGTATCTTGGGACTGCTTTCCTTCCCAGCTTCCGACCGTCGAGAGCCGGAAATCAGAAACCGAGAAGTTCGCATTCCTGTACGTGCCCTGGTCGTCGGCAGCAGGAAACCAGAGGGATCACGTACAGTCCCTGGTGTGTATGTATGCATGTGCGTGTGTGTGCGTGTGCGTGTGCGTATGCGTGTGCGTGCGTGTGCGTGTACGTGTACGTGTACGTGAGTGTATGTGCATGTTTTGGAGTTTGTATGTGTGTGTTTTGTCGTGCCGGTATGCTATAATGGTGTGGGTGTTTGTGTTTTCAGGTATGTGTGTTCGTGTGCTTATGTCTGTGGGGAGGTCTTTGGGACTGTTTACTTCTCCCGATTTCCAATCGTCGGTAACCGGAAATCAGAAACCGAGAAGTACGCATTCCTGTACGTGTCCTGGCCGTCGGCAGCCGGAAACCAGGGAGGCCACGTACAGTCTCTGTTGTATGTGTGTGCTTGTGCGTGTGCGTAAGCGTGTGCGTGTATGTGTGTATATTGTCGTGCTGATGTGTTGTAATTATGTTGTCAGAATATTTCTTCAGTAGTAATTTCTAGCTGCGCTACAACATTGGAAATATAAACATTATGTTACTGAAGCTGTATGCTAGATTTTTTAAAGCAATTACGAATATGGTTTGTATTTTCTTCTGTTTATTTTAGTTAGTTGTATTTTTTGGTTAGATGGTTAGTTTTGAGTCCTTTTCCTACTAATGTTTGTATTCTAATGCTATTAAGTGTTCTGGGGGAGACTTGTGTTGAGGTACGTTTGCCGAACCTTTGCCGTTTTCACTATTTTCACTTCGTTTTCACTGGTATCACTCCCGGTCGTCAGGATTCACGAGCCTTCTGGTAAATCTTTAGGAGACACGTGGTTCCTGGTATGTCATTGGAAGAATGCCGTTTGTTTGTTGTCGGTTCCTATGTGTGTTGGGTGGACTGTGCTTTTGTATTGCACATTCGGTGCGTTACGTCAAACTTCTGTGTTTCGTGTGATCTGTGTTTGTGGTATTTGTGATGTGTGGGGTTTGTATGCTGTTTGTGTGTGTCCTGTCAGAGTCCGTTTGTTTACCTTTGGTGTAGTATAGTGGTAGTTTAGTGAGTGATTCTGTTTAGGTAAGGGAATATGTTTTCATTCCAGAGCATGTCCAAGAGGGGTATATCCCGTAGGATTGTCCTGTCCATTCCTAGGTCCTGTTGAAATTTGGTGCAGTGGAATACCAGATGTTCTGGTGTCCCCACTTTACGAAACTAATTGCCAGAATTCCATTTTTCTACAATAGAAAAATCAGAGAATTTATAGAAGTCATTAAAAATTCTAACAATTTAAACAAGGACGATGGCTACTACCTTTCTCACATTTGGAAAACGAGCCTATGTTCACAAAAGCAGAACCGTAACATTCACTGATCCGTTACACATTCCTCTCTATTCATGATCACTTAAGCATCAAGTTCTCGCTCCATATAAACTACCACTTTCGCTACCTTCATCAGTTACTTTGCCACAAGACACCTTTTGGCTTACATGGGCTGGTGAGTCTACTAATTTAGAAGTAACTCTTCATACTTTTTACACTTGTCTAATTAATATTTTATCATTCTTATTTTTATTATTATTTTATATTTATATTTCATTTTTTGCCTGATGAAGTCCCTTACAAAACTGGATAAAACTTTGACCTTAGTTTATATAATGACACGGTCCTAACCCGGAACCATAAACATTTACAATGACTCCGGCCGTAAAAGCCTCCGACAATATCATAAACTAAGTGTTGTTTATACAAGTACCGAATTTCAGGGTATGTCCATTTTGAAGTTGCTCGGTTTATGAAAAACAACGATTTAATATCTGGACTTAAAGAAGTGTTAAGTTGGCAGAGCTTATTTTGACAGTTCCCGGTACTACACGCTCCGTGGAACGTCTATTTTCAGCTTTAAAGCGAATTCATTCATACTGCAGGTGTACCCAAACTCAAAACCGTTTTAGCGGATTAGGTTTAATTTCAATTGAGGAAGAACTGCGGCACAACTTAAAAATGAATAACTTAATGCTTTAGTGATTGAAAAGTTTTTAACTAAAACAAGAAAATTAGTTAATTTGTAAATAAATAATAAAGGTTTTAGACATTTTCAATAAAAAGTTTTCTTTATTGTTACGTGGAAAAGATTAAATACATATAATTAATTAATTTAAATTGTTCCCTTATTATTGAACAATTCAAGGGTAGCATGGAACAACAATAGTGCGGATTATTTAGATTTTACAGCAGTGTTATCGCTGCCTTAGTTAACAGGAACGTATATGAATGCGCGAGTACAACAATTTTGTTCTCGTAAGTTGGCAGCAGTTCCGGTTGAAGAAGAGGGAGCGGAACCTCACCAATACACTTTGGCGTTAGTCAGAGCAGTACAAGAAAATTCAAGATGTTTATACCGTTATTGATATTTTTTTCAATATAAATACATGTACCAGTATACCAACTGCCCACACTATTAAGTACTACTTTTTATTGCAATTGGTCATTCCAAAATTTGTATAATAAGCTAAAAAAATGTACAATTTACAACTCTACGTCTTTTTAAATATCATTTACTATTTACAGAGCTTTTGAATCCGAATTGAAATAAATATTATCACCAAATTTGTTCATTACCAAAGCTATAACCCTTTTAAAATCTTTTATAGCAATTAAAGCCAGCAAAAAATTGTATATTACTATGAATGTTTCATTGGACGTTCAAAGAATTATTCCCCTTTTTAAAAGTCCTTTCACGTACCAACAAAATTTTTGCCGATCTTTTACACGAGATATTCAAATTACAAACAATTTTTAAGCTCAATAAATATTCAAGATAATGCATATAATATACTATGAATTAAAAAAGTTAAATAATTAAATTCCGAGTTTTAATTCTTCTGCGGCTTCTTATTGGAGCTTCCTGATCCAAATCAGTTGCTAGTTCAGTGGTTTCAAGTCGTTGACCCGTAGCTCAGCTTGTAACCAAGTATTTCGAACAGTGTTCCAATAATTTAATGTTTTAACGTCGTAGTTTAATCTTAGTTCAGTTTTAATTTAGTTGATTATTTAGCTGATTTGTTAGATGATTTTTTAGTGGATCTACTAGAGGTTTTCCCGTGATTTCTTAGATGATTACTTAGATGCTTTTTGGCTTATTTTTAGAACCGTATTGTACCAACGGCAGAGTTGTACGTATTTCAACGGGTACTTTTACTGTTTACTTCACTTGAAATTTTTTAATTTCAATTATTTTATTTTATACCACTAAGTTTGCATTAAAGTCCAGTATTACATAATTAAATTGGCTTGACTATTACAATTCGCGCGTCGTCTATGGAATGCCCCTTCTTTATGTCTTCGGGTGCGTTTTAGAGACAAATTTGTTCCCTCCTTTTGTTATTAGACTATGGAGAAGGCGTTTCACTTTTATGCGCTATCAGCAACCTGTTGGGTTTTATTCGGTATTGCACACACTTTAGACGTTTAAATTAGCACGTAGACAAAAGCTTTGTATTATGGATTTTATCACCAAGTGGTATTTTGTACCTTTTAACTTGCACGTAGGCGTAATTTTTAGTCTCCATAGCTTGTTTACCTAAGTTGGTTTTGTTAAATGTGGCAATTTCTACATTTCAAATGTCACGTACGCTTTCGCCTCAATATCTATTCCTAATTGCGTTATGAAATATTTTGTGTATCAAAAGTTTGTTTATTACAAACTGGTATAAATTGTATGCGTTTTATGAACTTCTATTCCTTACGGAAATGCGTGGAGTTTTAAAGAGATTTCATTTCCCGTTTATTTTACTTTAAATTGTTATTATATCATGTACAAAGGACAAAATACCAATAGTATTAGAATGCTTGTTTGTTATCTTTCAAGTTCAATTATAAATTTGTTTGTGCTTGATAACGACTTGCCTTTGTCATAGTTGGTTCAATAAATTAAAAGAATATACTTCGTTGAGTATATAGAAGAATTTTATTATCAACAGGTTATGGGCCCAGGCGAATGCCCCGCGCTAACAGTCGTTTTAATTACGCGTTTATATTTTTAAAACAGTTAGTAGTAACATGGCAGATAATTATTTGGAAAGTGTTCCAAAATTATTGGGCCGCGAAAATTACGAGGATTGGTCGTTTGCCCTGGAAAACGTATTTGTTTTACAAGGTTTAACCAAAAGCATAGATGGTACCGAAAAAGATGCTAATCTAATCGCAAAAGCTAAAGCTAAATTGGTACTGACATTAGACCCATCATTGTACGTGCACATCAGGAATGCAGAAACGGCGATTGACCTTTGGACAACCTTAAAAAATCTATATGCTGACAATGGTTTTACAAGAAAAAAAGGACTCTTACGTACATTAATATCTTTGCGATTGGAAAATTGTGAATCCATGGAGACATATATAAATCAAGTTATGGAAACTTCGCAAAAGCTACGTCGTACTGGTTTTGATATAAACGAAGAATGGGTGGGATCGTTACTTCTTGCCGGTTTGCCAGAGAGATTTGCACCTACGATAATGGCAGTCGAGCACTCCGGAATTTCGATCACTATGGATTCTATAAAAACTAAGCTGCTTGATATGGATACCGACGGCAATACAAAAATAAATGCAGGAAATGTGTTTGTTGCTAAAGATAAACCACGTGCAAAGAAAGCGAAAGATAAATTTTCAGGTAGTACGACAATGTCCAATTGGAATGTTAATAAGTCGGTCAAAGATCGAAGTATCATTATTTGTTTTAGGTGTCGAAAACCTGGACATTTCAAATCGCAATGTCTTGATAAGGCACATAATAATTGTGTTGTTGCTTTAAGCGCAGTGTTTGCAAACGGACAATTTCAAGATACAGATTGGTATATTGATAGTGGAACCAGTTTTCACCTAACAGCTGTAAAGGATTGGGTAAGAAACGAAAGAAAACCTGAGGTAACAGAAGTTATGGTAGCTAATAAGTCAATATTATCTGTTAAATGCACTGGTGATATCGCACTAAAAACTATAATAAAGGAAAAACCGCTTAATATCATTTTAAAGAATGTGCAATATGTCCCTGGTTTTACTACAAATTTATTATATGTAGGCCAACTTATCAACAATGGTAACAAAGTTCTTTTTAATAAAACTGGTTGTAAAATTTATAATAGCAATAATGTATTAGTGGGAACGGCCCATTTAGTAAATAATGTATATAAATTAGATGTAAGCAAGCAATGTGCATTTTTAGTAGCACCTGATGTTACAAGCGGACTTTGGCACCGGCGTTTGGGTCATATAAACGCAAGTTATTTAAAAAAAATGACCACGATTGTAAACGGATTAGTTTACAAAGGATCGCCAAAAGATCTAACAACTAATTGTGAAGTATGTTGTGAAGCGAAGCAAACACGCTTACCGTTTCCAGATAAGGGCAGTAGAGCTACTGATTTGCTGGAAATTATTCACAGTGACATTTGCGGTCCAATGGAAAATAAATTCCATAGCCGGATCCAAATATTTTGTGACATTTATCGATGATTACAGAGGATGTGTCATATTTATTTTTTTAAAACCAAAGCTGAAGCTTTTGAAAAGTTTACGGTTTATAAAAAATTAGTGGAAAAACAAACTAGCAAACAAATTAAGATCCTTAGAACTGATATCGGTGGTGAATTCTGTAGCTTAGCTTTTGAGAATTTTTTAAAGGTTAATGGGATTATTCACCAAACGTCTAATAGTCATACACCAGAACAAAACGGGATGGCTGAAAGGTTTAACCGCACCATTGTTGAAAAGACTAGATGTTTGCTTTTTGACCATAAACTTAGTAAATTGTTTTGGGCAGAAGCATGCAACACCGCATGCTATTTAAAAAATCGCTCTGTGGCCTCAAGCGTTCCAAAAACCCCTTTTGAAATATGGAAGGGTAAAAAGCCAGAAGTGGGGCATCTACAGGTATTTGGTAGCCCGGCGTTCGTGCATGTTCCTAAAGCAAATAGGCAGAAATGGGACGTAAAAGCTGTAAAGCACATCTTAGCAGGTTATGCGGACCACGTCAAGGGTTATAGGTTATACAACCCAAATACACAAAAAATTATAATCAGTCGAGATGTGACTGTAATGGAAAATACTAAAGAAAAAGGTATTGCTATAGATTGTGAGTTTGAAGAATCGACATCAGTTTCAGTGGGGGAATTACCTACCGCTACTAAAACTGGAAACCTAAGTACAGGAGAGGAAAACACTATAGATTTTAGCAGTGATGACGATAGCGACTATGAACCGTCAATAAATGTAAGCTTGCCTCAAGCACCGTTACGAAGGACTCAAAGACCCCACAAACCTGTCATTAAAGACGATTCGGTATCTTATGTTAGCTAAGCGGCCTAAGTCATATTGAGTGATCCGATTAGTGTTTCAGATGCTTTGTCAAGGCCGGACGCTGCACTCTGGAACGACGCTATTGAAGAAGAATTGAAGTCGCTTGAGAAGAACAACGCTTGGGAACTTGCCGACATTGAAGAAAATTTTACCGTGGTAGGTTGTAAGTGGGTGTTCAAGAAAAAGATACATAGTGTTGGTGAGATTAAATATCGTGCGCGATTAGTTGCTAAAAGTTTTAGTCAGAAGCCAGGTGTTGATTATACGGAAACTTTTTCACCTGTAGCTAGATATTTGACTTTAAGATTGTTATTTGCTCTAGCTGTAAAATTAGATTTAGACATTAAGCATTACCACGTTTAAACGGCATTTCTTAATGGTTATTTAAAAGAAAAAATTTTCATGAAAATACCTGAGGGTTTTACATGTAAAGAGTCAAATAAAGTGTTAAAGCTTAATAAAGCTATTTATGGTTTGAAACAATCTTCCAAATGTTGGAATGACAGAATTAACACCGTTTTGTTAGAATTAGGATATAAAAAATCTAAACATGAACCTTGCGTGTTCATTAAACGAATTAACGATAAACTAACAGTTGTTACAGTATATGTGGATGATTTTTTCGTTTTTTCAAATGATAGTACTAAAAGTGATTTCTTAAGGGAGGAACTAAGCAGTAAATTTGATATTAAAGATTTAGGTGATATTAAAGAGTGTTTAGGAATTGATGTTAGTTACAACAAAAAGAAAGGGGTCTTACGTTTAAGCCAAAGACGTTACATTAATCAATTGTTGGAAACGTTTAATATGAAAGATTGCAATTTAGTTAAGACTCCAATTGAAACTAATTTAAAGCTTGTTCCTGGTGATCAGAATGCTACTGATTCTGTACCCTATCAGAATTTAATAGGGAGTTTAATGTATTTAGCCGTACTTACAAGGCCTGACATTGCGTTTAGTGTAAGTTTTTTGAGCCAATCAATCAGTCGCATACTGAAGTTCACTGGAAATATGCAAAACGTATACTTAAGTATTTAAAAGTTACTCAAGGGTACTGTTTAAGGTTCTCTAGGGAAAACACGGAGCTGGTTGGTTTTGCTGATGCCGATTGGGGCAGTAGTTCAATAGACCGAAAATCATATACAGGCTACGAATTCAAATTTTGCAGCTCGGTAATTTCATGGGAGAGCAGTAAACAGAGGACCGTGGCACTTTCGACTACGAAGGCGGAATACATGGCAGTTTCAGAGGCAACCAAGGAAGCTATATATTTGAAAAATCTGTTCTTTGAGCTCACCGGAAATGACCATTGTATTACGCTTTTTAGTGATAATAGAAGCGCCATAAACTTGTCAAATAACCATTCATATCATAAGCGCTCCAAACATATTGATATGAGGCATCACTTTGTTCACGAGGCAGTTACGAACAATTTGATTTTGCTAAAGCATGTACCCTCTGATATGATGCCTGCTGATTTACTTACGAAAGGATTAATAGCTGAAAAACATCATTGTTTATTAAATCTGTTGGGTATTATTAATATCAATGAATAATTAATTGTATTTTGTGTTCTTTTTTGTAAGTGGGGGTGTTATTATATCATGTACAAAAGGCAAAATATCAATAGTATTAGAATACTTGTTTGTTATCTTTCAAGTTCAATTATAAATTTGTTTGTGCTTGATAACGACCTGCCTTTGTCATAGTTGGTTCAATAAATTGAAAGAATATACTTCGTTGAGTATATAGAAGAATTTTATTATCAACATAGATATGCCTAAATTGTATTTATTTTAAGTTTATGACTGTTTTAAATATTTTAAAAGGGATTCGATTGCGCCTGCAATTACTTATTTTACCAAATGTGGTTAAGTTATTATAGAATGAGCTTCCTTTTATTAACTGTAGCGTGTTCTTGATTTTATACAGGGTAATTTGCACTTGCTTTCGCATAATGAGCGAATTATGTACATTTTATGATTTAAATATTTGGTTTTCTTGATTTTTATGATGTTCACATGAAGTATACCTCACCTGTGACCTTATATACCCTTAAATAACCCTATTATCATAGCTATATATATATATATATATATATATATATATATATATATTAGATAGTTAATTACACAAGGTAAGTTGATAAACACTATAGTATTACAGTGACCAAGATGAAATAATAACTTAGACTTTTATGCAAAGCCCAAATGATCATTTCAAATCAAGCTAGTAATTGAAAGAGGGAAAATATAAGGTCTTGGACAGGACTTAAACCTGTATATATATATATATATATATATATATATATATATATATATATATATATATATATATAACTGAATTACGATTGATGCTCTTATTAGGCGCTGTCCTAGAGCTTTTCAGATCCATTTTTAACCACTGTGTGAGGATATCTTTTTAAAGATATTGCTTAAAGTGGTAAAAAGGGTTTTAAAGTCCACAGTCAGCCGCTTATATGAAACCGTAAAAGGCTATATTTGTAAGCACGGTTATATTGAAAAGCTAAGCGACAGGGATTTCAATAAGGGTTTGTCAATTCAATGTAATATATACTTGCACAACTTTAAGCACAAGCGATTGTTAAAAGCAACGCTTTTTAAGTTAACTGACTGTAAACGTTTAATAAAGAGTATCGCGTTCGGTAAACTGAACAACAAAATAAGGGTAGAAAACGTTTAAAGCAGTTAAAAAAGGAGTGATGAGATTTGGAGGAAATGTAATTTGAAATCAACACGTTGCGCAACGTGGAATTGAAAGCACTACAAATTTTATGCACCTTGAAAACAGAGTTGCGGTTCAACAAACTTGAGATAAAAATGACTGTGTTATTCAGCTATTACAGATAGATTTTCGCAAGGGTTTTCACAATTTGCGCATATTAATATAACGCGTTGCCGTTGCTTTAGGTACAAACAAGATAATAAGGTATAATATTAATTTTAAATTGATAGAACAACAGACTTGGCGAATTAATAATTTACGAATGCGTAATGTTTATTAAACGTGATATTTTAATTTTTTGTTTCTAGAAATGTAGTTCAAACCCTGCTATTTAATTATAACCAAAAACAGAAATTACTTTCTTTAAAATAAACTAAAACATGTAATAAAGAAATACAGACATTAGTCATTAATTAGGACATACGTGGAGACAAAAGCTAATTATGTTAGACAATTAGTAAGAAAACGCGTTAGTCTTGTTACTAGACGATTCATATTTCGCTGACATACATAGGAATAGTTTCTCTAACCAATGTGTTTAAAAGAGGTGTGTGTACGAACGTTAATCAGTAGTCTGTAGTTATAATTTAATGTAATAACATATATTTTGTTTCTTGTATTTGCAGTAGAATGGCAAAATCTTTTTAAAAACAGTTTTTGTAACAACCGAAATATAAATGGCGCACAGACGGTAGGATATTCCGAGTAAATTTTATCGAAAATTTTTTGTCAGTTTCAATTGTTTTCGAAATACCTACTTGAGAATTTAGAAGCATCCCTAGGAAACCACAATTGTTGGAGAGCTATTCTAGCAAACGAATAAGTCATCTACTGTTGACCAACATTCTGGTACCCAAATCACAATCCACACCGCTAGCAGTCCCACAGATTTACGACAAAAGGATTGTTATTATTTAAAGGCTGACAAGGGGAATAGGTTGGTTATTCTAGATAAACTAGACTATGTTGATAGAGTAGAAAATTTGCTGTCTGAGGGTCCTTACAGACCAATAGTAAAAAAACGTAAAAATAAGGTTCCTTTAAATAAAATGATTAAATCAACAGAGTCAGTTTTGAAAGAATGTACAAACTTAATTTCGCCCACACTAAAATTAAAATTGACAATTTCAAATCCTGAAATGTCAAAACTTTACTGTTTACCAAAAATTCACAAAAATAATAAATCGATGAGACCAATAGTTTCAGGTATCAACTCACCGACTTACTATTTATCACGATGGCTGTCAAATGAATTTAACAATTTAAAGTTTAACAGTTTGTCTGTACAAAACTCTTTAGAGTTCATTAATAAAATAAAAAATATCACATTAGAAGAGAACGAAATCTTAATTTCATTTGATGTCAGTTCATTATTCCCTAGTGTTCCAATACCACGTACTTTAACATATTTAAAAAATGTTCTTATAGATAGTGATATTGATGATGATAAAGTTGAGGGCTATATCAAGCTTGTTTCGCATTGCATGTCCCAGAACTGTTTTCAATTCAACAAGTTGTACAAACAACATGAAGGCACAGCAATGGGAAATAGCCTATCACCTTTCATAGCAAATTTATTTATGTCTCGCATTGAGACCGAGTTAAAAGAAAACTCCAAATACTTCCCAAGAATATGGTTAAGGTACGTGGATGATATTTTTTGACACTTCTAAATCAAATGTTGATGCTTTTCTTAAAGAAATGAATTCAAAATTTCAAAGCATAAAATTTACGTATGAACTAGAGAATAATGGACAATTACCCTTTTTAGATACATTAGTAATTAGAAATGGTAATAAATTAGAATTTGACATTTATAGAAAAGAAACCAATGTAAATCGCTTCATTTTGTCTTCCTCTAATCATAGCATACAACATAAGTTGGCTTCATTTAACTTTTTAATTAATAGATTATTGAATTTCCCTTTAAATAAAAACAGATTTAATAAGGAATTTGCTCTTATTTAACAAATAGCGAATTACAATGGTTTCTCTTCTGATATTATAGATAATATTTTTAGAAAGTGTAAAAATAGGATCAACATCCGTAAATCAACGACTTTGCAATCAACCACCTCTAACGATAATGTTATATATGTTAAATTTCCGTTTCACAAAACCACAAAGGGTCTTGATAAAATATTCAAACAGTGTAATTTTAAAATTGCTTTCACTAATACTAATAAAATTAAAGATTTGCTAGGTAATCCAAAAGACAAGATGGAAAAATTGCAAAAGTCGGGGATTTATAAAATTAGTTGTGCAGGGCCAGGGTGTTTTCAAAAATATATTGGTCAGACCAAGAGGAATATAACAACAAGATTTAAAGAGCACATTGCTTACTTCAAATATGGTAAATATGAAAGGTCTCAGGTCGCCAAACATATATTTGAAAACAGCCACCCCTTTAAACTAGAAAATGTTAAATTGTTAAAAGCGGTACCAACGTTTTCCTCCTTAAATGCCTATGAATCAATTAAAATTGTTAAACATAAAGGACCCCTCTTAAACACCGATAAAGGGCCAATAGAGCCATCTGCTTTGTTTTCCCTATTGGTCAACAACCAATGAGAAAGCAAGATTAAATTGGTTCCGCTTCAGTAGATTTAGAATTAGTATAAATTAGGTAGATTTAAGTTATAATGTCACAATTCACTTGTTTGTTGTTGAGAACACCATCCTGCGGGTGAGGAGAATATCCTCGATAGTGTTTAAAACAACAATATAGTAACTTGTATGTTGGGAAGGTTCACTTCAGCCTAAGTGGTGAGGAGAATATCCTCTGAAGTATTCCAGAACAACAGCTAATTATTATTTAATTACAGATTTCCTACTGATGATGACCACATAGTGGTCAAAATACGTATCTGGTATTTTAAATATTTTTTGTGGTAAGAGTTTTTTCACTTTTTATTCTTAAATTAGCGTTAGACTGAAAAATTTTCCTCTTTATTGTAATTTATAAATTTAATTTTTTTATGTAATTTGCATTTAAAGCGCCACTCTTATATTCATTGTACCATCGTAATTATTAAATTACAGCATGCTTACTGCATACTTCAAATATCATCTTCGCAAAGCAGCAGCTCGCGACTTAAATCAATAACATTTCGTGATTGAATTTAACAATCTAACGAATCCCCGTTTTTATTAAACGCTACTTTATATACACAAATTTATCTATTTTTTAGAACCTAGTAGAATATGCGCGATTCCATTCTAAATAATAAACGCCTATTTTACATAATATTCTTGAAAATTCTCATAGCGTTCAAATGCGTTAAGTTCATTACCTCGTAATCTTGTTCCACTTATTCGTGACACGCGTTTCTTCTTCTTTGTTTAATATCTAAAGTTAATGCTCGCAATCTCCTTCTATCCTACAGTAAATGCGAAAATCATAAATATTTCTTATCAATTTCAATTACAATTTCTGTGTTTTTCAATGATAGGGCCGCTTCTTGGAATAAATGTTACATTAGATATTTACGTAGTTCTAAATACATATGACTAATATTTTAGCAAATTCTTTATTTAAAATAAATTTCTGTAATCCACAAGGGAATTAATTTAAACTTTAATTGCTTTTTAATGCAAAAGGGTTGCATTTTATAAAAAATATTTGCTTTTAATATCACAGCGTGTTTTTAACACACCTATTAAGGTTAGAATTCTGGTTTCAAATACACGAAATTACTTATTTTAATCCAAATGCGTAAAGCTAGTACTATTTTACACCATCTACAGCAAATAAAAAGCATTTTTATCAAAAAAGTATTGATAATTAATAAGTGAAAATAAATGGCTTTGTATTTATTTTAAAATGATCGATTTGTGTTTACATTGAATGCGTTCTACGGTATCTTACAATTAATTATTTTTACATATACAACTTACGTTACTTGCTATTTATTTTGCATACGCTTATACCATACAGGGCGATTATTTATACACCGGCAATTGCATTTCTAGTTTGTACATCAATAAATAAAAGTACGCTTGTATTATACACGGCGTACTGTGAATTTACGGAAAAGTCTATTTTCCCAGATACTATTATAATTTAGTGGGGTTTATTTGTAGAATTAGGATTACAATTTTCAATTTCACGAATGGTCATTGAAACCCAAATTCTGCAAATAAATCCCACCAAGCTATAAAAAAATCAAGAAAAAAATGCGTTTCCGTAAATTCATGGTTACGCTCTGTACAATACAATCGTACCTTTATTCATTGATGTACAAGCGAAGAATGCAATTACGCGTGTATAAATAATACCCTGTATGATATAAGTGCATTGTAAGTAAATAGCAAATAAGGTAAGCTGTATATGTAAAAATAATTGATCTTAAAATACCTTAAAAACGCATTCAATGCGTTTGCAAATCGATAATTTTAAGATAAATACAAAGACTTTTACTTTCACTTATTAATTAGTCTTTGTATAGCATAAAAACGTTGTAAATAAAAACATGTTCTTTCATTTTCGAAAAGAATTGAGAAAAATACATCAAATTCGTGTGAATAATTAATAAATAAACATTTATTTTAAGAGGCGGCCCGATTAATTAAAAAGCCCATAAAAATCATAAAATAATTGATAAAAAAATTGATTATATGTCGCATTAGTATGCGACGCTACAATAACCGTATATGTGTTAGAGTAGGACTAGCAACCCACGTCACTAATAACTGGAATGAGATAACGAGGTAATAATACTCGATAATTTTGAAACCTAATGAGGATTTTCCAGAATATTACGCCAAATAAGCCTATATTATTGGAAATGGAACCACGAAAATACTACTACATTCTAGTATTAGACAATTCGGTATATAAATGGAAGCGTTTATTTAAAAGGTTATTTAGTCATTCATTAATTCAATTGCAATGTGCTATCAACGACGCAGACAAGATGCAATTTATATTTATTGGAACAATCAATTTGTTTTTTATTACGTGATATTATTTAATAATTTAAATAAGCTCTATTTATGTAATTAGTTTGATGGAATATAAGTTCGTAAAATAACTTGACAGTAAATAACTAAATCTTTAATTTTTGATCAGTATAATTTTCACATGCTTACTTGTAGTGGCACCGAAAATGGCTAACGCCAAAAGCGCTCTGCTGTAATTTTTATATTTTTAACCATTATATAATTTTTACACGAGAATGCTTTCTGTTTTTGGATTTTATTTTGATTTAAGTTGCGAGCTGTTGCTTTGCGAAGAAGATATTTGAAGTATGCAGTAAGCATACTGATATTAAAAAAATGGAAATTATTAAATTTAATTATATATAATGAAGATGGGAAATGCTTCGATATAGAAAATAAAATTAAATAAAAACCCTTAACCACAAAAAATATTTAAATTACTAGATACGTATTTCGACCACTATGTGGTCATCATCAGTAGGGAAAAAAAAATTAGCTGTATAATTTACTATATTGTTGCTTTAAACACTATCGAGGATATTCTCCTCACCCGCAGGCTGGTGTTCTCAACAACAAACAAGTGATATAGAAAGCTTTTAAAATTGTTATTGAATAATCACGCCGAGGCTGCACGTTGGTTTCTAAATGGAGATTTTATGCATTATCTGGTAAGCTGATTTGGACGTTAATTTAAAATAAGAAGCTATTTAATTACTTATTGGATAAAAAAAACCTCTTCGTAGATTTTTGCAAGTATTAATTGTTAGTAACTGGTAGTTGAGTGTTGGTCATTTAAATCTAAACTAGAATAAGTGTTAATCATAAATTTTTTTATTTTTTGTAAGGATTTTTACCAGGAAAGTTTGTGTTCAGGGTTCGAAACACTCTGACCCTTTTAATAGATTTCTATCAGGGATTTTTTTGGCAAAAACAATTCTTACAAGCGTGAGAATCATAACCAGGGTAACCCATCAATATATATATATATATATATATATATATATATATATATATATATATACCTTCCCGAATAGCATTTATCCTCTTTAGTTGATACAGGAGTTACCTGCTCCTTTATTAATCCCAAAATAGTAACCAGATATTGGCCAGAAAAAGTAAAGTACTACCAAATACAATTTCAAATTGTTTTAATAAATCTAGACAAGATTGTTCTGTAATAATCTTCGGTTCAAAAATTATCAACAACCCCTAGAAAATACTTAAACTTAATTTTTAAATGTTTATTAGGTATAGATAATTTATAGAAATTAAAAGTCATGGTAGATTTGGAAAACAACCTCTTAATTACACTTTAAGCAAAAATTTATATTTACTTTCAGGAACTAACTACTGCTATAAATATAGTAAAAACCGAACCCCTAACGCAAAGGGAAAACAGATTCCATTAAAAGTTTCTGTTGAGAATGGAGAAATTGTTATACCCTCTATAAAAACAGAACATACAAGGATACAGGTGTGTCTAAATGTTTAACAATAGCAAAAAATGGTATAGCATTTACAACAATAAAAAATTTTTTGGATTCTCCTGTAACCATAAACGTTTACGGACCAATCGCTGCTTTCTCTTATCTAGCAAATCAAGTTCAATGTTCGTGCGAATTAAATCATTACGAGACCGAAACAAAACATTTTGATGCTTTTCTCATCAGAACGGATCCCATTTGGGTGGTCCAAAAAAAGTAGGACGCTTCGGACAAGCAAAAATGACGCATAGTAATTGACTATCGTCGTCTTAATGAAAAGACAATCAACGGTAAGTATCCCCTAGCGAATACCAATGATTTACTGAACAAATTTGGTTGATGTGAATACTTTACAACCCTTGATTTGACAAGTGGGTTCTATCAAGTCGAAATGGACCCAAAGGATGTTAAAAAACAACGTTCAATACAGAGAACAAACATTTTCAGTTTCTTAGAATACTCATGGGTTTAAAAATTCCCTTTCTACGCTTCAACGTGTAATAGACCATGTTCTACGTGGTTTAACAGATATTTGCGGAGCCTATATAAACGATATCATTATTTGGGGTGTTTCCCCTCAGGAGCATTACACTGATTTAGAGACAGTGTGTAAAGTATAAAGAAATTTAATTTTAAAATCTAATTTAATAAATGCGAAATATTAAGAAAAGGAAACGTGCTTCTAGAACACATAGTCACCCTCTGACGGCATAAAGCCCAATTCTGAAAAAATTAAAGCTATTAAAAACTTTCATCTACCGTGAGTATGAAACAAATAATTATTGCCAACTTATAATAAACTTTGCCGATTTAACTAAAATGCAAAAATCGAACACACCCTTGATTTTATCGAATGCTTTGAGTTGTGTAGAAATGTATAGTTCAATAAACCAATTCAATTCTCGGATTTCAAGCAACCGTTTGATATAACAACCGACGCTAGTAATGTAGTTATAAGTGCAGTTTTATCATAAGAACCAAATGATAAAGATCTTCTAATTTTATACCATTAGCCATTACAATGGTTATTTTCATTAAAGGAACCCAATTATAATCTTTTAAGGTGGAGATCAAAATTACACGAATATAACAATAATATTATTTATAAGAAAAGCGAATTAAATGCCAACGCAGACACCCTGTCACGCGTTGAAGTTCATTCTAAAGAAAATACTCAAAATCCGATTGTTGATAATGATCTTTCCCTGAGGAGCCTGCTAACGATGATGTCTTTGATAACCAGTCTATACTTGTAAACCTTGACGAAAGGATCACTTGAATGATTCCAATGAAATGATGCAACATTCCAACAATGACGAAGATCTGACCCTGGAATTTTTGATCTCATAAAATTATGGCAGAAATCAGTATTGACAACTGTAAATTTTTCAGCTTGTTTGCCAAAAACTTTATAATATCGTGACCGACAAAGAATGTACGATCAACCATCAAAAAATAATTTCGACTGTGATTAATCGATTTTTTAAAAAAATTTATTGTTCCCCAAGTACGTATTAGCAAAAAATGTTTATATTCCAGTATTTTGACAACTGGAAATTCCCCTTCAATTTGACTGTTTTTGGTTAGAAGTCTATGCTGTAGAAATATTATTTCAAAAGGTTTTTTAGGTCTGGCACTTTGAATCATATTAATATAAATGTCAAGGTTATCAATTTTCTCGCTTTTCAGCTTCTTTTTTTCGATTAATGCATAGCACCTATCTATTGGCGTCATCGAATAACCAGGAATTGGATAGAAAATCGCAACATATTGGAATGTATTAGTTACACATAACGAATCCAGGTATGTGAATAGATAGGGATTTTTATTTTAAGAGAAACAGTTGTCACAAAAGATTATTAATTTTGTTTCGGACTTCTTATATTTTTTGATGTAGTAATCTAAAGATGTAATGACTTCGTTCCGGCCTTTATTGGCAAAATTTTTCGTGTAAAGGAACATGGAGGCTTGATTTGAAATAATATTGTTTATCCCAAAATTGTATAACCAAAGTTGTCGTTTGTAATATTCCTCAGTAATGTTGGTGACTGGCAACGGCAAATTTTTTTGAAAATCAAAACAAATGACAAGCTCATCTTGATTTGAATTTCCTCGCTTTTCTTTAAGTTTGTCGAAAAAGATTTGCGCTTTGCGAAGGTGCAACTCTTTCTGAATTTTAAGCTGACTTATTTTATTTTCGTCTTTCGCAAATGTTGCTGAATGTAGATCGGCCATAAATTTTGTGCATGTTGTGCATATATCTTTTTTAGGACGTGCGAATGAATAGTTATAATCATTCACAAAAATCTTATGCAAATATCTATATTACATTGGATGTTCAGGATATTTAGTACAATACCGTTTGCGTAGGGAGGCAACGGTCAGGTCTGAGGATAGGTATTTTTTATATTTATTTTGACTTCGACTGTAGTGTAATTCCACCACGGGAAGGTTTTTTAGAAATAAATTAACATTTTGAATTGTTTTTTCTGGGATTCTGTTCTGCCTATTAATATGTTTACCTCGATAGTCTCTTACGTCTTCCACTTCAAAATTAAGAATTTTTTTATTTAATCTGTCCCTCTTAATACCATGTAAACGAAGAAACATTTTTTGACAAACGTCTATTCTTCAGTGTTCACTAATACGTTATATACGAAAACTTTTCGTTGTTTCCTTTTTTTAACGTGTCTCTTAGTGTTTCCCAAAGAAACACAACCTCGTAGAAAAATATTTTGTTAATTGTGGTTGGTGTTTTGAAAAGTTTTAAATGTTTTTTTGTGAATTTCCTCTGAAATATTTTCCTTGCACTTACAGCGACATGTTGGAATGTGTAACTGACGTTTTGCTAGGCCCCTTTCAACCTTTTTCTTAGATCGACGCCATTGAGAAGGGTCCGATCTTCTTTTTTTACCTGAATGTACTTCAATGCTTTGGGCAACTTCATTAACGGTTGACATTTGACCACTAGGGTTAACGTTACTTAAATGTATTGCATTTTTAATAACTTGAATAGAAGATTCGTCTTCATCCACACTATCATTACCGCTTGGCGGTAACCATTTATCCTCGCTGGCAGAGAATGGCTCTACTAGGCGTAATCATGTTATTTTAAGCGTTCTAGATTTACCAAATATTACTTACCAATAATACTTTCTTCGCTATCGGACATTACAAAACACACAAATTTATTTAATAATACTAATGTAATACACTTAACCATTTAACAGCACTGCTACAATAAACAGCTGTTGCGTACCGAACTTAGGGACTTTTTACACAGAAAACCGGGAATCCCAGCACTTGGGGACTTCTTGCACGGAAAATTAGGTAGATTTTAAATTTGCACAACCTAAAATAATGTACTTAGAGAATTTTTACAGGCAAACTAAGTATATCATTGAAAAGCTTGTGCTAATTCACGATAGATGGTGCAATTATCTCCAAATCGTGAAAATGTCACTTATGAACTTTTTGCACGAAGTCCTTCAATTATAGAATCGTATTCGTTTTAAATCTAACAATCAATCGTTCTCAAGATTTTAGCGTTTATCATTATATTTGATTCCGATCCAGCATGATAATTCGAAATTCTATACAATTTCACATAAAACAAAATACATTGTTATTTGTGACGAGTGTTATGCACAAACAAATGAAAGATGTTCGGAGATTTAGAATAATGCTTACTATTGCAAACAACTACTCCTGATTCGAGCAACAACCGGATGCCGATCCAAAAAAGTAACGGTCTCCTCGCCGCAATTATTTAATATTAAGAAAACTAATAGACGGATACTGATAAGCCGTGGTCGTCAGAAAATCCACATCTATTTAAAATCTAAAACTAAAAGATTTATTTGGTACCAATTTTATTATTTTTCTAAGTGATTGTCAAGTCACGGCCAACAAGATAACTATACGTTATAAAAGCACTGAAGGGACCTATACAGTGGAGTTCTTTGAAATCGATATCATGGGAGTTGGCTGTTCATAATGAAACATACCCTCTCGCCAGTTGAAAAATATTAATTTGTATGAACTTGGAAAAGCAAATAGAAAATTTTTTCACGGCAACTTTCAACTGGACTCTCAAACTGAAGTGAATTATCATAGTTGCATGATTTATTGTATTATTGGTATCGTTCTTGGAATTGTTCTGTTCCTATATTATAAAAAATTATGTATACGAGAAGTGTTAGAGAAGAACCCAACAAGGAAGCCAGAAGATATTCCCATGAGTCAAATTTCATCGCAACCTGCTATGAAACTCGTTCGAGAAGAATTATGATAGACAATTGGTAGGAAACTGTGCTAGACTTGTTACTATAAACATAAACGAATCACACTGATGTGCATGTAAATAGTTTCTCTAACGGATGTGTTTAAAAGAGGTGTACGAACTTTAGTCAGTAGTCTGTAGTTGGAATTTAATGTAATAACGTATATTTCATTTCTTATATTTATGGTGGAATTATAAAATCGTTTTTGAAAACAATTTTTGTAACTACCGAAATATAAGCAACTACACCGTACAAAAAACCATAAGAACTGCAAAGTAGGTGCCGTAACAATCTCATAAAAGGAGTCGGGGCACGACAAGTAATAGTAACTCGTAAGCTATTGAAATACTGAAATGGGCACGCACAAATGCAAGCGAAATGCAAAGCATCCAGGAACAACGGATGCGTGGTATTACAACATATGAGTTTAAACGCCCGGAACGTAACTTAAGATAGATCGAATATACAAATAATCTAGCATTTACCACGGATTAGGTGTACAAGATTCAGTAAACATAAGTATATTATGACTAAGAACGATAAAGAAAAATGTTAAAGTGCAGAAACGGATTTCAGATTTGCTGAAATTGAATAACGATTAGCTTTATTTAAACGCGTCAATCCAGAATATATTTCTATTTCGAATTGCTCAATAAGTGAAAATACCAGCAACTATAGTAGATTACCGTTGATTAACCTGCCTTCATTTTCAGGCAATTATATTGAGTATATTTCGTTTCGAGAAACATTTTCAGCACTAATTGATCGAGATAACGTTTAAAACCCATTGAAAAATCAGACTATTTAAAAAGTCGCATAAAGGCGAAAGCCGACAAAACAATAATATGCTTGGAATTGTCCCAGAAAATTCCGAAATCGCCAAACAAATTTTGCATGACAGGTACGAGAACGAAAGGGTTATTGTAACAAATCATATACCGTCGACTTTTTAATTGAACACTCTACATAAAGAATTCTATCAGGGCATACGTAACTTATTAGATGTTACTTTGCAGCATTTGCGTTGGTAACAGACGATGGGAGACCCGTGAATCATTGAGATGATGTTATGGTGTTCTTAATTAGTACCAAGCTCCCTCTATCAATGCGCTATGAATGGGAAAATAATCTAACGACTTCAAACTTGCCTTCGTTTAAGATGTTAAATGAATTCTTAACTCAAAAGTATCATGAATTAAACGCAATTAGTACTCTCGACACACGAATCTCATGAAACTAGTAATTCACGCTTCAAAAAACACTCGTATAGAAATAATTACAAGCCCGCTTCCTGCAATCTCAATTTGAACAAATATGGTAATTGTTATTATTGTAATGGAAATGATCATTACACTAATCAATGTAAGTCTTTCTTAAAGCTTTCGATAGAAGCACGAATAGAAAATGCTCGAAATAAGCGCCTATGTCTTAATTGCTTAAGATCCGGCCGCTTGCAAATCCGCTCGCTGTAAAAAATGGTCTAAACTTCATAACACGGTTTTGTATTTTGAAACAATTAAATCTATAGAAAATGTTGTTGGTCAATCATCATCTTCTCGTACTAATGTCGATACTAATTAGCCTAATAATACAAGTTAAAAATCCAATCTCGAAGAAATTCATTCTCTACATGCTATTTAAAGCCCGTGTAATGTTGTTCTGTTTACCTGTATAATAGAAAGCAGGGATAATGCTGGTGCTTACCATAGCGCAAGGGCGCCGTTGGACTCTGGTTCACAAATTCATGTTATCACGAGAGACCCTGCAAAAAAGCTTTATTTACAAACAACAGAGATTAGTTTGCCCATCATAAAGATAAGCAATAATGCAACTGGCACAAGACACGACTTGCAGATCCTCAATCTTATAAATCTCGCAACGTCGATCTTTTAATCGGTTCACAAGTATTTTATCCGTTAGTATGTGATGGTCAAATACGTATTAACGATGAACACGTTACATTTCAAAACTTGGTATTTGGTTAGCTTATTTCAGTAAACATTCCGTATCAAATATCTTGTGTATCGATAAATTCCGTAGTTTGCAATTTAAATATACTGTAGCAGCAATTTTGGGAATTGAACACGTTTCTGAAATTCCACTAAAATCCCAAGAACAAAGAGGATGTGAGCAGCATTTTGAAAATACAATTGAACGCGTCATTTCCGGAAAATTTATTGCATATTTACCCTGATGCCGAGAAATTGGAGGACTAATTAGAAATTGCTCACAGGCAATTTTTAAATCTTGAACGCAAATTACTAAAAAATCCAGACATAAGACAAGACTATGATGATTTTATGAGCGAATATGTAAAAATCGGTCACATGAAGTAAATCGGAACTATTAATAATTGCGAAAAGAATGGTTACTTCTAATCGCATCACGCTGTCTTTAAAAACGATAGCCTTACTTCAAAAATCCGCGTTGTTTTCGATGCGTCTTGCAGAACCGCACAAGGGGTTTCTCTTAACGACATTTTGATGATAGGGCCAGTGCTGCAAAATGATCTTTCCAGTATTCTTGTTAGGTTCTGTTTCTATAAATGCATAATGTGTTCCGATATCACGAAAATGTATGGACAGACTTTGATCCATCCCAGAGATTCTCCGTATCAAAAAATATTGTATCGTTCTTCAGTCGACGAAAAATTTAAGGTTTACGAATTAACAACACTCACATATGAAACGCGGCTAGCATCTTTTATCGGCACAAAATCTTTGCAAAGACTCGCTAAACCGTTCAAGTTATCCAACCCCAAGTTACAACTCAATCACAAATGATTTTATATGGACGATCTTATCACACGCAGCAATGATGAAAAAAAATTATTACAATTACGTGATGACATTATATCTGTATTAGATTCTGGTGATTTCCGTTACGAAAATAGAGTTCTAATAATGTTAATATTTTAGAAAATATGGATTAAGATTAAGAGAATTTAATTATACATTGCAAAGACGATGAAAATTTAAAAACTTTAGGTGTTTATTGGTTCCCTACGTGTGACGAAATTCGCTATAGCGTTCAAATGAAGTGTGACAAATCTAAAATTACTAAATGTTTAATTCTTTGTCATATATCTCGAATGGCCTTATGGTCTTCTAGGACTTATAATTTACATTCTCAAAACTAATTATGCCAGATGTCAAGAAATTAAAAATAGGTTGGGACAAAGCGGTTTAAAAGGCCCCCTGTTATCGTAGGATTAATTTTTCCTCACAGCTAGAGAACATTTCTAATATTAGAATACTTAGAAAACTTGTTTTAAAAAATATGTTTCGGATCGAAATTGACGGTTTTTCTTATGCTAGCGAGCTTGCGTACGGCGTCTGCATCTACATAAGAAAAATTCACAACGATAATAAAATTAATTGCGAGTAGACCATTATTAAGAATCCGGCCGCCTCATTTCCACCAGAATCCCTCATTTCCAAACACATCTGGACCAATTTACATGCAAATTCCCATAAGGTGGAAATAAGGAGATGAATCTCACCCTGGCTCTCGCCTTGTGGACCGCCTTGTGGAATTTTTTACCCCAACTATTTTGATTACGTCACACCCGCATTCTTTCCACCCGCGAGATAAATCTTTCTCTACATTTCCACCCACGAGATAAAACGACATTGTATGGTATCAATTAATATTAGAATTTTCTCAGCTACCCGAATTTCTAGAAATTTTTTAGATAGCATCACCCTCCAGGGAGCTACCCTCATTTTAAGCATTTTTTTTTACAAGCAGCAGCGATTTCCGACCGTCTGCATAATTTTTTTTATACATGCGATACATTAAATTAGTCTAAAATTTTACGCAGAATCCGAATCTGCAAACAGATTTAAAATCGGACCACCCCCTGCAAAGTTATACCCCTGCTCTAAAACCTCTAAATTTTGCTTTTTGCTCTATAAGCAAACCTAACAAATAGTTTTCTTCGTCTAACCAATGCATATTTCGAGATAAACCTATCTTGTTTGGTATCAATTAATATTAGAGTATTCTCAGCTACCCAAATAACTTTAAAATTTTTGCTGGTAGCGATTTCTGACCGTCCTTATAAATTTTTTAGTCTACAATACATCAAATTAGTCTAGAATTTTATGTAGAATCCGAATCTGTAAATAGATTTAAACTTGAAGCACCCCTTACCATTTTACACACACCCTCTAAATTATAAATTTCCGGCAGCTCATACCTAAAAGAAGATCTAAAAACCATTCTTAAAACTTTTTATTACAGACAATTTTTACTAATACAGTTTAAATTTTGTAAACCACATTTCTAAATACATATTTACAATTTTTTATTCTCAGCCTAGAACTTCTCATATCGGCTTATACTTATTAATATTTATTTCTAAATAGAGCACCTTTTCCAAAGACCAACCGGACCCACATGTTTCAAATTCCTATGATTTTGTTTGCATGGTTTCGCTTAAGACCTCGTACATATTTTCCAGATTACTAGAAGACGTTATAACCACATTTTTTGTGTTAAAAGATTTCACATTTTGGTATAAACGCCGTAGAGTTCGCAATAGACTTTTATTGCTGTATGTTGTATTCTTTTTTCATTAATTAATCGAATAAATCGCTCTTCCTGCTTCCAAAGAAACTCGGACACTCCATCGTCGACACTGGCGTTCTTTATGCGATAGCTAGCCATACGGTTGTTAAACGCTGTGCTAACCATTTCTACACCATCGTCGCTAGTAGCGGTAACTGATGCATTTTTATGTTTGTTGCTCCTTAAGTGTGCGGCATACGTAGTTTTTTCCATTTCGAAATCGCATACTTTACACATAATTCGTGGTTGTTTCGTACAAGACCCTTTAACAGCTGGCGGAGCTGAACGTTTACTGCTTAATGACATACCATGCTATTTTTCCTTGTGTCGCTGTAAGCTGTCCATTCTCGTAAAAACAATACCGCAAGACCCACAGTTTAAGTACTTTGCTGCGGACGGATGTATAAGCATAACCGTGGACGATGTTACACCACGACATTTGTTCTGGTGCCGTTTGAGAGCATCCCTCCTGGTAAAGTAGACGTGACAGGGCTCGCATTTAAAAACGTTTGCAGGTACCATTTTAGTACAAAACAAAATCCGCACTATAGGAGTTTGATTAAACTTGTAAGCGAACTAACTTATAACTAAAAGGTATACTCTTGCGTACCTGCTTTATGTACCCTATAGAATGCAAACCGAAGGTTTCCGAAGACACCCGAACGAAGTTGAGGATTTAGCGGGGAACTAAATGCCGTCATCTTGTGCCAATCCTTGCTGCTCGTCCAGTACATTTAGCACCAATGCATGCACCCGGTTCGCATGCCGTTAGTAGAAACACCGGAAACGTCATCCATGTTATACGGATCAACAATTGCATCGCGTGCATATTAAAAATCTAAAAGGGTGGTAGCACACGCACACAAATTGGTTACAAGTCATGCTGTAGAAGATGCAGTGCTACTATAAACAAAAACTTAATAAAAACACATTAAACCTTTACTAAGGGAATACCAAACTTGTTGTCTACAGAGTACTTACTTATAAAGCAAATTAATTTTAAATAACTTTACGTTATATTTTCGGAAATGGTAGGCTTGAATATTTTCTAAATAAATCACCAAGCGAAAGTATATGCTTAGCGGCATTAAAATTAACCATGATTTTTCCTTTTTTACGACCGCGGTTAATTATAGATTAAAATTTAATTTGTTCACGTTCGAAGTTCCCGTAAACTAACATATTTTATAGTAACAGTGCGCTATATAATACATGCATACTCCTTCGCCGCGCTACTGCTATTCTTGTAGTTGCTAGAAAAAGTCAGTCTCCTTTTTTACTGCTAGGACAGATGCAAAGCACCATTTTATACTTTATTTATAAGTATAGCACATCGCGTACTTTTTTGCCTGATGATTAAATTTTGCTTCTGTATGCTTTTTCACTTTAGCATAGCGGTCGGCCGCACGTAATGATTTCTAGAACTGGTAAGTACTCGATATCGCCCAAATAGAGAATTAGATGCTCGATGTCTGTCAACTTCCGATTCCCTCGTAAAAGGTAGAAAAAAACACGGTCAATCATCCATCTAACTTAAACTTCGACCCGCTCCCGTTCTGATAATTTCTAAACATTTTTCAAACGACAATGGGCT
Organism: Platerodrilus igneus; assembly: GCA_036346225.1. Taxonomy (NCBI): domain Eukaryota; kingdom Metazoa; phylum Arthropoda; class Insecta; order Coleoptera; family Lycidae; genus Platerodrilus; species Platerodrilus igneus. Next base: position 2,035,555 of record JARFIW010000739.1, read on the forward strand.
CAGAATTTTTAAACCTTCGAAGGATCTATAATTCGTAATCAATTACACGTTCCAGCTACCTGTAAACCAACAATGCGCCGTATAATACATGCATACCCCTTCTCTGCGCTACTGCTATTCTTGTAGTTGCTTGAAAAAGTCAGTCGCCTTTTTTACTGCTAGGACCGCTGCAAAGCACCATTTTATACTTTCTTTAAAGGTATAGCACATCGCGCACTTTTTTGTCTGATAATTAAATTTTGCTCATGTAGGCTTTTACACTTTCGCATATTTAAATATCTAATACAATCGATTAACCACTTTCGATTATTCTAACGGGGCCCGCCATACATTCCGCCACACTGTTATTTTTGAATCCAACGATCCTATGGGCTTCCACACACTAACACCTAACGTATCTTTCCTACTGTTTGTTAAACAAAAACTACCGGCATCGCCATGTCCGTATACGGACGTAAGCAGATGTTTGTAGATGTGTACGAGAATATGTAACCATATACATTAATCAGTCTAAGCCATTTTAATTAATCCAAAAACTACTATTTTTCTAAACCACAATTACTAATCGCCTTTATAGGTTTAACATTTCTACCATTTTCCAATGACTTTAATGACTTTAATTTCTCATTGGAGAAAATCCTTATTCTACCACGCACTGTTGCATTGTTGCATGCCCACCCCTTTTGGGGATATATGCTCGTTATAGGTTGTAGCTTCCGCGGTTTTACTTAACTGCACTTTGTGAGACCCCCTTTAATCTTTTTAATCGTGTCCTTCTTGCTTACAATACAGTAGGACTTAGCCCTACTACCAACAAATTATAATACTAGATCCCCATTAAATTCGTCTTTAATTTTCCCTACAACTTTTTTTGTTGACATGCGGTATAGTGTTTATTATCCGCGGGGTAGTCACTCTTTTAAGATAAATATATCTTTTTTTTTTGGTGTCAAATAGAGCACCTTTTCCAAAGACCAACCGGACCCGCATGTTTCAAATTCCTCTGATTTTGTTCGCATGGTTTCGCTTAAGACCTCGTACATATTTTCCAGATTACTAGAAGACGTTATAACCACATTTTTTGTGTTAAAGGATTTCACATCGGTAGTCTCTTCCCCCATTTTGGTGTAAACGCCGTAGAGTTCGCAATAGACTTTTACTGCTGTATGTTGTATTCTTTTTTCATTTATTAATCGAATAAATCGCTTTTTCTGCTTCCAAAGAAACTCGGGCACCCCATCGTCGACACTGGCGTTCTTTATGCGATAGCTAGCCAAACGGTTGTTAAACGCTGTGCTAACCATTTCTACACCATCGTCGCTAGTAGCGGTAACTGATGCATTTTTATGTTTGTTGCTCCTTAAGTGTGCGGCATTCGTAGTTTTTTCCATTTCGAAATCGCATACTTTACACATAATTCGTGGTTGTTTCGTACAAGACCCTTTAACAGCTGGCGGAGCTGAACGTTTACTGCTTAACGACATACCATGCTGTTTTTCCTTGTGTTGCTGTAAGCTGTCCATTTTCGTAAAAGCAATACCGCAAGACCCCACAGTTTAAGTACTTTGCTGCGGACGGATGTATAAGCATAACCGTGGACGATGTTACACCACGACATTTGTTCTGGTGCCGTTTGAGAGCATCCCTCCTGGTAAAGTAGACGTGACAGGGCTCGCATTTAAAAACGTTTGCAGGTACCATTTTAGTACAAAACAAAATCCGCACTATAGAAGTTTGATTAAACTTGTAAGCGAACTAACCTATAACTAAAAGGTATACTCTTGCGTACCTGCTTTATGTACCCTATAGAATGCAAACCGAAGGTTTCCGAAGACACCCGAATGAAGTTGAGGATTCAGCGGGGAACTAAATGACATCATCTTGTGCCAATCCTTGCTGCTCGTCCAGTACATTTAGCACCAATGCATGCACCCGGTTCGTATGCCGTTAGTAGAAACACCAGAAACGTTTTCCATGTTATACGGATCAACAATTGCATCGCGTGCATATTAAAAATCTAAAAGGGTGGTAGCACACGCACACAAATTGGTTGCAAGTCGTGCTGTAGAAGATGCTGTGCTACTATAAACAAAAACTTAATAAAAACACTTTAAACCTTTACTAAGGGAATACCAAACTTGTCTACAGAATACTTACTAATAAAGCAAATTAATTTTAAATAACTTTACGTTATATTTTCGGAAATGGTAGGCTTGAATATCTTCTAAATAAATCACCAAGCGAAAGTATATGCTTAGCGGCATTAAAATTAACCAAGATTTTATCTTTTTTACGACCGCGGTTAATTATAGATTAAAATTTAATTTGTTCACGTTCGAAGTTCCCGTAAACTAACATTTTATAGTAACAGTGCGCTATATAATACATGCATACCCCTTCGCCGCGCTACTGCTATTTTTATAGTTGCTAGAAAAAGTCAGTCTCCTTTTTTACTGCTAGGACAGATGCAAAGCACCATTTTATACTTTATTTATAAGTATAGCACATCGCGTACTTTTTTGTCTGATAATTAAGTTTTGCTTTTGTAGGCTTTTTCACTTTAGCATAGCGGTCGGCCGCACGTAATGATTTCTAGAACCGGTAAGTACTCGATATCGCCCAAATAGAGAATTAGATGCTCGATGTCTGTCAACTTCCGATTCCCTCGTAAAAGGTAGAAAAAACTCGGTCAATCATCCATCTAACTTAAACTTCGACCCGCTCCCGTTCTGATAATTTCTAAACATTTTTCAAACGACAATGGGCTCAGAATTTTTAAACCTTTGAGGGATCTGTAAGTCGTAATCAAGTACACGTTCCAGCTACCCGTAAACTAACAATGCGCTGTATAATACATGCATACCCCTTCTCTGCGCTACTGCTATTCTTGTAGTTGCTTGAAAAAGTCAGTCGCCTTTTTTACTGCTAGGACCGCTGCAAAGCACCATTTTATACTTTCTTTAAAGGTATAGCACATCGCGCACTTTTTTGTCTGATAATTAAATTTTGCTCATGTAGGCTTTTACACTTTCGCATATTTAAATATCTAATACAATCGATTAACCACTTTCGATTATTTTAACGGGGCCCGCCATACATTTCGCCACACCGTTCTTTTTGAATCCAACGATCCTATGGGCTTCCACACACTAACACCTAACGTATCTTTCCTACTATTTGTTAAACAAAAACTACTGGCATCGCCATGTCCGTATACGGACGTAAGCAGATGTTTGTGGATGTGTACGAGAATATGTAACCATATACATTAATCAGTCTAAGCCATTTTAATTAATCCAAAAACTACTATTTTTCTAAACCACAATTACAAATCGCCTTTATAGGTTTAACATTTCTACCATTTTCCAATGACTTTAATGACTTTAATTTCTCATTGGAGAAAATCCTTATTCTCCCACGCACTGTTGCATTGTTGCAAGCCCACCCCTTTTGGGGATATATGCTCGTTATAGGTTGTAGCATCCACGGTTTTACTTAACTACACTTTGTGAGACCCCTTTAATCTTTTTAATCGTGTCCTTCTTGCTTACAATACAGTAGGACTTAGCCCTACTACCAACAAATTATAATACTAGATCCCCATTAAATTCGTCTTTAATTTTCCCTACAACTTTTTTTGTTGACATGCGGTATAGTGTTTATTATCCGCGGGGTAGTCACTCTTTTAAGATAAATATATCTTTTTTTTTTTGGTGTCAACTAATATTAGATTTTTCTAGGGAGCCCAAATCTGTAAATAGATTTTAAATAGGGTCACCCCATACAAAGTTACGCCTTTTAAACACCCAAACCTCTAATTTTTACCCATCTTTATTTAACTCCATCTTTAAAACTTTTTTTTTCGCTGCCCAAGACATATGTTTTAACCAACCAGTTCCCGAGAAATCTAAAACCGCTGTGTCCCTCGAACACCACGTGGAGGTAACACGTATACTCTGTCAACCAGGATAGAAGCAGGAAGGATTTGGAAGATGGGAGAAGTACTTAAAAATTATGGAATTTAAAAACTAATATATACAATATATTTACAAAATCAAACAACTTTCGTATATCTTTACGCACCCTTGCATGGGTTGATATGCTTCCAGGATGACGATACGCTTGTCATCTTCGCTCGATAAACTAATTTTATTATTAACCTGCGTGTACAAATCGTGTTTTTTACTCCGGATACATACATCGGCAAGTACTCGATACCATCCAAATAAAGAATTAGATGCTTGGTGACTATTAACTTCCGCTTCCCTCGTGTACGCCCCAGACACATCCTTGGTGGTGATGTCTTAGCCTTTTATAAATAAAGAGCAATGCAATACTATTTTTAAATTTTTATTCTGACATTATACATAACAAAATTTAAAAAATGTAATGCCAAGCATGGAGTCATTTAAACTTAATTTTAATACAAAGTTATACACAGAAGACAGTCCTTTCTTTATGTTTGTTTGGAGTGGCTTTAATTTTATCTAACTTCATTCGCAGCTTAAAATTTAAATCGATACCCAAGTCCTCTATCTCCTTTTCTAACCAATAGTTTGATACATAGAGACCGTCTAGGTTTTCGAATTGTAAAATGTACCGAAGTTTGCCTCTATATTTAAAGTCTTTGATTCCATCGACAACCAGATCCATTCCTTCGTGTAATTCTTGCAGCTTGTGACAATCTTTTAATCGCAGCTTTCCCACTATATCCTGCATACGTATCTTGTTAGCTTGATCGACTTCTTCTTGTCGGTATTGGAGGAAATCCTTATTCTCTTACAGACTGTTGCGTAGTAGTTGCATGTCCACCACTTTTGGGAATATATGATTGTTATAGGTTGTAAGACCCTCGGTTTTAAATGATCCAAAAGGATCTTTACTAGGCAAACATACAATGTTTAGCGCAACCTTTTTGCGTGTTGTGTACGCAAAGATTACGAAACCCGCATTCCTCAGTTCGTCTTTGTTATCTGCCATTGCGGTAAATACGTTTTTAGAATAACCTTTTAAAAAGTATACGGATATAGTACCATCTTTTTCCTCAAGGACGCCTACATAACTAAAAGAGTCTTTTTTACTAACCACAAATGCATACAACTTGTGGAAAGCAGATGTTTTTACGTCAGTCCATCGGCACATAAAATAATCTTTTAATTCTTCCTCATTTTTTCTAATAAGATGTTCTTTGTCTAACACATCTTTGTATTGTTTGCGTATTGTCGCAGTGTTTTCCATGTAGTCCAACTTTCGCTTTTTTGCATCCATTTCCTCTAATTCCAGTTGTACTTTTCTTCCACTTACAGCGTATGGTATGCATAATGGAGCAAATTCCTTTAGCGTAAACGGATAGAGTTTACTGCCAATATTTACGCGTTGTCGTACAACCTCTGGGCGAATGTTAGGCGTATTTATCAATCCCAATTCCGAAATGACTATTTCTTTTGGAATTGTAGAATATGGTGTTGCAGATTGTGTAAAATATGTACTACCTGCTTTAATGTAGCACTTGTGTAAGGTTTTTATTTTATCTTGGCTATCTTCCTCTACTATCTCCAAATAATTTACAGGTGAGTAGTTAAAACTAAAAGCCAAAAGCACATACTTTATCAATTTTTCCCTTTCCTCTGTTTTTTCGGACAACTTAATTTGCAAGCCCGTCAATTTCTTTGTATTGCCATTCCTCCAATACACGTACTGTAGCAGGTTATTATACACTAAACAGCAGCTATTTTGTAGCTTGTCCGATAGCTTACTCCACATTTTGGCAAGTGGTACCGAGTACATTGGCGCCTTTAGGAAGTATAACTTACTATCTTCCAATAAGGTTAAACAGTATTTTAAGGGATTATACACCCGTTCCGCACTGACATAGCTTCCAATTGCACAGTTGTATATTGTCGCTTCCAATCGCGTAATACCATGTTCTTTGGCCAAAGTAGACGCAAATGTTTCCCTTAAACGTACATCTGGACAACGAAAAAAATCTAGTAGTTTTTAAATCTAGTTGTTTATTAACACCAGGACTTGTTATCTGACACACAAATTTGTTGTATATCTTAATTCTTGCATTGGTTGTTAGACATGTTAAACAATCAATCCCCGCAGTTTTATCGTTGTCAACTATAATATTACACTTTTCTTCGTATTCTCCCTTATACCAAAAGTTATGCTTTGTACTTAAATAATTACACATCTCCATCTTGCTAAATATGCCCGCAAAATCTTGGGTTACATCCATATCAAAAAGATAGAAATAATGTTTTTCGACTTTGTCTAATATATCTGGTAGTTCCTCCAATAAAGTTTCCAACTTAACATCTGCTAGTTCCACTTTGTATGGAACACATACAGGATTTTGGAATTTTTTATTAATGCATTCGAGGTTTTCTTTTTCGTAATTTCGTTTACTCTCTGGCACATCTTGTTAGTGCTTTCCAGAGAAAACGGAAGCTTAGCTTTAACACCATGCCTAGCGGAAACAAATCGGTCGAACTTTCTTCGTAGATAGCTGTTAAATCTCTATCCGTTTACGCTAAAGGAATTTGCTCCATTATGCATACCATACGCTGTAAGTGGAAGAAAAATACAACTGGAATTAGAGGAAATGGATGCAAAAAAGTGAAAGTTGGACTACATGGAAAACACTGCGACAATACGCAAACAATACAAAGATGTGTTAGACAAAGAACATCTTATTAGAAAAAATGAGGAAGAATTAAAAGATTATTTTATGTGCCGATGGACTGACGTAAATACATCTGCTTTCCACAAGTTGTATGCATTTGTGGTTAGTAAAAAAGACTCTTTTAGTTATGTAGGCGTCCTTGCGGAAAAGGATGGTACTAAATCCGTATACTTTTTAAAAGGTTATACTAAAAACGTATTTATCGAAATGGCAGATAACAAATACGAACTACGGAATGCGGGTTTCGTAATCTTTGCGTACACAACACGCAAAGAGGTTGCGCTAAACATTGTATATTTGCCTAGTAAAGAACCTTTTGGATCATTTAAAACCGAGGGTTTTACAACCTATAACTACCATATATTCCCAAAAGTGGTGGACATGCAACTACGCAACAGTCTGTAAGAGAATAAGGATTTCCTCCAATACCGACAAGAAGAAGTCGACCAAGCTAACAAGATACGTATGCAGGATATAGTGGGAAAGCTGCGATTAAAAGATTGTCACAAGCTGCAAGAATTACACGAAGGAATGGATCTGGTTGTCGATGGAATCAAAGACTTTAAATATAGAGGCAAACTTCGGTACATTTTACAATTCGAAAACCTAGACGGTCTCTATGTATTAAACTATTGGTTAGAAAAGGAGATAGAGGACTTGGGTATCGATTTAAATTTTAAGCTGCGAATGAAGTTAGATAAAATTAAAGCCACTCCAAACAAACATAAAGAAAGACTGTCTTCTGTGTATAACTTTGTATTAAAATTAAGTTTAAATGACTCCATGCTTGGCATTACATTTTTTGAATTTTGTTATGTATAATGTCAGAATAAAAATTTTAGAATAGTATTACACTGCTCTTTATTTATAAAAGGCTATGACATCACCACCAGGGATGTGTCTGGGGCGTATACGAGGGAAGCGGAAGTTAATAGTCACCAAGCATCTAATTCTTTATTTGGATGGTATCGAGTACTTGCCGATGTATGTATCCGGAGTAAAAAACACGATTTGTACACGCAGCTTAATAATAAAATTAGTTTATCGAGCGAATATGACAAGCGTAACGTCATCCTGGAAGCATATCAACCCATGCAAGGGTACGTAAAGATATAAGAAAGTTGTTTGACTTTGTAAATCTATTGTATATATTAGTTTTTAAATTCCATAATTTTTAAGTACTTCTCCCACCTTCCAAATCCTTCCTGCTTCTATCCTGGTTGACAGAGTATACGTGTTACCTCCACGTGGTGTTCGCGGGACACAGCGGTTTTAGATTTCTCGGGAACTGGTTGGTTAAAACATATGTCTTGGGTAGCGAAAAAAAAAAGTTTTAAAGATGGAGTTAAATAAAGATGGGTAAAAATTAGAGGTTTGGGTGTTTAAAAGGCGTAACTTTGTATGGGGTGGCCCTATTTAAAATCTATTTACAGATTTGGGCTCCCTAGAAAAATCTAATATTAGTTGACACCAAAAAAAAAAAGATATATTTATCTTAAAAGAGTGACTACCCCGCGGATAATAAACACTATACCGCATGTCAACAAAAAAAGTTGTAGGGAAAATTAAAGACGAATTTAATGGGGATCTAGTATTATAATTTGTTGGTAGTAGGGCTAAGTCCTACTGTATTGTAAGCAAGAAGGACACGATTAAAAAGATTAAAGGGGTCTCACAAAGTGTAGTTAAGTAAAACCGCGGATGCTACAACCTATAACGAGCATATATCCCCAAAAGGGGTGGGCATGCAACAATGCAACAGTGCGTGGGAGAATAAGGATTTTCTCCAATGAGAAATTAAAGTCATTAAAGTCATTGGAAAATGGTAGAAATGTTAAACCTATAAAGGCGATTTGTAATTGTGGTTTAGAAAATAGTAGTTTTGGATTAATTAAAATGGCTTAGACTGATTAATGTATATGGTTACATATTCTCGTACACATCCACAAACATCTGCTTACGTCCGTATACGGACATGGCGATGCCAGTAGTTTTTGTTTAACAAATAGTAGGAAAGATACGTTAGGTGTTAGTGTGTGGAAGCCCATAGGATCGTTGGATTCAAAAAGAACGGTGTGGCGAAATGTATGGCGGGCCCCGTTAAAATAATCGAAAGTGGTTAACCGATTGTATTAGATATTTAAATATGCGAAAGTGTAAAAGCCTACATGAGCAAAATTTAATTATCAGACAAAAAAGTGCGCGATGTGCTATACCTTTAAAGAAAGTATAAAATGGTGCTTTGCAGCGGTCCTAGCAGTAAAAAAGGCGACTGACTTTTTCAAGCAACTACAAGAATAGCAGTAGCGCAGAGAAGGGGTATGCATGTATTATACAGCGCATTGTTAGTTTACGGGTAGCTGGAACGTGTACTTGATTACGACTTACAGATCCCTCAAAGGTTCTGAGCCCATTGTCGTTTGAAAAATGTTTAGAAATTATCAGAACGGGAGCGGGTCGAAGTTTAAGTTAGATGGATGATTGACCGAGTTTTTTTCTACCTTTTACGAGGGAATCGGAAGTTGACAGACATCGAGCATCTAATTCTCTATTTGGGCGATATCGAGTACTTACCGGTTCTAGAAATCATTACGTGCGGCCGACCGCTATGCTAAAGTGAAAAAGCCTACAAAAGCAAAACTTAATTATCAGACAAAAAAGTACGCGATGTGCTATACTTATAAATAAAGTATAAAATGGTGCTTTGCATCTGTCCTAGCAGTAAAAAAGAAGACTGACTTTTTCTAGCAACTATAAAAATAGCAGTAGCGCGGCGAAGGGGTATGCATGTATTATATAGCGCACTGTTACTATAAAATGTTAGTTTACGGGAACTTCGAACGTGAACAAATTAAATTTTAATCTATAATTAACCGCGGTCGTAAAAAAGATAAAATCTTGGTTAATTTTAATGCCGCTAAGCATATACTTTCGCTTGGTGATTTATTTAGAAGATATTCAAGCCTACCATTTCCGAAAATATAACGTAAAGTTATTTAAAATTAATTTGCTTTATTAGTAAGTATTCTGTAGACAACAAGTTTGGTATTCCCTTAGTAAAGGTTTAAAGTGTTTTTATTAAGTTTTTGTTTATAGTAGCACAGCATCTTTTACAGCACGACTTGCAACCAATTTGTGTGCGTGTGCTACCACCCTTTTAGATTTTTAATATGCACGCGATGCAATTGTTGATCCGTATAACATGGAAAACGTTTCTGGTGTTTCTACTAACGGCATACGAACCGGGTGCATGCATTGGTGCTAAATGTACTGGACGAGCAGCAAGGATTGGCACAAGATGATGTCATTTAGTTCCCGCTGAATCCTCAACTTCATTCGGGTGTCTTCGGAAACCTTCGGTTTGCATTCTATAGGGTACATAAAGCAGGTACGCAAGAGTATACCTTTTAGTTATAGGTTAGTTCGCTTACAAGTTTAATCAAACTTCTATAGTGCGGATTTTGTTTTGTACTAAAATGGTACCTGCAAACGTTTTTAAATGCGAGCCCTGTCACGTCTACTTTACCAGGAGGGATGCTCTCAAACGGCACCAGAACAAATGTCGTGGTGTAACATCGTCCACGGTTATGCTTATACATCCGTCCGCAGCAAAGTACTTAAACTGTGGGGTCTTGCGGTATTGCTTTTACGAAAATGGACAGCTTACAGCAACACAAGGAAAAACAGCATGGTATGTCGTTAAGCAGTAAACGTTCAGCTCCGCCAGCTGTTAAAGGGTCTTGTACGAAACAACCACGAATTATGTGTAAAGTATGCGATTTCGAAATGGAAAAAACTACGAATGCCGCACACTTAAGGAGCAACAAACATAAAAATGCATCAGTTACCGCTACTAGCGACGATGGTGTAGAAATGGTTAGCACAGCGTTTAACAACCGTTTGGCTAGCTATCGCATAAAGAACGCCAGTGTCGACGATGGAGTGTCCGAGTTTCTTTGGAAGCAGGAAGAGCGATTTATTCGATTAATTAATGAAAAAAGAATACAACATACAGCAATAAAAGTCTATTGCGAACTCTACGGCGTTTACACCAAAATGGGGGAAGAGACTACCGATGTGAAATACTTTAACACAAAAAATGTGGTTATAACGTCTTCTAGTAATCTGGAAAATATGTACGAGGTCTTAAGCGAAACCATGCGAACAAAATCAGAGGAATTTGAAACATGCGGGTCCGGTTGGTCTTTGGAAAAGGTGCTCTATTTAGAAATAAATATTAATAAGTATAAGCCGATATGAGAAGTTCTAGGTTGAGAATAAAAAATTGTAAATATGTATTTAGAAATGTGGTTTACAAAATTTAAACTGTATTAGTAAAAATGGTCTGTAATAAAAAGTTTTAAGAATGGTTTTTAGATTTTCTTTTAGGTATGAGCTACCGGAAATTTATAATTTAGAGGGTGTGTGTAAAATGGTAAGGGGTGCTTCGATTTTAAATCTATTTACAGATTCGGATTCTACATAAAATTCTAGACTAATTTGATGTATCGCATGTGTAAGAAAATTTATGCAGACGGTCGGAAATCGCTGCTGCTGGTAAAAAAAAATCTTAAAATGAGGGTAGCTCCCTGGAGGGTGATGCTATCTAAAAATTCCTAGAAATTCGGGTAGCTGAGAAAATTCTAATATTAATTGATACTATACAATATAGTTTTATCTCGTGGGTGGAAATGTAGAGAAAGATTTATCTCGCGGGTGGAAAGAATGCGGGTGTGACGTAATCAAAATGGTTGGGGTAAAAAATTCCACAAGGCTGTCCACAAGGCGAGTGCAAGGATGAGATTCATCTCCTCATTTCCACCTTATGGGAATTTACATGTAAATTGGTCCAGATGTGTGTGGAAATGAGGGATTCTGGTGGAAATGAGGCGGCCGGATTCTTAATAATGGTCTACTATTGCGCTATTTTGTGTGCAAAACCAAGTGTGGCGTACTGCAGACAATTAGTTTACCGCGACTCGAATTGTGTGCTTCACTACTACTACCACAATTAGTAGACAAAATACTAAAGGTGGTGGACACAACATTCTCTAAAATTTATTATTACACCGATTCAACAGTTGCGTTGCATTGGATCAACGCTTGCCCCAGTTACTGGAAAACCTTTGTAGGAAATAGGACAACAAATTCAAAATCTTACTAACGTAGATCAGTGGTTTAATGTTAAAGCTTATAACAACCCAGTGGACATAATTTCTAGACACGCAAGTGCTGCAGGCTTAGCTATTAATTACATGTGGTGGCATGATCCCGAATTTTTACTTGATATAAATTTCGCACCCAAGGCGTTTGAGCCGAAGGGTATCAAGAAATTGAAGCTAAAGTACTACAACTTACAAGCGCGTCTGATTTCACCCAAAATTTATCAGAATTTTCGCACAGTATTTTTTCAGGGTGTACTAGCCTTAATAAACTAATTCCAGTTATAGTGACATGCAAATGGTTTATTTATTTCTAATTGTAGAAACAAACACAATAAAAATTTAACTGAACTTACTCTAGACGAATTAAACAAAACTGAAAGTACTTTATTAAAAAATAATCAGGCGATTGCGTTCGCTAAAGAAATTGAATGTTTGAAAAATTCCCAAGAAAGAAACAGAAGTCAAAAATCTTATCTTTGAATCCTTTTTTGGACGAAAACGGATTTTACGCGTGGGCGGTTGTTTACGTCACGTTAATTTACAATTCGATGATAAACATCCGGTATTGTTATCAAAGGTTTTGTTTTGTGATTTGGTTATATCGAACGCTCACACCTCTAGCTTAGATAGCGGCACACAAGGTACGTTATCTCTAACTAGTTTAAAATATTGGATCGTTTCTGGAAGAAACGCTATTAAAAAAATTATTAGGAAGTGTGTGTTATGTTTCAGACATAATTCTTCAAAAACCTACCCAAAAATATCGGATCTTCCGGCGTACCATACAGAACCTAATTTAAGAGCATTTATTACAGTTAACACGGACTTTTTCGGACCGTTTCTTAGTAAAAAAGATTCCTGTAAATCTAAAAAAATTATTAAATTATATGATCGTGTTTTCAAATGCATGCAGACTAATGCGGTTCATTTTGAATTCGTCGAAAACTTAATTTCCGAAGTATTCATTGCGACGCTCAAACGATATGTTAGTAGACGGAGCTTACCTGCCGACATATTTTGCTCTATTGGCACCGATTATTTAGGGGCTGCTAGTGAGCTACGGAATAGAAGTAATTTTTTAAAAGACGAACACACTCAAAATGCTATGCAAAGGAAAGTTAGCTCCCTTAACAGTAAGAGCAGATTTCCGGTTCTGGAACCTCGTTTGCTCCAGCATCTTCATTTGCTCCCTCATTTGCTCCCTCATTTGCTCCAGAATCCCTCATTTGCTCCCGAATCCCTCATTTTCTCCCTCATTTACATGTAAATTCCTATAAGGAGGAAATGAGGAGGAGTGACTCTCTCCTTCCTCATTTGCTCCCTCATTTGCTCCCTCATTTGCTCCCTCATTTGCTCCCTCATTTACATGTAAATTCTCATTAAGAGGAAAAGTGGAGATGTAAATTCCCATAAGGAGGAAATGTGGAGATGAATCTCCTAGGAGGAAATGCGGAGATGTATCTCCGTTTTAATCTACTAGCCATTGCATCTTTCGAGATAAATATATTTTGCATTTTTATCTTAGCATCCTCATTTGCTCTCACATCTGAACCAAATAGTTTTCTTCGACTAGCCATTGCATCTTTCGAAATAAATCTATCTTGTTTGGTATCAATTAATATTAGAATTTTCTCAGCTACCCGAACTAGGAATTTCTTAGATTGCATCATCCCCCAAAGAGCTACCCCAATTTTAAGATTTTTTTGCTGGTAGCGATTTTATAAATTTTTTAGTCATGCAATACATCAAGTTAGTCTGGAATTTTATGCAGAATCCCAATCTACAAACAGATTTGCAATAGGATCACCCCCTGCAAAGTTATACCTCTTTAAAGTCCTAAACCTCTAAATTTTGCTCTTTGCTCTTTAAGCAAGCCTAACAAATAGCTTTCTTTGACTAGCCATTGCATCTTTCGAGATAAATCTATATTGTTTGGCATCAATTAATATTAGATTTTTTTCAGCTACCCGAATTTCTAGGAATTTTTTAGATTGCATCATTCCCCACCGAGCTACCCTCATTTTAAGATTTTTCGCTGCTAGCGATTTCTGGCCGTTCTTATAATTTTTTTAGACATACGACACATCAAACTAACCTAGAATTTTACGCAGAATCCGAATCCGGAAACAGATTTAAAATCCGACCACTCCTTACAAAGTGACACTTTTAAAGACTCCAAAACCTCAAAATTTTTGCGTGCTTTAAACAACCATTTCCCGAGATATCTAAAACCGCGGGGATTTTAGAAATGAATTCTTTATAAGCCATAAGTGTTTAATATTTAAAATCATTTTCAAACAATAATGTACTGTTTTTAGAATATTCAAAACCGCGGCTTTTTAAAATTTTAAACAGTTATCAATTTCCGGTTTAACATTTTCCTAATTACTAAGTACGTCACAAATAATTATATGATCAATGCTAAATATGTACTTTGGAAAATACAATTCGCTTCCAAAACTAATTGCTTTACGATTATGTGAAGTACACGTGAAAGCAGTATAGACCTTTCTCTTTATTAATTATATTATTGACTATATGTTTGAGAAATACAAGAAATATATTTCAATGTCGTGCATTAGAAAATTCACGTATAATTGCTTGTAGATTATTAATAACACAATGTACTTTCTAGTACATCCTTGGCTACGTATTTAGGGAAATGTAAACTTCATTTTGTAATACAGATCAATTAACGGTTAATTATTTCAGACCGTATATAACGCGGTCTGATTAGTAAAACCTATGGTGCTAACCATTTCTCCGCCATCGTCGCTAGCAGCGGTAACTGATGCATTTTTATGTCTGTTGCTTCTCAAGTGTGCGGCATAGGTAGTCTTTCCATTTCAAAATCGCATTCTTTACACATAATTCGTGGTTGTTTCGTACAAGACCCTTTAACAGCTGGCGGAGCTGAACGTTTACGGCTTAATGACATACCGTGCTGTTTTTCCTTGTGTCGCTGTAAGCTGTTCATTCTCGTAAAAGCGATACCGTGCATTTATATTTCCAATGCTCCACCAGAAGGTATTACATTGGCCAGGAGACGAGTTTTTTGTTGCCTGGAAATTTAAAATTTTGCCGAACCCTTGCCGTTCCAGGCAAGGTAGGGATCTTTAACGTGCGTGACAACATTCACACATGGGACCTCCATATAACCTCTCATCCGAACGAGAGCGTAATTTTTGTGAAAAATGCTCACCTGCCATTTTTCAAGCAGTCGGCCGTGTCGGGATTTGAACCCAGGACCTTGGAATCCGTAGTCTTACGCTTACTACATTGATCCACGGCGACGCCTACGAAAAGCGATACCGCAAGACATACAGTTCAAGTACTTTGCTGCTGACGGATGTACAAGCTTAACCCTGGACGATGTTACACCACGACATTTGTTCTGGTGCCGTTTGAGAGCATCCCTCCTTGTAAAGTAGACGTGACAGGGCTCGCATTCAAAAACGTTTGCAGGTACCATTTTAGTACAAAACAAAATCCGCACTATAGGACTTTGGTGAAACTTGTAAGCGAACTAACTTATAAACTAAAAGTTTACTCTTGCGTAGCTGCTTTATGCTCCCTATAGAATGCAAACCGAAGGTTTCCGAAGACAGCCGAACGATATTATGGATTCACTGGGGAACTAAACCGATTAGCATTAATACCGAGTATTCAATGCTTACGTAGGTTGCTCATTTCCTAGAACCAAATCTTCCGTATAGCGCTCGGTAGCACGTAATTATTTCTAGAACCGGTAAGTACTCGATATCGCCCAAATAGAGAATTAAACGCTCGATGTCTGTCAACTTCCGATTCCTTCGTAAAAGGTAGAAAAAAAACTCGGACAATCATCCATCTGACTCATACTTCGACCCGCCCCCGTTCTAATAATTTCCAAACTTTTTCAAACGACAATGGACTCAGAGTTTTTAAACCTTTGATGGATCTATAAGTCATGATCAATTATACATCCGAGCTACCCGTAAACTAACAGTGCGCTGTATAATACATGCATACCCCTTCTCTGCGCTACAGCTATTCTTGTAGTTGCTTGTAAAAGTCGGTCCCCTTTTTTTACTGCTAGGACCGCTGCAAAGCACCATTCTATACTTTCTTTAAAAGTATAGCACATCGCGCACTTTTTTGTCTGATAATTAAATTTTGCTTATGTCGGACTTTACACTTTCGCATATTAAAACAGCTAATACAATCGATTAACCTATTTCGATTATTCTAACGAGAACCACCATACATTCCGCCACACCGTTCTTTTTGAATCCAACGATCCGATGGGCTTCCACACTAACACCTAACGTATCGTTCCTACTATTTGTTAAACAAAAACTACCGGCATCGCCATGTCCGTATGTAGACGTAAGCAGATGTTTGTGGATATGTACGAGAATATGTAACCATATACATTAATCAGTCAAAGCTATTTTATTTAGTCCAAGAAAACTACTATTTTTCTAAACCACAATTACTAATCGCCTTTATAGGTTTAATATTTCTACCATTTCCCAATGACTGGTGCTATGTACATGAAAGCTTTAATTTCTTATTGGGGAGAATCCTTATTCTCCCACGCACTGTTGCGTAGTTGCATGCCCCCTACTTTTGGAAATATATGCTCGTTATAGATTGTAGCAACCGCGGTTTTACTTAACTACACTTTGTGAGACCCCTTTAATCTTTTTAATCGCGTCTTTCTCGCTTACAATACAGTAGGACTTGTTTTTTGTACCGACAAATTCTAATATTAGACCCCCATTAAATTCGTCTTTAAATTTCCCTACAATTTTTTTGTTGACAAGCTGTATATTGTATTTATTATTCTTGGGGTAGTTACTCTTTTAAGATAACTATATTTTGTTTGGTATCAACTAATATTAGATTTTTTTAGCGAGCCCAAACCTGTAAATAGATTTTAAATAGGACCATCCCCATACTAAGTTATGCCTTTTAAAGAACCAAACCTTTAATTTTTGTCCATCTTTATTTAACTCCATCTTTAGAACCTTTTTTTATTACCCTAGACATATGCTATAACCATCCATTTCCCGAGAAATCTAAAACCGATGTGTCCCGCAAACACCAAGTGGAGATAACACGTATACTCTGTCAACCAGGATAGAAGCAGGAAGGATTTGGAAGGTGGGAGAAAAACTTAAAAATTATGGAATCTTAAAACTAATATATACAATAAATTTACAAAATCTATACAAATATAAACAACTATCTTAGATTTATATCTTTATGCCCCCCCCCCCTGCGTACATTGATATGCTTCCAGGACGACGTTACGCTTGTTATCTTCGCTCGATAAACTAATTTTATTACTTATCTGCGTGAACAAATCGTGTTTTTTTTACTCCGGATACATACACCGGCAAGTACTCCATACCAAATAAAGAATTAGATGCTTGGTGACTGTTAACATCCGCTTCCCACGTGTACACCCAGACACATCCCAGCCCGTGCGCACTCCTGCCCATGCGCACCTCTGCGCGCGCACCCCTGCCCATGCGCACCCCTGCGTGTGCGCACCCTGCCCGTACGCACTCCTGTGCATGCGCGCCCCTGCCCATGCGCGCCGCTTATGCGCACCCCTCTCTGTGCTACTGCTACTTCGTGGTAACGTCACAGTCTTTTGTACATAAAGAGCAATGTAATACTATTGTAAGATGTTTATTCTGACATACATAACAAAATTTAAAAATATTTAATGCCAAGCATGGAGTCATTTAAACTTGTAACATGCCCTTTTGCTTATATTTTAGCATGTTACATTTGTGCTTGGCACTATTAGCATATAAATGCTTATATCTACAATTAAATATAAAATTACTCTCTTTATTACATAATATCTCTTCTATAAGAATTTATCCCGCACAATCCTCGATTATTAGCTTTAATCTTCAAGTTCCTAATTTATTACATAGTACAAATAATTATATCTATATGAAATTTTTCTATTAGTTATTTCTGAAGTGTTTATTCCAAAAGCACAACTGGTGTAGTTCTAATTTTGTATTATAATTATATCTATATGAAATTTTCCTATTGGTTATTTCTGAAGTGTTTATTCTAAAAGCACAACTGGTGTAGTTCTAATTTTGTATTATAATTATATCTATATGAAATTTTCCTATTGGTTATTTCTGAAGTGTGTATTCCAAAAGCACAACTGGTGTGGTTTTAAATTCTGTATTATTAAAAATAATCGCTAGAGATCGTCCATCCCGAAGATGGTCGAAAATAATTTATTTGAAGTGCCAAATTTTCATTTCTCTTGTGATATCTGATTACTTATCTGGAACTGTTGAGCATTTTTAATTTGAACTTCTACCTTGCCTCATGTGCTTACCTGGTATATAAATTTTGTAATCATAAATCCTAAATTAACATTTAAATATAATTCTAGATGTTTAGTAAGGAGGATAAAGGAGTTGTTTATTCGTTTAACCAATCAAATAATTATACAGATGGTAAGATATAAATGGATTAATTTTCCTTTGCACCTCGTGTTAAATTTTCACTTTTGTAACACAACTGAATTTTCTAGGGTGCTCCGGTTACCTATACTCTGGATTACCTATGTTTCGACTACCTGTGTTTTGGTTACCGATGTTACGGCGACGTGTTTCCCTCATTCAGATTTCTACATGGAAAAGTTGCTCGTGTTTTCGCACAACCAGATGTAAAATAAATACTCTCATCAACAGAATTTTATATTTCGTTTCATTCTATTTTACATATTGCCGCTAAGTTATTATCTTATCAAAAAATATCTACAAGTTTAATTTATGGAACAGAAGTCTGTTAAAGACAACATTTGAAGTCGACTACATGCTGTTTTGTACCTACACTAGGAGATCCACCAATGCAGGATGTCTCAGTTTCCTGGTCGTGCAATAACCCTTTTATAACATCGAGAAAAAAGTAAGCTGCAAACTCAATTTTAATAAAAAGTTATACACAGAAAACAGTCCTTTCTTTATGTTTGTTTGGAGTGGTTTTAATTTTATCTAATTTTATTCGCAGCTTAAAATTTAAATCGACACTTAAGTCCTCTATCTCCTTTTCTAGCCAATAGTTTGATACATAGAGACAGTCTAGGTTTTCGAATTGCAAAATGTGCTGAAGTTTGCCTCTATATATAAAGTCTTTGATTCCGCCGACAACCAGATTCATTCCTTCGTGTAATTCTTGCAGCTTGTGACAATCTTTTAATCGCGACTATCCCACTATATCCTGCATACGTATCTTGTTAGCTTGATCGACTTCTTCTTGTCGGTATTGGAGGAAATCCTTATTCTCCCACTCACTGTTGCGTAGTTGCATGTCCGCCACTTTTGGGAATATATGGTTGTTATGGGTTGCAAGACCCTCGGTTTTAAATGATCCGAAAGGTTCTTTACTAGGCAAATATACAATGTTTAACGGAATCCCTTTGCGTGTGGTGTACGCCAAGGTTACGAAACCAGCTTTCCTTAGTTCGTCTATGCTATCTGCCATTTCGATAAATACATTTTTATAATAACCTTTTAAAAAGTATACGGATTTAGTACCATCCTTTTCCGCAAGGACGCCTACATAACTAAAAGAGTTTTTTACTAACCACAAATGCATATAGCTTCTAGAAACCGGATGTATCTAAGTCAGCTCATCGGCACATAAAATAATCTTTTAATTCTTCCTCATTTTCTCTAATAAGATGTTCTTTGTCTAACACATCTTTGTATTGTTCGCGTATTGTCGCAGTGTTTCCATGTAGTGCAATTTTCGCCTTTTTGCATCCATTTCCTCTAATTCCAGTTGTCTTTTTCTTCCACTTACAGCATATGGTGTGCATAATGGGGCAATTTCTTTTAGCGTAAACGGATAGAGTTTACTACCAATATTTACGCGTTGTCGTACAACCTCTGGGCGAATGTTAGGCGTATTTATCAACCCCAATTCCGAAATGACTATTTCTTTTGGAATTGTAGAATATGGTGTTGCAGATTGTGTTAAATATGTACTACCTGCTTTAATGTAGCACTTGTGTTAGATTTTTATTTTATCTTGGCTATCTTCCTCCTCTACTATCTCCAAATAATTTACAGTTAAACAGTTAAAACTAAAAGCCGAAAGCACATACCTTATCAATTTTTCCCTTTCCTTTGGTTTTTCGGATAACTTAATTTGCAAGCCCGTCAAATTCTTTGTATTGCCATTCCCCCAATACACGTACTGTAGCAGGTTATTATACACTAAACAGCAGCTATTTTGTAGCTTGTCCGATAGCTTACTCCACATTTTGGCAAGTGGTACCGAGTACATTGGCGCCTTTAGGAAGTATAACTGTTTGAAGATTCGGATTCTGCGTAAAATTCTAGGTTAGTTTGATGTGTCGTATGTTTAAAAAAATTATAAGAACAGCCAGAAATCACTAACAGCGAAAAATCTTAAAATGAGGGTAGCTCCCTGGGGATTGATGCAATCTAAAAAATTCCTAGAAATTCGGGTAGCTGAGAAAAATCTAACATTAATTGATACCAAACCATATAGATTTATCTCGAAAGATGCAATGGCTAGTCGAAGAAAGCTATTTGTTAGGTTTGCTTATAGAGCAAAGAGCAAAATTTAGAGTTTTAGGACTTTAAAGGAGTATAACTTTGCAGGGGGTGATCCTATTAAAAATCTGTTTGCAGATTCGGATTCTGTATAAAATTCTAGACTAACTTGACATGCCTAAAAAATTTATAAAGACGGTCAGAAATCGCTACCAGCAAAAAAAATTTAAAATTGGGGTAGCTCTTTAGGGGATGATTCAATCTAAGAAATTCCTAAAGACTCGGTAGCTGAGAAAATTCTAATATTAATTGATACCAAACTAGATAGGTTTATCTCGAAAGATGCAATGGCTAGTCGAAGAAAACTATTTGGTTCAGATGTGGGAGCAAATGAGGATGCTAAGATATAAATGGCTAGTCGATTAAAACGGAGATTCATCTCCACATTTCCTCCTTATGGGAATTTACATCTCCACTTTTCCTCCTAATGAGAATTTACATGTAAATGTGGGAGCAAATGAGGAAAAAAAAGTCACTCCTTATTTCCTCCTTATGGTAATTTACATGTAAATGAGGGAGCAAATGAGGGATTTGGAAGCAAATGAGGGATTCTGGAGCAAATGAGGGAGCAAATGAGGGAGCAAATGAGTGAGCAAATAAGGATGCTGGAGCAAATGAGGTTCCAGAACCTGTAACCTCTTCCTACTCTTAACATTAAATTTCACATTAACGTGCCGAAGGGTTCGGCTCACATATAAGAGGATTACGGTAGGCGGTGCAGTAAAATCATTTAAAAGACAAATTTTTAAAACGGCCTCAAATGCAAATCTGACTTTTATTGAATTATACACGCTAATGATTAAAATAGAAGGCATCCCCAATTTCCGCCCTTTAATGCCTTTATCAGAAGATCCCAATGATTTGAACTATTTTTCCCCTGGTCATTTCTTGATTGGAGACAACTTAAAAGACATACCGGAGAATGATAAAAGCAACGAAAAAATAAACAAACTTTCTAGATGGCAATATGTTTAACGCATGCAACAAGAAGTTTGGTCAAAATGGAGTAGAGAATATTTACAAGAATACCCGGCCAACTAGTTATAACATTCGAAGAAGATATTCTTTCTTGAATGTGGAAGTTAGGGCACATTACAGAAGTTCATCCTAGTGCAGATGGTGTAGTGCGAGTGGCTACTGTTCGTACGTCCAAAGGCATATTAAAAAGTCCTGCAGTGGAATTGTACGCATGACCTGTAGAAACAGAATTTGTGTAAAATTTGCATTTTGTAAATCGATATACAGTGTGTCCAAATTTCGAGTCTCTACATTGTGATTTCAGTTATTATAAGAGATAGAAATTGGGTTAAATGGGGAAAGATTTGGAGGAATCCAGGCCAATTTTGTATCCGTTTACAAAATTGGTGTAAGTTGTCTGGTTTTGGAGATATTCGAAGAAAACTAAAAATGGCGGATTTTGTTTTTTGATAATAAAACATGAATCA
Organism: Platerodrilus igneus; assembly: GCA_036346225.1. Taxonomy (NCBI): domain Eukaryota; kingdom Metazoa; phylum Arthropoda; class Insecta; order Coleoptera; family Lycidae; genus Platerodrilus; species Platerodrilus igneus. The sequence goes on from JARFIW010000739.1 coordinate 2,057,465, forward strand.
TAAGTCGCACCATCACAAGACTTGCACATTATTAAGACACTTTTCTAAAAGGAGTATTTTAGCATAAACAGAATCATTCGACTGTCTTTTGTTTTCGAGGAAACGCCCACAACTTTTGTTTTCTTATGGCCGCCATTTTGAATATTAGGTGAATGTTATGCGCCTTAAAATTACCTTTTCAACGATATGCCACATGTCTATAAAAAATGCAAAAACTATCCTAAATTTTAAAATAACTAAATTTGTATGTTCTATAACGTTTGGTAATCCCAACAGGGCAAAATTTGATTTCTACTTTCCAAACAGTAGTAGTAGTAGTAGTACCACATACATTTTGTTAAGTAGAACTCGTAAAGTATTGGATATAAATCTTAAAATTAACTTAAACATAAAACTGTAGCCTATCTTATCTAATTTAGGGAACAAAATTAAATGTGACCGAAACAGCAAACTATCATCTAAATTCCTTCCCGTAGATGCTGAAAATGCTGTCCGTTTGCATCACGGCACATTCGACAATTAATTAAAACTTTCCGTACAACTCTGCTTAACGTGCGCCTATTTATAGAGTTAAGAATGTCACGGACTCTTTCCTGCAGTTCGTTTATATTATGAGGCGGTTCAAACTCATATACCTCATTTTTAGCAAAACCCCATAAATAAAAATCAAGTGGTGTAAGATCTGGTGATCTTGTCGGCCACATAATTGGTCCACTATTACATATAATATTTTGGCCAAAATGTTCAGCTAAAAGGGCGCTAACTTCTCGGGAATTGTGAGCTGGACAACCATCTTGCTGAAACCATAGTTTTCGAAAATCATCATCATTTGGTACAAGTCCTCTAATAGCCGGAATTATTTGGTCTCTTAACAATTCCGTATATCTGGCGCCATTGAGGTTATTGACAAAATAAAAGGGTCCAATCAAATTATTACCTATAAACGTATTAATTACATTGGTTAATTTACTAAAATATTTATATCATAATTAACTACCTAAGATACCACACCAAACGTTAAATCCATATCTCGTTTGAAATTTGCGTTGCGCCGTCAGATGATGATTTTCAGTGCTCCAGTGATGCGTGTTATGTTTATTGAACATCCCGCAATTGGTAAACCGCGTTTCGTCTGTCCATATTATCAATTCTGGAAAGTGCGGTTCTTCCTCGCATTTTTGGATGTACCAATTACAAAAACGCATTCGTCTGGCGAAATCTTCTCTTTTGAGGACTTGGACAATAGTAGGTTTATAAGGATGAAACTTTTCCTTTTTTAAAATATTATGAACAGTTGATTTTGGAATATTAAGTTCACGACTTACAGATCTTACGGATGTGGATGGATTTCGTGTTACCGCCTCAGTAATGCTTAGAACACGTTCCCTATTGTTTAAGTCGTATTGTTCCCTAGTCTGTTCAAAAGCACCATAATTCAGTAAATTCATTACAATTTTTCTGAAGTATGTTCTATGCGGTTGTCGTCTTTCTGGATACAATTCCAAATATCTGGCGGATGCCGTATCAGCGTTCCGAAACGATTGTAAATAAGTATTTAGCATATCAAACTTTTCCTCATTCGAAAACTTGTAGACATGTGCCATTTTTAAATTAAAATGCAGCACCACCGGCACCAAAACTTACAACACACACAAGTTTATCTAAATTTTAGAATTTGTTTGACATATAACTGTAATTCAATTGTTTGGTTTTGTCACATACCACCGCCTACTATTATAAAACGATATCATTTTAACTCTAGTACCACCATAATTAATAATTTGTGACAAATGCTGTTTGTGTACATTATAAAATGTGTATTGTACTTTTCATAAAGTAGAAATCAAATTTTTGCCCTGTTGGGATTACCAAACGTTATAGAACATACAAATTTAGTTATTTTTAAAATTTAGGATAGTTTTGCATTTTTTATAGACATGTGGCATATCGTTGAAAAGGTAATTTTAGGGCGCATAATATTCACTTAATATTCAAAATGGCGGCCATAAGAAAAACAAAAGTTGTGGGCGTTTCCTCGAAAACAAAAGACAGTCGAATGATTCTGTTTATGCTAAAATACTCCTTTTAGAAAAGTGTCTTAATAATGTGCAAGTCTTGTGATGGTGCGACTTATGATTCATGTTTTATATCAAAAAACAAAATCCGCCATTTTTAGTTTTCTTTGAATATCTCCAAAACCAGACAACTTACACCAATTTTGTAAACGGATACAAAACTGGCCTGGATTCCTCCAAATCTTTCCCCATTTAACCCAATTTCTATCTCTTATAATAACTGAAATCACAATGTAGAGACTCGAAATTTGGACACACTGTATACCTTCATAGTTTTATGACTTACACTTAAAATAATTGTTCATGAAAGCGATTAACGAATTTTAATTATTTGACAATTTATTCGCATTATTCTATATTAATTCTGTGTTTTTTTAAATCTTTTGACATTACTAATTTTAAGGGATGCGGCTTATGTTACGATACGATTTGTTAATTGTATTAATTAAAATTAGTTGTCATTGTTCAATCTTAATTAGAATTAGTGACATTCATAATTTCGAATTTAAGTGTGAAGCAGCCTGTGGCTGTTGGGTGCTCACCCCACTTTCTGTTTAAGATTGTTGTGATTGTCGTGATGTCGTCCGTGGGTAAACTAGCTATTATGTTTTACAATGTGCGTTAATAAAGGTTTTGTGTGTTAACAAAAACTTTATTTCTTACCACTATATAGGGCACCGTGTGTATTCGAAAAAACGTTAATAGGGATATTGTGTCCTTTATTAAAAATCAAACAAATTACAGTGCATTGCTCAACAATCTCGTGGTGTTATTTTGCACCTGGTCCTTATCAATTTATCGAACTATCACAATCTTTCACGAACATTACTCGAACAGTATTTGTGAAAACAAATTATTTTGTAGCTTTTGAATTTAAATTAAAGATTCCATATATATTCCTGTGAAAAATTATAAAATGAGGTCAGTGAAAGGAAATTTAATATTTTCTTATCATTAATGTTGTAATAGCTATGCAAAATTTTTTTTATTTGGGATGGAATTGCAGACACACTCCTTCTATTTTGATATAAATATATAAATGTTAAGCCGTGTGAAACGGTTGGTTTTGTAGTCTCTACATTTTCCTTTGTTCATAGTAATTTGGTATTATTTCCGTGCTCAGATTTTCATGGTCTGTAATACCTTTGATGTTGGCTAAATTGATAACTTCAATTTGGAGGTGGTTGATAAGAACTTGTCGAGAAAGCCATTGTTCTTCTTTCAACGAACGCCGCTTCTGACAAGCAGTCTTTTAATACATTCATCTTAATCTTGCCTTATAGCGGTTTTGGATGTATTAAATAATACATTTGTGGAGTAGATTTTGGTATTACATTGGTTTGTACGTTTATTTTCTACTCACAATACCGCCTTGCGGATATTTCCTGTTTTTACTTATATTAGGTGAGTCACGTTTTTTTTGCTTTGTGTTTTCTGATATTAATTGTTTATCTTTCAGAATCTTGTATTGTACAAATATCAAAGTTGCTCTTTGTTAGCTATTAATTCACCGAAACCCACTTCTGTGGTAAAGTATAACTTCCAAAAATTTCAGCACTAATATTACTTATTTTAGGGTTCTTAATTTTGGTATTAAGCCTAGTCTTTTAATCTTGTACTATTCAGTCATAATCTCGATTAAGTTCATGTTTAAGTAATTCAGAAACAGGTCCTTATACCAACTCTTGGGTTCCCTGTGAGTCCACTTCAATTCTGTACTAATCATCCGTTAGGATTTCTGTTTAAATTCAAGATTAAATATTACTTCATTCAGTGGCTTAGGTACTGAAGAATCGTTGGAGGCGGAAAGCATTGATTTATGATCCAGACTCTAGGCTGTATAATTAGAAGTTAGTTATATTGCTGTATTTGTTGTATGTTGCGTTACGCAAGTATTGGCGCAATTACTGTTTACTTTTGATTGAATCCGCGTAATTAGCAGTATGCTGGTTATATTATTGCGTTGTTATTGGTAAACTACATCAAACTCATGGTATCCTACCACCTGTTGTTTGTGTGTTTACTCATGTTACAGGTCAGCACTGGAGCGTAGCGATCCACTAGCCAGTGATTGCATCGTCCAGGAATGCTAAAGTTATGTCGCTTTCTGGTGAGTAATCATTTACATTAATTAATATTTATTGCTAACCTGTAGGTGAAAAGTCATTTGTGTGTATTATTGTAAGACCTTTCTCCTCCGTGTTTTTGAAATTTACTTACTAGCGAGAAACATTTTGTGGCTAGTTTAATGTCAATTTGTTCTCGCCAACCGGCGAGAGACACTTTAAATTGATTGCTTTTAGCGAGATACCGATTTATATCATCCTTTATGTGTATTATTAAAATACTATACCAAAAAAGAAAGGCGCGGATAAATGTGAAAATTTTTGAACAATAAGTTTGACAGCACACATGTCAAAAATATTAACTAGAATTGTGCAGAGACAAATGGAAAAACTGGCAAAAGAAATACTAGGAGAAGATCAATTTGGGTTTAGGCGAAACAGGGGAACACGGGAGGCTATTTTAGCTCTGAGAGTGATAATGGAGAAAACAATAGAAAAAGGGGAAAGCGTGTATATAGGGTTTGTAGATCTGGAAAAAGCATTCGACCATGTAAAATGGAAAAAAATGTTCGAAATACTCAAAAAGGTTAGAATGAGTTATAGGGATAGACGAATAGAGCAAACAGCAGTAGTAGAATTAGAGCAGGAACGTAGAGAAGTAAACATTAGGGAAGGGGTGAGACAGGGATGTGCCCTATCCCCATTGATTTTTAACTTGTACATAGAAGAGGCAATGAATACTGTCAAATGCAGGAAGATATTTGGAATTACTATGCAGGTAGAAAAAATTGATATGCATAGATTTGCAGACGATATAGCGGTATTAGCGTCTAGCAAGGAAGGGTTAGAAGCTGATTTTAATGAAATGGAAACGGTTTTAACAGAGAGATACGGTATGAAAATTAACAAAACTAAAACTATAGTTCTAGTATGCCAAGGTGGGGAAAATAAATCAAAAACAAGAATTTAAGTATGTAACACAACTTACAAGAGGTTAAGGGTTTCTGCTACCTAGGAAACCAAATAACGCAAGATGGGAAAAGCACAACAGATATAAAACAAATATTAGCACAAGGTCGTGCTACATTTAACAAGCAAAAGCAACTACTGTGCTCAAAGACCACAAACATAGAAACAAGGAAAAGATTGCTTAAAACATATGTGTGGAGCACAGCACTGTACGGCTGTGAAGCCTGGACAGTAGGAGAAACGGACAAAAAAAGGTAGAAGCCTTTGAAATGTGGTGCTACAGACGTACAATGAAGATATCATGGACAGACAAAGTTAAGAACGAAGAGGTACTAAAAATGGTAGAGGAAGAAGGCAATATGTGGAAAACGGTAAAAAGTAGGAGAGATAGGATGATAGGCCGCATATTACGGCATGAGGGAGTAGTGCGGAATATATTAGAAGCAGAGATAGGAAAAAAGAGAAGAAGATGCAAACCTAGGTTAGACTACTGCTCACAGATAGTAAAAGATGTAGGCTGTAGGGGTTTCAGGGAGATGTGAAAGCTAGCCCAGAATACAAATCAATGGAGGTACGCATCCAACCAATCCCAAGATGGATAAACTAATGACCAAAAAATAACTGTGCTTAAACATGATGATTATTATAAGTAATTACAAGAATTGGTTGCGCAATATTCTCGAATAATGTTAAGTGTGTGAAAGGATTTACTGGAAAACCATTACTTCGGCAAATGTCTAAGTGTTGGGGGATCTTGGTAGCCACAGGTTGCTGAAACCTTTTCACTGAATCTCGGTGAAATAGGGCATAAAATTAGAAAACAATAAAAGGGGAACGAGCTGTATACACATGCTGTGTGAGAATTTCAGGGAACTATGTAGGCTAGCTCAGAAAATAAATAAGTGCAGGTACGTTTCCAACCAGTTTTGAGACGGAAAACCTAATGACGAAAAAATAAGCGCCGATAAATCTGACGATTAGTATAAACAACTAGTTGTTGGTTGCGAAATATCTGCAACTAATGATGAGTGCGCGAAAAGATATATTGGAAAATATATTAAATCGGTAAATGGTTAAGTGTTGGGGGAACTTGGCAGCCACAGGCTGCTTACCTCCCTTCACAACCACTGAAAGTCGGTGAGATAGGGTATATAATTGTAAAACAATAGAAGGTAACCGAACTGCATCAAACAAAAAAGAACAGCGCCTATGAAGGAAGACAACAAACATAGAACAAGAAGAAAACTGTTGAAAGCATATGTGTGGAGCACAGCACAGTATGCCTATGAAATACGGGCAGTCTGAAACGCAGACAGAAAAACGGTAGCAGCTTTATGAAATGCTGTGCTTAAGATGTATGAGGACGGATAGCATGGACAGACAAAGATAATAACAAATAGGTTATAGAAATAGTAGGGGAACAAGGATATCTGGAGAAAAAGATAAGAGAAATAGAAGGGCAGAATACGTTCTAAAGCATTTTTGATGAATAGTATGGGATATATTATAAGCAGAGATAGGAAAAAAGAGGTAGATGTAGACCTAGATCAGATAGTTATAGATGCAGACTGTGCAAATTTCAGGGAAGTCTGTAGGTTAGTTCAGAATAGGAAACAATGATGGTACTGGAACTAACCAATTCCAGGACTGAAGACCTAATGACGATGATGATGGTATATATATATATATATATATATATATATTGAATTTTGAATCATATTGGAGTATTGATTTGACTGTATGAATATCGGTAAAATTTTCAGTCAATGAGTTTTGGATATTTTGAAGGTTATTGTTTATTGTACGATTACAACATTAAATTGGATAGCGTTTTCGTAAGTCTCAAGTTCATTTTAAATTGTAAATTAATTTATTATAACTGTAGTTGTTGCTAAATAAGTTAAAGTACATTCTAGTGGTATGTTGTTTTCGATATAAATTTTACATTTGTCGATTTTTTGCTTTAATGTGCTTTGATGATACAAACCTCATCTATTAATGATGATATAATTTTTTTTATAATTTCTAAGTGCCAATTCGGAAATTAATATAATTGTTGGCACTATAAAAGATATTTTACAGTTGATGAGGAATGTTATCTTTTCACTTACCATTATACTGTATTTTAATAAATTTCTAAAATAGTTTTTGTAGGAGTTCTTAAAAAATAATTTAATTTTTGTTGTGTGCTGAAAGAGAACATGTTAATGTTTTTGAAAATAATCACGATACCAATGATTAAAGTAATATATAGATTGGATTAATAATATCCAAGCAGGCTATAGATTTTTAATTTGTGTAATTTTTCGAATTGATGTATAGCAGCAACCAAAAAACGTATTTCAATGTTGTAAAGAATAAAATTTATTTTATAACATTTTTTCTAATTTAATCTTCTTCAGTAAAATGCAGTTAAATCTAATATTTATAATTTTAAGGTTATGTAATTATGAAAACAACTTATTTTCCAATTTTTGAAAATTTAAATTCCATATATATTCTTGTAAATAATTATAAAATTTAGGTCGGAGAAAGGAAATTCAATATTTTCTCACCATTAATGTTGTAATAGGTAAAATTTTGTTTGGGATGGAATTGCAGGCACATCCTTTCTTTTTTGTTATGGATACATAAATATTAAAAAGTTAAACTTCATCTTGAGGAATTAATTATTACTTCCCAATTTAGTAAGATGATTGTTCAGATAAAAATTTTTATTAGTAGCACGGTGAGCGTTTTGTCAAAAACTTTCGTTACAATAAAAATTTGTTAGATTGCGCTTGAGGTTTAATAAAGGATGAAGGTGTGTTTAGAAAGACATGTTTGTTGTTTTATTTTTCATTAATAGATTGTGTTATTTTTCGTAAAGTTGTTGATAGGTTAATATCTTTTGTCTTGTAAAATGGTTATATTAGGATTAGTATTTATTTTTTAAAGTGAATTGTATAAGAATTTATTTGGTTTTTTTGATATGTGTAGATATTGTAAAATAATTATATATTGTCTTGTAAATACACCAAAAATTATACACAAAGAAACCCATTTAAAAAAAAGATTTTTATAAAGTATAGACGTAAAAAATCACTTAATGTAATAAATTATAAAACAGATATCGAAAACTTAAACAACACTTGTGCATGCTTTTCTCATACAATACATGATTATTTTTCAATATCTACACATATCAAACAACCCACATATATTTATTATTATTATTATTATTATTATTATTGCTTTATTATCCAACAGAATAAATCCAATTACAGGATAAAATTAACGTAGAAAGAAAATAAGGAAATACAAATTTACATATACATAGACAACTTTTATAATAGAGTACGTTAGTAAAAGTAATGATATCAACTAAGGCAATCCGTCAAGTGAAAAGTGCGTATAAGTATAAGCCAAAAATTCTGAGAACGACATAGCAAAAATGTCGTAATTATTAAATAACTTGTTAAATGTTTGTGATATAACATATATTGGAGAATTGGATAATAGATTAGTGTTTGATATTTTATTATAGAATGTTATACTTGTACGTGTATTAACAGACGGAACATTAAAATTTAACTTTGGTAAAATGTATGGTGCATCAATAAATCCTTGAATAATTTTATACAGAAACAACTGACCATTAATTCGGCGCTGCACATCGAGCTGTAGAACGTTATATTTGGATAGTAACAAAGTCTGACCTATACCTTGGCATGGGTACGTATGGGTCTCAACAAACGCAAGTTATTTAAAATATTTACGTTGCACTTTTTCTAATAAAGCTATATAAACTTTATAGTGAGGGTTCCAAATAAGAGCGCAGTATTCTAATTTTGACCGCACTAAAGTTAAATACAACGTTCTCAGTACACGAATGTTGGTAAACATCTTACAGTTACGAATTATAAAGCCACAAAGTTTGAATGCATCAGATGCGGACGATATGATGTGTTCCGAAAATGATAGTTTCGAATCAAATAGCACTCCAAGATCCTTAACACTCGTAACACGTGTCAAAATAACACTGTTAAGAGTATAGTTAAATATAATTGGTTGATGTTTACGAGTGAAGGAAATAATTTTACATTTACTTGTGTTAAGTTGCAAGTAGTTAGTGTTGCACCAGTTCTGAAGTTTATTGAGTTGTAATTGAAGCTTATAGCAATCGTCAACATGCAAAATATTGGCATACAGTTTAAGATCGTCAGCAAATAGTAACAGATGGCAGTCTAAATGATCAACGACGTCATTGATGAAGAGTAGGATGTCATGTTACGTAATTCGTGGCAGTCCCTGTTCGGGCGCCAAAGTTATGCTACGTTGGCTCGTAGCCGTGCGTAACAAAAAGAAAATCAGAGAAAAAAAATGACCGGGCTCAATCGGAGAGTAGGGGGTGCAGAAAGCAGACCAACCTACCATGTACGCGGCCGTAAGGAGTTAGTGATAATACCTGCAATAAAAAAAATTAGTTAAGCAAACCTGAAAAAAAGAATAAGCATAGCAGCAATGAAACGTCTAAGTTATTCAGTACTTTGTAGAATGTAAATAAAAGAAACTGTTTAGATAAACTATATAATATAACAACGATAAAAGCAATACACAAAAATGTTTCGTACAAAGTGAGGTAATATTGGGGAGTAGCAGAAACGTTTCCTCACACACCAATTAAACATAAATCAGACAAAATGTTAAAAAAAATAAATAGGTAAGACACAATTGATATGAGTAATTCAGTAAATAAATAGGTAAGACACAATTGATATGAGTAATTCAGTAAATAAATAGGTAAGACACAATTGATATGAGTAATTCAGTAAATAAATAGGTAAGACACAATTGATATGAGTAATTCAGTAAATAAATAGGTAAGACACAATTGGTATGAGTAATTTAGTAGTATTGATTTTTCTTTCTTTCTTTTTTTCTATGTTTTAAAATAGCATGCAAGTCTATTGTAAAAGGTATCAGAACGACAAAGATATGGTAAAGCAACGGATAGATATTTAGAGTAATAACCAGTAGGAAATAGTTCAACTTACAAAAGTCCTTCAGCAACGCTTCCTTGCAACGGAAGGGTGGAATTCAACGATGTCCTACACTAACGAAGCACTTCACCCTTGACACGTGAGGGTGTTGATGGAACTTATCACACGTTACACTAATCACTAATCACTGGGGTTAGCAGCAGACATTATCACGCTGATGGAACCAGGTAGCATTGATAAATTTCTTGTTAATTCTATTTCCTGAGACAATAATTCCGAAATATTTTGTAACACAAATTGTAAAGAAAAATAGTAATAAGAATTTAAAATCACGGGCTTTCGAGGCACGATGTAATGCATGTCATCTGAGAAGTTCTTGCATTAAACTAACAGTAACGTGAGATGTTTTATTTGCTACATATGGTAACAAAGAAAAATCTAATGCTTTTGAATAACGAAACTCACGCAAGCCATGATCTATTTTAGATTCTTTGTTGTTCGAAAATTCAGAAACTACAGTATCACTGTATTTAAATAATCCAAAGTATGCGCTACTCTCATAAAAAAAGGGACCACGAAAACTAAATCGCACATACAGTTCCAAATATAAAAAAACAAATCAATTAAAAAAAACAATTAGCACAGCAACGCGTAATCACTAAGTCAATGTTCCGTAAAACACGTGCGATTGAGTAAGACAAGTTCTATCACTTTTATTTCCAACAGAAAAGCAACACACACAATTAGTAAAGTAATGCGTAAGCAATAAAACCGTCTGTCAATGACCTTAAAACTCGTGCGGTCGAGTAAACACATTCTACAGTTAAAATACACCTTTTATTTCACAAGAAAAACAACTAGATTCGTGCTGCGTTTGTTCATGAACAAAACGAAAATTAAATCGCGCATTAATTCTCACTAGTCTTAAAGCAAAAAGGAACAGCACTTTTAACGTACTTATTAAACAGGAACAAAGAACAGACTCCACAATTCGTCGCTATTATAACCGCTTATCGACTATTATCTACCTCGCTAATAACATAAGGAACATCTAAAACGTGAATGTCACAATCGTATCTAACAATTAATTACAGGCTGTTTATCGTTTTCGATAAGTTGGAATTTATTTATTAATGAGAATTAATCTTCAATTTATCTATCTTTTAGAATTAATACACGCGAGTTAAATTGCATACAATTCTAAAATATTCTGAAGTATTTCCTTTATACAAACAGCGATCCCAAAGAAACGATGTATTTTTAAGTACGCTAACAGAAAGGGAGCGTAAAATATTAAGGTACGAAAAATGCCCGTTACAAATTCCCCCCTAGCAAAATAAAGACGTCGGGGTGAAAGAAAAAAAGAAAAACGACAGACAAGGAACCAAACAAACAAAAACACAAAAAATTGTTTATCCGGTTCGAAGGTCCAACACCAGTATAAGAGAAAGAACATTTTTCCAAAAGAAGAGAAAGTCATCTATCGTAACCAACAATGACAGAATAGGTAAAGAAAGTATTAAGTAAACACCTAATGAGGGTTAAAGGTTATAGCTACTTTCAAAATCGTCAAAAGACGGATGTCTCCAAAAGGGACCTTTCTGTTTTCCACCTCAAAGAAAAGTTTTGGCTTCCCGCGGAGAAACCAAGAGAAAAGAAAAAAAACGAGGAAGAAAACTCGTAGCAAAACTGTCACCCTCAAGTGTGCAGCAAAGAAAAAACCAAGACAAAGCAAAGAGCAAAGGCAAGCTAGTACACAACCTAAAATACTTCCAACTGAGGTAACACAGATTCGTATGAAACGATTACTCAAGCAGAGTATGGCTAACAGACCTACAGAAGCAACCAAGTCGAAATTCTTAAAGGAAAAAAAAATAGATCTGAAGCCTACCTCAGGGAATGGATGTAGAAAGCGACTATAACAGTCAAATAGTGAACAAATGGTAGGACTAGCCAGAAGAAAAGGTCACGGGATGAGCTAGCTACAAAAATATGTATAGGAATATGAAAAACTATACCAATCTAATCAGAACCAACACACAAAAAAAAATTCCGGCTCAAAGGACCAAAATGTCAGACAAAACTAAGAGTAAAGAAATCCACAGGGAAAGATAGGTAAGTAGTAGCAATCGAAGAGGACCAAGGTGTAAAGGCATAAACGCTGCCAAATTCGTCAAAGGACGGATGTCTCTTTAGAAAAAAAACAGCACAGTTTCCAACCTCAAGAAATTGATTTCTCGCGCGCAGAAACCAAAAGAAAAGAAAAGTAGCGAGGAAGGAAACCCACAGCAATAGCCAACATAAGACACAAGTGTCAAGCCTCAAGTAAGCTAGGAACGACAAACGGAAAACTGGGAAAAGTAACAAAAGGCTTCAACTGTGGTACCAAAAAGAAAAAAAAAGTCGTATAATACAACCAGATAAGAAACGTAATTTGCTAATAGACCCAAAAGTCGATTAAGTCGTGATCCCTAAAGGACAGAAAGTAGGCCTAAAGAGCAACTACCACAGGAGCAGATAGAACGAGTGATCGAAGTCAGTACATCAACTAACCGCAAGGAAAACCAGTCAGAGAGAAAAAAAATGGACAGGAATGTGGAATGAAAGAAAACCCGGAAAGAGTAGAAGAAAAAAATTAAAGTCATCACACCATGCTACGAAATATGTCAAATATCACAGATAAAGCTAATGAGTTGAAGTAATCGTATAACGCAGGGGGACGAGTGGATTACGGACGAAATTTGCGGCGCTTGCGTCGCCAAAAGGACAACAGATCTAGATCGGGGACATTAGGATTATATTTAAGTGAGGTAGCGAAAGTGACGTGAAGAAAAGAAAGAAAAAGGTGGTGTGAAGAAAACTTGGGCGCCAGTGTTTTCCAGAACCAAATTATCAGCAAATTATCACAAAAAAAAATTAAAATTAAGGAATTTCTATATAGCGGAGGAAGAAAAAAAAATCAAGACCACACCACAAAAAAAATTAGAGCCAGCCAATATAGGCAGAAAAGAAAGCCGAGCCGATACACCAGAAAAAATTAATGCCAAAAAAATTAAAGTCATAAAAAAAATTCAAAAAAAGTCAAGAGCAAATCAAGAAAATCGAAAGCAAATCAAAAAAATCGGGAGCAAATCAAAAAAAAAAATCGAGGCCAAATAAAAAATCGAGCCCCACGTTGGGCGCCAAAAATGTTATGTTACGTAATTCGTGGCAGTCCCTGTTCGGGCGCCAAAGTTATGCTACGTTGGCTCGTAGCCGTGCGTAACAAAAAGAAAATCAGAGAAAAAATGACCGGGCTCAATCGGAGAGTAGGGGGGGGGGGGTTGCAGAAAGCAGACCAACCTACCATGTACGCGGCCGTAAGGAGTTAGTGATAATACCTGCAATAAAAAAAATTAGTTAAGCAAACCTGAAAAAAAGAATAAGCATAGCAGCAATGAAACGTCTAAGTTATTCAGTACTTTGTAGAATGTAAATAAAAGAAACTGTTTAGATAAACTATATAATATAACAACGATAAAAGCAATACACAAAAATGTTTCGTACAAAGTGAGGTAATATTGGGGAGTAGCAGAAACGTTTCCTCACACACCAATTAAACATAAATCAGACAAAATGTTAAAAAAAATAAATAGGTAAGACACAATTGATATGAGTAATTCAGTAAATAAATAGGTAAGACACAATTGATATGAGTAATTCAGTAAATAAATAGGTAAGACACAATTGATATGAGTAATTCAGTAAATAAATAGGTAAGACACAATTGATATGAGTAATTCAGTAAATAAATAGGTAAGACACAATTGGTTTGAGTAATTGAGTAGTATTGATTTTTCTTTCTTTCTTTTTTTCTATGTTTTAAAATAGCATGCAAGTCTATTGTAAAAGGTATCAGAACGACAAAGATATGGTAAAGCAACGGATAGATATTTAGAATAATAACCAGTAGGAAATAGTTCAACTTACAAAAGTCCTTCAGCAACACTTCCTTGCAACGGAAGTGTGAGATCCAACGATGTTCTGCACTAGCGAAGCACTTCACCCTTGACTGTGAGGGTGTTGAGGGAACTTATCACACGTTACACTAATCACTAATCACTGGGGTTAGCAGCAGACATTATCACGCTGATGGAACCAGGTAGCATTGATAAATTTCTTGTTAATTCTATTTCCTGAGACAATAATTCCGAAATATTTTGTAACACAAATTGTAAAGAAAAATAGTAATAAGAATTTAAAATCACGGGCTTTCGAGGCACGATGTAATGCATGTCATCTGAGAAGTTCTTGCATTAAACTAACAGTAACGTGAGGTGTTTTATTTGCTACATATGGTAACAAAGAAAAATCTAATGCTTTTGAATAACGAAACTCACGCAAGCCATGATCTATTTTAGATTCTTTGTTGTTCGAAAATTCAGAAACTACAGTATCACTGTATTTAAATATTCCAAAGTATGCGCTACTCTCATAAAAAAAGGGACCACGAAAACTAGATCGCACATACAGTTCCAAATATAAAAAGACAAATCAATTTAAAAAAAACAATTAGCACAGCAACGCGTAATCACTAAGTCAATGTTCCGTAAAACACGTGCGATCGAGTAAGACAAGTTCTATCACTTTTATTTCCAACAGAAAAGCAACACAAACAATTAGTAAAGTAACGCGTAAGCAATAAAACCGTCTGTCAATGACCTTAAAACCCGTGCGGTCGAGTAAACACATTCTACAGTTAAAATACACCTTTTATTTCACAAGAAAAACAACTAGAATCGTGCTGCGTTTGTTCATGAACAAAACGAAAATTAAATCCCGCATTAATTCTCACTAGTCTTAAAGCAAAAAGGAACAGCACTATTAACGTACTTATTAAACAGGAACAAAGAACAGACTCCACAATTCGTCGCTATTATAACCGCTTATCGACTATTATCTACCTCGCTAATAACATAAGGAACATCTAAAACGTGAATGTCACAATCGTATCTAACAATTAATTACAGGCTGTTTATCGTTTTCGATAAGTTGGAATTTATTTATTAATGAGAATTAATCTTCAATTTATCTATCTTTTAAAATTAATACACGCGAGTTAAATTGCATACAATTCTAAAATATTCTGAAGTATTTCCTTTATACAAACAGCGATCCCAAAGAAACGATATATTTTTAAGTACACTAACAGAAAGGGAGCGTAAAATATTAAGGTACGAAAAATGCCCGTTACAAATTCCCCCCTAGCAAAATAAAGACGTCGGGGTGAAAGAAAAAAAGAAAAACGACAGACAAGGAACCAAACAAACAAAAACAAAAAAAAATGTTTATCCGGTTCGAAGGTCCAACACCAGTATAAGAGAAAGAACATTTTTCCAAAAGAAGAGAAAGTCATCTATCATAACCAACAATGACAGAATAGGTATAGAAAGTATTAAGTAAACACCTAATGAAGATTAAAGGTTATAGCTACTTTCAAAATCGTCAAAAGACGGATGTCCCCAAAGGGACATTTCTGTTTTCCACCTCAAAGAAAAGTTTTGGCTTCCCGCGGAGAAACCAAGAGAAAAGAAAAAAACGAGGAAGAAAACTCGTAGCAAAACTGTCACCCTCAAGTGTGCAGCAAAGAAAGAACCAAGACAAAGCAAAGAGCAAAGGCAAGCTAGTACACAACCTAAAATACTTCCAACTGAGGTAACACAGATTCGTATGAAACGATTACTCAAGCAGAGTATGGCTAACAGACCTACAGAAGCGACAAAGTCGAAATTCTTAAAAGAAAAAAAAATAGATCTGAAGCCTATCTCAGGGA
The DNA here is from genome assembly GCA_036346225.1 of Platerodrilus igneus. NCBI lineage: Eukaryota > Metazoa > Arthropoda > Insecta > Coleoptera > Lycidae > Platerodrilus > Platerodrilus igneus. The sequence continues at coordinate 2,073,369 of JARFIW010000739.1, forward strand.
ATGGATGTAGAAAGCGACTATAACAGTCAAATAGTGAACAAATGGTAGGACTAGCTAGAAGAAAAAGTCACGGGATGAGCTAGCTACAAGCAACCAAGTCTAACCTTGCACAATAACTTGAATCTTTCTTTTCTTGATCCGCAACCCTTCAAACAAATACATCTCACTTCCTTGACATTGCATATCTCATACTTGCAATGAATTGGCCGCCTCGTCCTGCAACTTATTACGAAGTCTGTAATTTGTATGCATCATGTGGTATGCGAAATTATAGACCATCTTGCATAACAGGTTTTGATGGTTACAGAGTTGAGATAAGTACAAAAATAGAGGAACAATGGTGGCGGTGCTCAGGTAAATCATGCGGAAACTTACAAGTAGAAAAACCTTTACCAACTGTGATATGAAGATATGAATTTTTTTACAACTCAGAAAACAAAGCGCAAATGATAAATATATTGACACTAACGCTACGAACACATAAAATAGTCGTATACCAAGCTAAAACTGGTTCAGACGCACTTGTCGCTGACACAGCTATTAGGTTGACTTTAAGTAGACCTTCTGTTTCTGTTGTCGCAACCGATACTGACATTTTAACGCTATTGGTCGCAAGAGTGAATAAAAAACTTCAAAAATGTATATATTAAAACCGCAAAGCGGAACCGTCCAAGTTAACGCTACAATATTGTCAAAATTAAAAAAATAAAAGTTCAAAAAATTGTGCTGCTTTTTGCACACATAGTATCTGGTTGTGACACAACAACAGCATTCTTTAGAAAAACTTTCCAATGTTTAAGCAAAAGTAAAAGATTGCAAGAACGGTTGTTGTGTTCAAGGATCCCTTCGCTAACCGAAACGATATTGCAAATGCTGGAGAAATATTTTTATTGCTCCTATATTATAAAATAATCCTCAAAGTTGATGTGGATGAGCTGAGATATTACTTATACAAACAGACGGTTGTCTGTCAATTACCCACTTTGTGAATGGGGTTGGATCAAGCGTGACCGAATTATAGTTCTGATAGCAACTGAGATACTCCCTCCCCTGCGCGTAATCAATTACTGCATCTAATCAGCTGCGAGTGTCGAGAAGCAAGCTTTACGTGCTCAGCAGTATGTCGCCAATGCCTTTGTCAATTTTGTAATAATTCTCTTGAACCCTACTATGATGATATTGATTGTGATCCGTTGTAAAACTTTTTAATTCAAAAGTATTTGGTTGTCTTTTACGTTCATTTTTTCTGATTTCAAATTCATTATATTTTTATATTCAATTTAATTTTTTAAATTTTTATCATGTAATATGCACTCTAACGCTTAACACCAGGCGGAGCGGAGTCTCATCATATCGTGCAATAATACAGTATATATAAGAGAGGTATTTTGGCATGAATAGGGCTTTATACTATGAGATTAAAATGTGCAGGCTTTGTGATGCCAGACGCAGGAAGCTGTAAATAGAGAACTATACTTGTAGAACAATGAATTATCTGTTTGTAGGTAAATGTATAAGAATTAATTTGCGTCTAGATATTTTATCACAGCTTCGGCTGTTCCTCTATAAATTTAGTGCAAAAGCTTAATTTTTCGCAAAAATTTTTTTCACGCAGTTTGAGTAGGCATATTTCGGAAACTGCCAGTCTTATCCAAAAGAACAAGATACCTTTTGGTAGACAATTTCTATCTAAGAATGATAAGAAAAGCTGCCTGCGAAATAAATGGGACAGAGGATAATGCAAGTAGGGGATGGGCGAGAATGGTTTTAGGTATTAATTAAATACATAATCTAGAACATGTGTACATAAGCTAAACTGGTTGCCACACATTATGTAACTTTGCCTAATTATACATTAGAAAGGCTTGCAAATGCACGGGACGACTCGGAGAATTCTTATAACTCTTAAGATAAGATAACAAGCTTTTAATATGGTACCTTTAATCTTTAATCTTTTTCTAACGATACTGTCGTTCTGATTTTTTATATAATAATCACTACTAACAATTATTAAAATTATTTGCATGAACTATTATGGTGCTCAAAGCTGTACACAATATTTGACATAGCGGGTACAGACAACAAGAAATTAAATAAAGTATCGTGAGAAGGTAAGCTGCTTTATAAAGCTTTTCTTTAATAGCGATATACTTACACACGAATGGAACAAGACCTTCTTGCTCATAGTCTCGTATTGTTTCTTCACCAGTGCATTGTTTGGCAAAATTAACACTATCGAACTCACATTTATGATGTTGACTCCAAAACTCCTGAAACCACTCGTTCCGACAGTTTACTAATTTTCCACTTGGGAGATGAATATTCTCTTCTTCACTTACATTACATTCAATTCCATCTGTCTTTGGTACTAATGATGTATAGTAGTCGTCGAACTCTGAAATACAAGGTGCATTTAATTTGCGGATAAGCCCAAATAAATAATTTAAGTAATCTCTGTTCAAAAACAAAAATGTTTACTATAATTATGTAGTCAACAACAAAAGCCTTAAGTGCATTATGAGGAAAGTGAGGATAACGGTAACAATACGAAAATCAAAGAAATAAATGTCAAAAATGAATTCACTTGGCTAGATAGAATATTCTATGTTAACCGAAATATAAAATGGAATTGTGTAAAAACCTCTAAAGGTCCCATATACTTTTGTTTGTCGTGCGTGGCACCGGTATTTGAAATGTTTTTTAAAGTTTGGTTTTATGCTAAGTGCTACTAATAAAAGGTAGCACAACCCTCAAGATTAATCAATATGATCATCAACGTGTGTTTATAAAATTTGATTTAGAAGGAAAGATAATTTAAATAAAAACGTATAACCTTTTTTAGATTTAAATGTAGAAGATAAAATAACTAAGGTACTTGTAGTGATACAGGAACTGAGGCATAGCTGGTTTTGGAAAATTTTATTAGCAATAATATTCAAAGGTTAAATAATGAATTGATATTTGTAAAGGAACGTAGCTCAGTAACACAAAACAACTGAAAGTTTGAGAAACGGAATAGTATGGTAATCTTGAAAAGTGAGTTCAAACATGAAGTTAACGCATCAATTTCTGGCTGTACCTGGATGGAGGAAGGATACCATATTTGGCATGGATTTAATAGATAAGTTAAAGTTGTGAGTAGACGCACACTAAAAGATGACTATAGTGATGAGAAGTATATTAAGTGAAATGTTGAAGTAAATATTGAAGTCGAGAATGACTGTATTAATTTGAATCAATTTGAGTTAAAGAAGTAGAGAAGCAAGTAAATGGAGAAGAGGTAAAAATGATTGAGGATCTCGGTGAGGTAAAGAATGAAGTATAACCATTGTTAATTGAATATTCCGAATCAGAAGATGTAAAGTTGGAAAATGGAGACTTTAATATCCATACAAGTTATGACGATAAGGCAGATAAAATTGTGGAAAAATTGAATAACGGTGATAAAAATTTAAATGAGGGTATGAGTGAGAAACTAAGTATGGATTTTCTGAAACGGCTAATTATAGTAAGAAAAAGCGATGTTGGTATGAAATTATGTTTGAATGTGAAAAGTAAAAAGCAACGTAATCATAAACAATATAATTGTCCAACGTCAATAGAGATTAGGTAATCAGAAAGTTTTTAGAAAATTAATTTGAAAAAATCATTTTTAGAGAGGAAATATAAAGGATTTTCGGCTGTTTATGGAGACGGTAGCATTAGTGGCTATGCAGTGTATTTGGGACCACTTAATAAAATTTTTTTTGCAATATTTTATTGAGATTGTTATATTTAGTGAGGGTTTTCTGCAGTATTTAGTGAATTTGATAAAAGGAATTTTCTTAGGATTGAACTTAGTATCTGGAAAAACTTGTATTAATAAGAGAGAATAAGAAATGGGGAAAGATAACAAAAGAATTCAAGTGATAAAAAAATAGAATTGGGCGAAGTTGAATTTAGTTTGAGATTATTTGATTTTTAGATCCTGAGTATATGAAGCAAAAGTGAAATATTAGAGGAGAAGGTCATTACAAGTAAAGAATTATACGTGTAAATGATGTCTTATGTAGATAATTGTATGTAGTAGGTAATTAAGAATAAAAATCGAAAGTTTATCATCGAAGTAGGAATATGGCGCTCAAGGTGAACTTAGCCGTATTGATTTCAAATTTGAAATTTTAATTTGGGTAAAAATTTTGTAACTAGAAGTCACTCAGCACCATTCTTAAATATATAATGCCGTTAACCTGAACAAAATCAAGAAAAAGGCTCAGATTACGTAAATATTCATTTTCATAGTAACATACTTATTACAAACATTCAATATATTAAGTATAAGTGCATAAGCCCGTGATTGAAGGAGTTTTATTCTTATTACGTAACTTAATCGTGTTTTTAGATAAGAATAATGACGAAGAGATATCGTTTTAAGACAGACAATGGTATTAACAATATTCAACGTATAGAATTTATTTTTTAAAAGAGTTTCATACAAAAGTACTCTAAGAGTAAATGTAGTTATTGTGATCGTGTTTTTAAAGATATCATGTTTAAAGAAGTATTGTGTTCAAACTTTGATGATATGGTACGAATGTGCATTCAAATTGCTGTATGCCGCGGTTATTAAATTCAATCGCCTTTTTTTCTTAATACTAAACATACGATCGTATTTCTGACGAAAAGATAACCAAATAGATCATTCTGGCAGTGGTGTTGAACTTTTTGTAAGTGATGGATTAGCATGGTTTCGCAATGTAAGAGGTTCTATTAGAAAATGAAGTTTCTTGGTGTATCGTTTAAAGAAAGATTTCTTACCTAGCTTTTAGAAAGAGTATGTAGAGTCCAATACTCAAGTCTTTTTGGTTCACATAATTTTTGTAAAATGATAGCCCAATACTTTCCATTAATGGTTAATCTATTCAATAACGAGAGAAAATATTACATAGTATATTATCGCAACTAGTTTTACATTTCTTATGTGATAAGTACATCGAGTCTACTCCACGTCCTGTTTCAGACGGGTTCATCACTCATCACAAATCTGTTTCCCTGCCTTTTCAGGGTCCATTTTTGCACACTACACAATAGTAAGATGAACGTACAATACGTCTAAATATAGAATGTATTCCTAAGAAAACATATTCAATATAAAATATACACCCCACCCTGAAAGGGCCTCTTTCAACAAGACTATGACTACAAAGGTGTAAAATTAAATAACTATTACTATATACATAGGAGAGAAGTTGGTTATTTCTCAAACGGAAGCAAACACAATCTAGACACTGCACGTTGCACATCACCCTTAGGAGCTTTAATTTTTGCAACACGTGCCTTAATATCTGAACCACAAAATACTTCACTTATGCGCCCTAACTTCCACTAGAGCGGTGGTAAATTACTTTCCTTGACTATCACCATTTGCCCAACTTCTACATTGTTTTGTGTTTTCCACCATTTGTTTCGATTTTGTAATTCTCTAATGTAGTCCTTATACCATTTATTCCAAAGATACTGGTACAGCATCTGAATATGCTGGTAGGTTTTCTGGTGTGTCCCTGACATCTGGGTAGGGCAGTGATGTAAGCCGGCGACCAATTAAAAAATGGGAAGGAGTGAAAACATCAAAATCATCAGTACTTGTGAATAGAAGAGTCATGGGTCTAGAATTTAAAACTGATTCAATTTGTGTGAGTAACGTGTAAAGACCCTTTTTAAGTGTCGTTTGCATGACTTTAATCCAGCCTCCCAAATCCCCCCGAAATTCGGAGCGTTTGCCGATATAAATTTCTACAAAATTCCGTCCTCCTTTAAAGTTACTGACAATAAAGGAGAATTGTCCTTTACAAATTTTAAGAACTGTATTAGTTCAGTGTTAGCCCCAGCAAAGTTTGTCCCATTATAAAAAAAAAACTCATTTAAGTTTTCCTTTTCTTACACAAAATCTCCTGAATGCAGCAATGAATGTTGCTGAGGTCAAGAACCCAATATTTGCTTCGAATTAAACTTAATAGCATTTGTGGTCCACAATGCAACAACCTCTTATGTTCGGCTTTAAATATCAGAGGAGTGAACCAATGTTTTGAGGAAAGTAATATGGGATGCTTCTTATTGTATTTTAATTCTGATAGCTGCAATCTCCCCCCACCTTAAGTACATCATTATCATCAAGCAAGGGACTTTAAATTTCGAATACCTTTAGCATTGACCTGCAGGTTTCGCCGAAGACGATCAATCTTTTTAGCAAAAAGTTTTGTACAATTTTTATCAAAACCATAAGGGCATATTCCAATTCATCATATGTTAATGGCTCTTTCATTCTATCCATTCCCAATTTAAAAAAACTACCAAATTGCATGCAAAAAGCTACCACACGCTTAAGCCTATGTAAAATACTGAAATTCTGAAAATTGAATCCGACTTCCTGCACAACCATGTTAAACACTCTAACTTGAGTTTTTATTTCTGGGATATTTGCAATATCAACCATGGTTGATACACCTGATACATAGTCTTTGAACACGAGATATTCAGGGCCTGACCACCATTTTGTGCAGTTTAATATTTTATTAGAATATAAACCGCGTGACAGCAAATCGGCAGGATTGTCTTTAGATTTAACGTAGTTTCAAGAACTAATTTCAGATAGCTCTTGAATTTGATTGACCCTGTTTCCATCAAAAGTATGCAATAAATGAGGAGACACTTGAAACCAATTTAAAACTATTTTCGAATCTGACTGTAAGACTGTATTTGAAAGTTTCACTTCTATACAATTTGTTACTTTATTTACCAATTTAGCCAACAATAATTCACCACACAACTCTAACCGAAAAATTGTTAGAGACTTAAGTGGAGCTGCCCTCACCTTTGAACAAAGCAGCGAAACTTGTACTTTATCATTATGTGAAATGCTTTTTAAATAAATACATGTTCCATACGCTTCTGCGCAAGCATCTAAAAAACCATACATTTCAATTTTCACAGGATTGGCGCACATTACATGACGATCAACCCTCAATTTATTTAAACTCAAAAAAATCATTTTTCAATGCTTTCCACGTTGTATCAATCTGCATTGGTAACGTTTCATCCAAAGCTAAATTTTCGCACCATATTTTTTGTAAAAGTATTTTTGCTAAAATTATACAAAGTCCCAACAAACCGAGAGAATCAAATATTCAGGAAACATCTGACAAAATTGACCTTTTTGTATTCTTTAACACAACCTTACAATCAATGCTAAACATTAGTTTATCCAATTTAAATTACCAATATAAGCCCAATGTTTTATGCTGATCTTTTTCACCAAAGTGAACATTATTCGAATTTGAATCCATATTTCCAAGTTTTCCGATAACCAATGGAACATTGGACACCAATTCTTCAGTACCATGCAACCAGTTTTTAAAATAAAATCAACATCAACACACAATTTAATTTGGGTCATCTGTGGTATCAGCTCCGGACAACAAATCGTCCACATAAAAATCTTTTAAGATTGTTCGAGATGCCGTTGGGAATGATTTCACGCTCTCTAACCCAAGCCGTTTCAAACATCGTATTGCTAAATATGGAGCAGATTTGGTCTCGTATGTTGCCGCATTGAGCATAAATTCGTCAATTTCTTGTGTAGATTCTGATCGCTACAAAATCTTTTGTAATGACCTTTGAAGAGGTTTAACCAAAATCATCCTGTACATTTTTGTGATATGTGCAAAGACTACCCACGTTGTGCTTGCGAAACCTTAAAAGAACATCTAATAAATCGTCTTAAAGATTAGGCACTGTGTACTGTAAATCGTTTACGGAGATATCGGTATCAGTTTTTGCTGACCCATTAAAAACTACTCATAATATTGTCGTTACACTACCTTCATTAATCACTCCATGTTGAAGTAGAAAATAAGAAATCTCATCAGATGATGATTGAGATTGTGACATATGTCCCATACTTTTGTATTCCGTCATAAATTCAACATACATTTTTTTCAATTGGGGACTTTGTTTCAACCGTTTTTCCAATGAAAGAAACCTGTTTAAAGCGTACTGTCTAGAATTTCCTAATTTTGCGGTGGAATCGTGAAAGGGAATATTAACAATGAATCTACCATTGCATCACGCTTTGTACTCTCAGTGAATATGGTTTTACAATGTTTATTTTCTGGCGACAAAAGCTATTATACAGGAGATATTTTTTACACAGTCGAAAATTTTTCCAATTGTGATTGGACATTAAGATTGATACTCAAATTACACTGGGATACTGAATTTTGAGTGTATGGTATTAAAGAACCAGTGGCAACCCAACCCAACCTGGTTTTTTGAGGTACGGACTTATTTTTTCCTAAACTAAATTGTCCAATGCAAAGCAGTTCATAAAATATTCCAGCTCCAAGAAGGAGGTCCACTTTTCCAGATGATGCAAAGGACGGATCTGCCAATTTTATATGATGTGGAATGCTTCAAGCCATATTCAAATTATAATTTGGTATTGCGCCATTTATCTGAGAAACAATCAAACATGACAGCACTGTTTCATAACCATTGTAAAGAGATTGCATTTTGACCATGCATTTTTTATTAATCTTAGATACCACGTGATTAATCCCAATAATTGAAATTTCCACATCCTGTTTCGTTAAGCCCAATTTATTATACGCATCCAAAGTAATCAAGGTTGACTGAGAGCCATTATCTAATAATGCTTGAAGAGTTTAAGAATAACCATTTAAATCTACTTCTTGCACGAGTGCTGTAGATAAAAGTACCTCTGACTAAAAAACTTGCTCTTTCTCCACAAAAATTGGATTAATTTGAACTGAAGATTCTGCAGAACCTTGTATATTGACATCAACATTACCTAGTTGACTGTTTTCACCCTCATTAATTCGTTCTTCTACGATTTTAGCCTTGTCATAATGCAATAGCGTATGATGCTTTGCACCACATTTTCTACACCCATTTGATTCACAATTTTTACTAAAATGTGTCTCCTTTTTTAAACAATTGAGGAACAAACCTACACTTTTAGCATTTTCAAACCTAGAATGAACCGAAAGTTTCAGAAAAATGTCGGTTTTTGCAAAACATACAAACCACATTTGCTGTGTGAAATGATTTAGTTTTACCTTGTACCTTATTTTCCGGTGTATTTTGCTCTTTATTTTTAGTATTTTCTAGCATTCCCAACATTTGAATTGATTGTTTAAAAATATTTTAATTTCTTCCAAAGTAGGAAGTTGATCCCCAGACCTTTTCTCTTGACAAACCCTCTGACTTGTGTTGTCTAACTTATTTTCGATTAAAGTATTAGTATTGGATCCCAACTATCTGTCTCAATACCCAATTCTTGCAAGACATGCAAATGTTTTGTTATTGCATCAAGAATATGGCGTAACCCGGCAGATGATGTAGGAATATTCACTAAATGCTTTAAATGGTTATTTACTAGCATTGATGTGTTATCATATTTTTCACACAACATTGTCTAAAAAACTGAATAGTTAGATGTGGAAACGTTTACTAAAAGAATCACTTGCCGTGCTTCGCCTTCCAGAGCTCCTTTTAAGAAGAAGAATTTTTCCATTTCCCCAATAGATTCATTGGAGTTAACAAAAGAATTGAAAGTGTCTCGAAATTCTAAACAATTTTCTGCCAATCCATTAAATTTTGGAATTGGGATATATGGTAATTTGGGCTGTATCCGTTGGGCTAATACTGCCAAATCATTATTACCCTCCCTAAGTAATGATGCGTTGGAAGCCGCGGCATTTGTATTCCTCTCAGCAGTTTCAACCCCAAAACCATTTTCATCTAGAATATGTGTGCAAAGTGCAACCAAACTATGATATAAAATTTCAAATGCCATGCGTTCTTCTAATTGTGCATCAATATTTTCATCTGGTGATATCATTTCAATATTGTCATGAATTTTATTAAACCCACAAGCAAATTTCGTAATTGTTCGAGTCTTAAAATTACTTTAACTAATTTAACTTTACCTAATAATTTATCAACTGCCTTCTTTTCAATTATAGCCTGTATAAAGGTTCTCGTATTAGTAATACGAGCTTTTATTGTACCCCTTTTTCTATTTAATAATATAAGATTAGTTTCTTCTACCATTTTAACTCTTAATATAATCAAGATAATATAAAATCTTGCCAACTAAATATCAGAGCAGTACACGCGCCACACGCACACCAAAGTTTACTAAAAGAAAAACAAGCATAAAGGATTAAACTGACTTACATCAATTCCAGGAAATACTTCATCCCAACTTTTCAGGATGCGCCACTGACCATTCAATTCAATGAAGAGGGGTATTTTTCCTTTCACAAATGTCGATATGTCAAATTCTATACGTTTCGTTGAGTACCGTTATTCCAAGTTCAACCCAATATTGAACCCGTATCTGTTTTTAGAATCTGCACTATATCATAAACAGGTAACTTATTCCACTATTTTAGCACGTTGTGACTGTAAATTTTAAGAGCGTTTGTACAAATACCTGGCGGTGCACGCTAATTCATCAAATAATTTACTTTCACTCGTTATTTTAACAGTATAATTTCTATTTTCAAGGAATAAACCACGTTATTACAACGAAGGACCTTATGCAATCTTTCAATCGCCCAATTAATAGCACTTAATATTGAATTTTAATTTGTATGCATTAATTATTTTCACAATTGCCAAAAACCACATCCGACACGAAGAAGCACTTATGTAGAGTCCAATACCCAAGCCTTTTTGGTTCAAATAATTTTCGTAAAATGGAAGCGCAATACTTTCTATTAGTAGTTGATCTATTCAATAACCAGAAAAAATATTACATGTATATTACGGCAACTAGCTTTACATTCCTTTTGTGATAAGTACATCGAGTCTACTCCACGTCCCGTTTCAAACTGGTTCATCACTCATCACGAACCTGTTTTCCTGCCTTTTTAGGGTCGTTTTTGCACCCTACACAATATTAAGATGAAAGTACAATACGTCTAAATATAGAATGTATTCCGAAGAAAATCTAAAACATATTCAATACAAAACAGAGTATAAGGAAAATACTAAAAATCGTCGTTACGGAAAGAACGCATCCATAGTTTTGTTAGTAGCTCATATGTAAAGTATGTTTAGCAGATTTACGAACAACCGGCTGAAGTTACTAGAGTTAAGTTTTGAGAGTAAAGTATAAAGTCTTGTTCCATATTTTATTTCGGCGCTTGTTCTGTTGGAAATTGAAAATGTGCCTACTTTGTTGAACTTGTGCAAAAAGTTAAAGGAAGTCTCTTTGATGAAAAAAAGTCAGTTTCTGCGTTTTCTAGTTAGCCCACTAAATCTTACAGTAATGTTAAGCAACAGTTTGAAAATAAACGTCCCATTTTAAATGAAAAAATTGCTCATAAAAAACTTTCTATATATCTTTACTTAATACAATTTTTAAACATTTGCCATCAAAAGTAAGCAAACAAAACAAAAATACTTGCATAATGTCCAAAACTAGCGAAGAAAAAGAATTCGCTGATCGAAATGCATTTTGGTGCAGCTATAAAAGAAATTATCTAAAAAAACATCGCATTGAATTACTAGTCATCATTAGGTCTTCAGTCCTGGAACTGGTTAGACGGGTACCTCTGTTGTTTCCTATTCTGAGCTAACCTACACATTTCCCTGAAGTTTTCAGAGTCTACATCTTTCACAATCTTCGTATAATAGTCTGAAATAGATCTACCTTTACCCCTCTCCCAATCTCTGCTTGTAATATATTTGGCCCTGTTTCAAAAATACCTCCTATTTCCTCTTTTTTTGTTTTTCAAATATCTTTCTTCTCCTACTATTTCTAAAACATCCTTGTCATTAACCTCGTCTGTCTATGCTATTATCATCATACATCTGAAACATCAGATTCCAAAGTGCTTCTAATTTTTCCTGTCAGCTTCTCCTACTGTTCTTATTTCATAGCCCTACAGGGCTGTGCTTCACACAAATGCTTTCAACAACTTTTTCTTTGTTCCATGTTTGTTATCTTCGAATATAGACGCTGCTTTTTCTTGATAGTAACAGTTTGGTTCCCTTTCTAATGTTTTTTATGTATACATCCTATTTCATCGATATTCAGTGATATGTGGAGGTGGTTAGGCAACCTGTGGCTGGCAAGATCTGTTAACACTTAAACATTCGCCGAATTAATAGTTTTCCAGTTAATCCTTTGACACAGTCAACATTAGTTGAAAATAGTGCAAAACCAACACCTGTAGTTATTTATACTAATCATCACTTGATTAAACCTTTAAGTGCAATTATTTTTTTTTTGCCATTAAGTTTTCGGTCTTGGAACTGATTGGACGCGTACCTTCATTAATTTCTATTCTGAACCAACTTACATATTTCCCTGGAGTTCCCACATCTTAGATACAGATCGTTTCCCCTTTAATTGTTTTCCAAATATATACCTTATTTCACTAATATTCAGTGGTATATGAAATGGGTTAAGCAACCCGCGGCTACCAAGATCCCCAACTCTTAGACATTTACCTAAACCCAAATTGATCTTTTTCTAGTATTTTTTCAGCTCGTTTTTCCAACCGTCTTTGTACAATTCTATTTAATATTTTTAACACGCGTGCTGTCAAACTTATTGTTTGAAAATTTTCACACCTATTGTCGCCTCCCTTTTTTGGTATTGACTATGATGTTACGTTTGAAATCTTTGGGTATCTCGCCTGTCTCAGACGTATAGCTTACGAATTGAAAAAGACGTTCTGTTACTGCTTGTCCAACGGCTTTTAAAGTTTCTGCTTGCACTTTATTTATACCCGATACCTTAACGTTTTTCAAATCCTTTAATGCTAATTCAAACTGATCTCTAAGTATACGATATTTCAAATCATCCTTTTTAATATTTTGTTCCTATTCTAGGGCTCGTAGTTGCTGTCCTGCATATAAAATACCCTATATATTCTTGCCATCTAACCACCTTCTCTATATTTCCCGCGCCCCTTACATTTTTGCTATATGGTTTTATATTTCAAAAATTCATTCTAATTAGTTTGTATGTTTCGTCTACCTTTCCCGTTTCCATCTTAGTTTGTACCTCTTTGCACGTTTTATCAATGCATTGTTCTTTAGTTTTCTTGCATTTACGAATAGCTTCCTATTTTATGGCTTTGTATCTCTTTTCTTTGTTTCGTCTGGTCTGTTTGGGTATTTTCGTCTTTCTTCTATTAAGTTCAGGGTATCCCTTGATTTCTTATTTTCTTTTTATGTATACCCCACAATATCTCTGTTCGCCATGTCTTTCTGCAATTCACGCATCTTAGTATATCTTCTGTATCTTTATAGTTCACTTCTACCTTATCCACACTGTAGCCAGCAGGCATGTATATTTGTATTATTAGTGTATTTACCGGTTTAGATTCTAATCCAACCATGAGTACCATTTCGTTCTTTTTTAGGTAGTTTTCTACACAGTGTCATATCTTTTTTCTCATAACTATTCCCACACGCGATTTTTCTTCATCTGATCCTATATGAAGTACCCTGAAGTCTCCGCTCCAAAAATCTCCATCGTTTTGCCACCGAACTTCTACAATATTGATTATGTCTAATGCTAAGCACTACATTCCAAGTATCAAGTTTTACAGTTTAGCTACTTGCTTCATACTTTTGACAGTTCACGCTCCAACCCGCAAAATATTTTCGACTTTTTTTTAGACTTTCCGATCACAGTTTTTTATCTCGCAGCTTTAGTGCCGCTCTCAACGCCATGTCCTCTACGTGCAGATCCAACGAGGGGAAGCTTAAGATGGTTTCCAAGGTTGCAGTAGGTGTGGATTTCGGTGCACACGTGATGCTTAGCAAGCTAGCAGCTGGCTGTGAATGAGTTCTTTAGTTCTTCTAATCTGTCTGGCTCCGGGCCACAAGAAAACAGCACCGTAACAGCATGGGCCACACAACAGCAATATATAGCCAACGGGCGGTCTTCGGAGGAAGGCTCTACAGTTTGCCTATGGCACGTTTAACCCAGTTCAACTGTATGTCAAGTGTGATACACAAATGTACTGGACGTCATTCGCGAGAGACAGCAAAGTGTGGAAGAGTAATAGGAACTGATATACCCTTAACTTCCTTTGCTTGTGAACAAAACTAATTCTGTTTTGCTGAGGTTCATGGACAGAAAGTTCTCGACAAACCAGTGTTCGGTAATCTTAAGTGCTGATTGCATAAGGTCACACAGTACTTGCTCAAATTTGCCAACCATTACAATGACAATATCGTTCGCATAACCCACCGTGTAATAGCCAGCATCATTAATCCACTGAAGCAGGCATCTACTACTAGGTTCCGTAGAAGTGGTAACAAGACACCACCCTGAGGACAACACTTGCCAACCAACCTTCTTATAGTGGAGTTACCCACGCACGCGTATACCCACCGGCAGCAAAGTAACTATTGGATTAACTGCCGAAGGGTACGCTTCACTCTACGTTTACGCAAGACTGTGTCTATGCTTTCAAAGAAGGTTGCACTGAATTCTCAGGTAGCGAGAGTATGCTTAGTCTAGATGATTTGTCAGAGGATTAACGATTGCAAGCTCAGGTTGCAATTAATTCTTTTAGCAAAATTAGTAGCGAGATAGATCGGTAGGCTTAAATGAAATAATAACGGATATCGATACTTGCGATGCCAAACCTTTTCGGAAGAGACCTTATGTTATGCTTCTTTATATTAGTAAAGTGTTGAATGAAAAAATAGATTAGAGGATTCGTTTAAAAGTTGTAGAACCATACCAGAACCGAGGAACTCAGCGGTATTATTAGTAAAAAAGAAAGATGGTAAAGAGTATATATTCTGTTTTGATGGTAAGGCACTAAACTATATTACAGTTCACGATAGCTATCTGCTCCCAAATATAAAAAGAATTATCGGAAAACCACGTATTGCAAATTATATATCAACCCCGGACCTGCTCAACGTGTTTTGATAAATCCTCCTTTCTGAAACTTTCAAGCACAAGACCGCATTTACTCAAACTTTGCGAGGACAAAATAGGTTTACCGTAATGCCAATTGGTCTTCGAAACTCTGTGCAGACCTAACAGCGTTTGGCCGATGCTATTTTTGGACCTCAGTTAGAACCTTTTTTGTTCTATTATGTAGATGATATAATTCTGTGTTCGTCGTCTTTTGATAAACATATAAAATTATTGAGTAATGTTATAGGTCGTTTAAAGGAAGCTGGCCTTACCATAAATTTGACAAAATGTGATTTTTTTAAGAAGTCATTAAAATTTCTTGCTTACATCGTTGGATCAAATTCTCTAGGTACCGACTCTGAAAAAATGTCAGATATGGTTAACTTTCTACGTCCGAATACTACAATAAAAGCTAAAAGTTATACTGGTATGTATAGTTGACATCGTCGCTTTATTAAGAATTATTTGTCACTAGTTTCATGCATGAATGATTTAATGTAAAAGAGGAAAAAAGAACAAGTTATAGTTTGGACTCCAGAAGCAGAGAGTTCATCTGGGTCGATTGAACAAGATTTAGTTTCTGAACACCTACTTCCCTAGCAATATTATTTAGCCTAGTTTATTGTCGAGTGTGATGCTAGTAATACTGTGTTAGGTGCTGTTTCGATACACAATATTATTAATGGAGAAGGACATGTCATTCCATAAGCAAGTCGTACGAAAAGAAATCATTCTGTTACTGAGAAAGAAATAATGTGTTGCAGTCATTTTCGCTATTGAGGGACTTTGTCATTTGGTAGTAGGAGTTGGTTTCACAGTTGTTAAGGATCATTTTCCTTTGCTTTGGTTAAGTAATTTACAAAACCCCTTTGGAGACCTTGACAGGTGGTCAGCTTGATTAAAACAAAATATTTTGACTTTCTCCACAGAAAATGGAAATTCAATGTAGCTAGACTGTCTTAGTCGTTCAATTTCTGTAGGGAATCCTGAAGATAATTTGGGGGAGATTAAGGTAGATAATTTAATCGTTTGGTATTAATCACTGTCAAAAAAGATTTTGTTATTACCCGAAAGTTACCAACAGAGGAAGGCGGAGAATGGTTTTGTTTCTAAATTTGTTCTAGCTAATTTGCACCTTTTTTCAAATATTGTTGAGTGGAAGCATTTGGTTCCGAAACCTCAAAGGGAAGAAGTAATTCCTTCATGTCATAGATCTCCTACGGCAGGCCATTTTGATTTTTCAAAAACTCTAGCTCGTGTTCAAGAATTTTATTACTGGGCGAAAATGAAATTTGGATGTTCTAAAGTATTGTCAGAAATATTTGATTTGTGTTGCAAAAAGCATCAAATGAAGTTCCTCTTGGTCTGATAGGAAAGGAAAAAGTAGTGAAATTTACATTTCTTATTATTATTTTGGATATAGTAGGCCAGTTTCCTCGTTCCAAGCATAGACATAAATGGCTTTTAGTTGTTAGTGATTGGTTTACAAAATGTACTTCTTTGTAACCTCTTCATATTGCAAAGACACACATCATTGAACAGTTTATTGAGGAAAGCGCTCTTCTTGTCTACGGAGTTCAAGAATTTGTAATTTGTGATAATGGACTGCAGCTAGCAGGTCGTATTTATAGAGCGGCTTGTGACAAATACGAGATGAGATCAAAAAAGCTTGTTACAACCCTGTGTATTCGCCCCAATGTAATTTTGTTACTATTGGTACTGCACTACGTTCATATATTGATAAGCATGACACGTGAGATATAGAAGTATCTCAAATTCAGTACGCTATTAATTCAGCAAAACATAAGTCTACCAATTATTGTCCGAATTTTTTATCTTTGGTCGACAAGTTCCCATAAGTGATGAATGCTATAGTAATGCAATTGAATCTAAAGAGGATGTTGATATTGTTTTTAGTAATATATCATCCTGTTTTGTACTGTCAAGGTCCTTTTGTTATCTTTATGGACATTCGCAAGATATTGTATTTGGCTTATGAGCATTGTAGTCGTGCGTATAATTTGAGAAGGATAACATTTCTTTTAAATTTGGAGATAGTGTATGGAGAGCTAATAAGGTATTGTCGAATGCCGGTGATAAGTTTGCTGCCAAGGTAATCTCAAAATTTGTTATGTTAAAAATTCGAGAGGACCTTCGAACTTGGAAAATTTAGATGGAACTAGAGCAGGTAAATGACACGTTAAAAATTTGAAACAGTTTTCTGCAATAGAGCCTGAAGATAACACTTCTGAAATTAGAAACTACTAATTTTTCGTTCCTTCATTGATTCTTGAGTATAGCTAATATTTTCGAGATATTTGAGTAGTTTTGAGTCTTCATCTTTTGTATCGTCGTATAGGATATAGTTTATTTTTTAACTATTTATCGTACCCATAATTGGTCGCGCATGTGCTTTAAATCCAAATGATTGATTATCAGTGTTCGCATCATTATCTCGCATAACCACTTAACGCCAAGATGTCTAAATCTAGGTCGGCGTGGAAATATCAATTCAGTATTCGAATGAGCTATTATTCTAAGCCCTAGTTAAGGAAAGTTGAAATTTGACCACAATGGGGTCGTAAAGTTTGAATTTTCAAATGCAATGATAATGTTTGTTTTACTCAAAAATTTGCTAAAGTTGTAATAGATGGTTTAAAGAAAGAATATGCAAGACACTTTTCGTAGCAAGCTCAATTTGGTTGACAAATCCTCGGTTATAGCAAATTTCTTTTCTATCCACACGGTGCGGTGCCAATGTAATAGTTTCTTATTTTAAATAGATGATGTACGCAAATGGTTACTCGTTTCGAGCCCCAAAGTGATGGACGTTACTGTAACCGAATTATTTTTATTTTTATGCTCCTAGGGAGAAAATACAACAACTATTCGGAATTTAAAATTGACTTTAATGTTTTAAGTGTGCGAGTTGGAGCCATAAAAACTTTCCGCGCCGGGTTAGTTTGTCTACTATCCTATGGAAGATGTTAAAAAGGACAGGATGAAATGTTCTACATAAGAAAGAAAACTACATAAAGTTTGACGCCGCTCTATCTAGCAAGGTGACATTTTAAGGTAGATAAAGAAACCCTATCGGAGTGAATCATTCACATGTGTTACTGTTACAAATGGACCTGCACCTTAAAGAAGTTTTAGATTACTAGTAGGGGTAGAACAGCTTGCGTCTTCCAGTGAGCTAGAGAAGCGTACTACAGGTTTAACCAAATTAGTGGAGTCCTTAATGAGTAACCAGACTAAGACAGGTCCTCGAAAAAGGGCAACAGCTATTTCGTTATTTAAGAGTGGCAGATATTGGTGTCAGTATGACGATCTAAGCCACACTACTGCGATGTGGAAGGCAACGGGAAACCACCCCATTATCTTACACAGCGTACTTAAATTGTTGTTTAAGATGATAGCATCCTTTAGGATAAAACATTTTAAATTAAAATACTCCCCCATTGGGATCTCCAGGAGAGAACGACTTCAAGAATATTCCTGAAACGAAGGAAGTAGAAACATTAAATCTAGCTTAGACATGGCACCGGAGATATACTGGGGCATACATAAAAAAAAAGAAACCATATGAAGTGAACCCCGTTTTACGAGACGACAATGAAGTGTGGTATGCGACACACGTTCTACCTGCCCTTGACCAGTGTTCGATAGTGCGCGCTTAGCGATAGACGTGTTGTTACGATGCTCCTATGTTTTGTGTATTAAATGCAGACACTAATCTGATTGCTTATATTATGTTATTCACATATCTGTATAATGCTCGTAGGAACCGTTAGTTTTGTGCTACTCATATTACGTTCACTAATAAATCTAATTCTGTGTATCATGCGATTCCATTGTGTAGGAAACCGCCGAATATTCTAACAGGTTATGTGTCCAGGTAACCAGAATTAAATTGAATTACGGGCAGCTAAGTTACATCGCGAACCGATAAGTAATAAAGCACGTGTGCAGTATTGAAATTCCTTTTCGTTATTAACAATAAACAAGATGAATCTCGCAAACGCATCACGTCTTGAAATGTTGAACAAAGGCAATTACGACACATGGAAGATACAGATGGAAGCGTTGCTAACAAAACATGATGCCTGGCTATACGTGAACGGCGATAACCCCAAACCGGTTCTAAACGAACAAGATGTCGTGAACTCTAAAAGTGAAATTGAAACTTGGATTAAAGGTGACGCTAAGGCTAAGTCAGAAATAATATTATCAATATGTCCTTCTGAACTGAAACAAATCAAAGGGTGTAATACTTCTAGAGATGTATGGATTAAACTTGAGAATATATATCAATCGAAAGGTCCTGCCAGAAAAGCTACGTTACTTAAACAACTTACACTACAGCGCATGAATGAAGGCTCCGACATACGTCAACACACAAACAAATTTTTTGATGCTGTCGACAAATTAATGGAAATGAACGTTGAAATAAATGCTGATCTGCTTGCTATAATGTTGTTATACAGCTTACCGCCGAGCTTCGAAAATTTTAGATGTGCTATCGAATCAAGGGATGAGTTGCCAACCCCTGATACACTTCGAGTTAAAATTATCGAGGAAAGCGATGCTAGAAATAATAGTACTTCGCAGAACGCTCTGTATGTTAACAAGAAATTTAATCACCAACGTAATCAAAGTAGAATTTACGGAAATGACAAGCAAAACGGCAATGTTTCTCAGAGTGAAAATTTAACTGCAAGAGATTCGTTTAAATTTCGTTGCCACAAGTGCAGAAAAGTTGGTCATAAGGCGTCAGAATGCTATAAAACAGAAGTGCCAGTGAGTCAAAAGTAAATAATTGTGAAAGTGCTAAGAAAATAGTGAGTTTGCTATCGTCTGAAATGTGTAAATCTAGTGCTTCGAATAATGCTACGAACCACGACATGAAATGGTGCTTGGACAGTGGCGCTACGTCGCACCTATGTAAGGATGTTGAGAGCTTCAAGGAACTCATGGAATACTCACATGGCTCCCTGAGTCTGGCTAACGACACCTCTACAAGCATCGCTGCAAAAGGTATTGCAACGTTTACTACGAACGTGAAAGGTGAGTCCAAAGATATTGTTTTAAATAATGCATTACATGTACCGGACTTACGTACAAACCTTATGTCTGTTAGCAAAATCACAGACGCTGGATTTAACGTACTTTTGAACGCGATTGTGCAATAGTTACGCATAAAGACGGAACTGTCGCTCTGATAGCCGATCGTATTGGTGATTTATATTATGCTCGCGAAGTTAACAATATTTCTAATATAGCGACAAATGAACTTACGACGGCATCCGCGCGAAGTCTTTTAATGTGGCACCGCCGCTTAGGACACTTACATTTTAAAAGCTTAATCGATTCTGTAAACAAAGGAATCTTAACAGGTGTAAACTTAAAACTTGATGACGGGAATGTTTACCCAAATTGTGACACATGTACCGTATCTAAAATGACTAGAACGCCTTTTCCCAAACGATCGAACAGAGAAACGGAATTATTACAAATAGTTCACACAGACGTTTGTGGACCAATGCGTGTTTTATCTAATGGAAAAGCAAAGTATTTTGTAACCTACACGGACGATTATTCACGATGGTGTGAAGTCCGATTTGCTAGTTCAAAGTCAGAAATAGTGAAAATAACTGAACAATATATTAATACAGTAGAAAACCAAAAGACAAACGAGTGAAATGTTTTCAATCTGACAATGGTACCGAATTTAATAATAACGAATTCGACTCTATGTTGAATAAACGCGGAATTGTTAGGCGCTTGACGATACCCTACAATCCGGAGCAAAACGGAACAGCGGAGAGGAAAAACCGCACTCTACTAGATACCGCACGTTGTCTGCTCACGGGGTCAGGCCTACCCGATACTTTTTGGGCTGAAGCGATTAATACCGCTAATTATATACGCAACCGTGTACCAACCAGTAGTCTGAATGGGAAAACTCCATACGAATTATACACCGGAAAACCCCCAGATGTCAGTTACTTTAGAGAGTTCGGACGTAAAGTTTTTTGTCTGAATAGAAACCCGAATCGTGGAAAATTTGATAAAAGGGCAAAAGAAGGTATTTTCTTAGGTTATTCCGAAGAATCAAAAGCATATAGAGTATGGCTACCAGTTGAACAAAAGACTGAACTGACTCGTGATATAAAGTTCGTCGAATCGAATAGTGAGGAAGGTAGGCGTGAGCCAACTAATGTTTTTCCTGAAATTGAGGACAACGACTCTGAAACACAACTCAGAGACGAGCCCCCTTTGTTTTATCATTGGGATGACCCTATTGAGGAAAACGACACTCCTATTGCGGAAGTTGAAAATCAGATTTTAGTAAGAGGTCCGGGAAGACCCAGACTAGAACGAACGGGACTCAGAGGACGACCTGCAAAGTTGTACCACATGGTTCCCGAGGCGAATTCAAACTCAGTGTTATTCGAACAGTCGTTAAACTCCGAAATATGCATAAAACAAGCTCTGAATTCAGCCGATTCTGAGGATTGGTACAGAGCAATGGCGGACGAGATATCATCAATAATTAAAAGTAAAACTTGGAATTTAGTTGATAGACCTAGCAACGAACGTGTAATTGGAAGTAGAATTGTTCTGCGAAATAAATTTAAAAGTGACGGTGCGCTTGATCGTAGAAAGGCTAGATTGGTCGCCCAAGGCTTTGATCAGCAACCCGGAATACACTTTAACCATACGTTTGCACCAGTTGCGAGATTAGGTTCGGTAAGATTGCTTTCAGCAATTGCCGCACATCGAGGCATGCAATTACATCAATTAGATGTTGCCTGTGCCTATTTAAACGGTGAACTTGAGGAAACCATTTACATGGAACCACCAAAACAGTTAAATAAGGTACTGGAAATCATATGTTCCAAGGAAAACCTCACTTGAGGAAGCTGCAGCTGACATGCTAAATGAATTACGGAAAGGTGACAAAGTATGTCTACTCAATAAGGCCTTATACGGCTTGAAACAGGCTGGCAGAACCTGGTACTCAAAATTATCGAAAGTTTTAGTGGAATGCGGAATAAAACCCACTAATTCCGACCCTTGTTTATACCGCAGTGGTGAAGGGAAGACTTATTACTTGTTGCATTTTATGTAGACGACATAATTATTGCTTCGAAAATTCTGAATCTGTAGAAAAACTGAAACGTAAGTTAGCTAAAAGTTTGAAATAAAGGATATGGGAGGCATAAATTACTGTTTAGGAATTGAATTCTCTTGTTCCGACGGTAAAGTTTCGTTAAATCAAAGAAATCATATAATTGAATGTCTGGACAGATTCGGTATGACTGATTGTAATCCTGTCAGCACCCCGATTGATCCGAACGTGAAATTGTCACAGCCGACCGAACCGCCATCCGAAGAAGAGAAAAGCTACCATACAGGGAACTAATAGGCTCTTTGACTTACTTATCCGCAGCGACTCGACCCGATATAAGTTTTGCCGTCAGCTATCTTAGTCAGTTCAATAACTGTTTTCGAAAATGTCATTGGGAAGCGGGGAAACGAGTCCTGAGATACCTTAAGGGAACTATGAACCTTGGGTTAATATACACGTCGAATAAAGAAACACTTAAGGGTTTTGTTGACGCTGATTGGGCTGGATGTCCTGTAGACAGAAGATCCTTTACCGGATTTTCGTTCATATTGTCTGGTTGTCCCGTTACTTGGGAATGTAAAAGCAGCGAACGGTGGCTCTTTCGTCCACTGAGGCGGAATATATGGGGCTATCGGAAGTATCGAAAGAGGCTATTTACCTTCGTAGATTTTTGTGCGAGTTGGATTCCGAGTGTCTTTCGCGACTAACTGTACATTGTGATAGCATGAGTGCTATAAAATTAGCGGAAAACCCCGTATTCCATGCTCGAAGTAAGCACATTGACGTGCGTTACCACTTTGTACGCGAAGCTTTGTATAATGGTCAATTCGATTTGCGACATATTTCAACCAACGAAATGCTTGCTGATTTGCTCACGAAGGCACTACCACGTCGAAAGTTTGAAGAATGCGTCAAGTTGTTGGGTTTATCCAATTGTTTAGTGTCGGTAGCGTGTGCCTCAAGGGAAGTGTTGAAGTGAACCCCGTTTTACGAGACGACAATGAAGTGTGGTATGCGACACACGTTCTACCTGCCCTTGACCAGTGTTCGATAGTGCGCGCTTAGCGATAGACGTGTTGTTACGATGCTCCTATGTTTTGTGTATTAAATGCAGACACTAATCTGATTGCTTATATTATGTTATTCACATATCTGTATAATGCTCGTAGGAACCGTTAGTTTTGTGCTACTCATATTACGTTCACTAATAAATCTAATTCTGTGTATCATGCGATTCCATTGTGTAGGAAACCGCCGAATATTCTAACAGAACAAAGGATATCTTGAATTTAATAGGAGAAAAACGAAAATACAAAACATATTAGCTGAAGCAGGAAAACAGATACGAATCCATAAAATGAAAAATTATTCGCAAATGTAGTAGAGCTAAAGAACAACGGAATAATGAAAGTACAAAGAGGTACAAACTGAGATGGAAATAGAAAAGATAGACGAATCATACAAATTAAGTATAATGAATTTTAGGAATATAAAACTGTATAGCAAAAGTATAAGGAGCGTGGAAGGAGACATCGTCATAGAAAATGTAGAGAAAGTAGTTAGATGGAAGGGATATACAGGGAATTTCTATGCAAGACAGAAACTAGCAGCACTAGAACAGGAATCAGACATTGAAAAAAATGATTTTGGAATGTTCTTATATTAATAGATGCGTTTGAATTAGCATTAAAGGGTTTGAAAAATAATAGGGTATAGATAAGCGACAAGCACAAACTCAAAAAGTCGCTGAACAGGCAGTAACAGAACGTCTATTCCAGCTTGTAAGCTACATGTACGAGACAGGCGAGATACTAAAAATTTCAAACATAACATCATAGCCACTATACCAAAAAATACAGACGCTGATAGAAGTGAAAATTTTCGAAAGATAAGTTTGACAGCTCGCGTATTAAAAATAATAACTAGAGTTGTACAAAGGCGGATGGATAAGCGAGTGGAAGAAATACTAGAAGTGAAACAGGGGTACACTGGAGGTTATTTTAACTCTAAGCGTGATAATGGAGAAAACAATCGAAAAAGGAGAAAGCGTAAGTATAGGGTTTGTAGATCTGGAAAATAAAAATAAATAAAATAAAATAAAAAAAAAATATTCCAAACATTAAAAAAAAGATTGGACTGAGTTTTAGGGATAGACGGATAGTACATAGCCTACACAAAGAGCATGCAGCTGTAATATAATTACAGCAGAAACGTAGAGAAGTAAATATTAGGAAAAGCGTGAGAAGGTCAATTTGGGTTTAGGCAAAACAAGGGAACACGGGAGGGTATTTTAGCTCTGAGGGTGATAATGGAGAAAGCAATAGAAGAAGGAGTCAGTGTGTATATAGGGGTTGTAGATCAACTACGTAAAACAAAACAAGTGTTCAACATATTAAAAAGGTTGGAATGAGTTTAAGGGATAGACGAATAGTTCAAAGCTAAATACAAAGAGCAAACAACGGTAATAGAATTAGAGCAGGAACATAAAGAAGTAAACATTAGGAACGGTATGAGACAGAGTTGGCCCTATCCTCATTAATTTTTAACTTGTACATTGATGAGGCGATGAATACTGTCAAATACAGGAAGACATTTGGAATTATTATGCAGGGACAAAATATTGATATGCTTAGACTTGCAAATGCGGTATTAGCGGTATTAGCATCTAGCAAGAAAGAATTAGAAGCAGCTCTTAGTGAAATGGAAACAGTTCTAACAGAGAGATATCGTATGAAAATTAACAAAGAGAAAAAACTGTACTATTATATAAAGGAGAGGAAAATGAGTCAAAAACCAAAATACAGATAGGTAACGAGAACTTACCAAAGGTTATGGGTTTCTGCTACCAGGGAAGCCAAATAACGTAAGATGGCATATGTGCAAAAGACATAAAATAAAAATTAGCACATGGTCATGCTACATTTAACAAGATAAAGCAACTACTATGTTCAAAGTCAACAAACATAGCAACAAGGAAAAGATTTCAAAAAGAACGTATGGAGCACAGCACTGTACGGCTATGAAACTTGGATAGCAAGAGAAGTGGACAAGAAGAAAATGAAAGCATATGAAATGTGCTGCCAGAGACGTATTACGAAGATATCATTGACAAACAAAGTTAAGAACAAAGATTTTTTAGAAATAGTAGAGCAAAAAAGCAATATGTGAAAAACAGGATAAAGCAGTAGCGTTAGTATGATAGGCCACATACTAAAACATGAAGAAATAGTGCGCAGTATATTAAAAGCAGAGGTAAGAAAAAACGGAAGTAGAGGTAGACCTAGGTTAGACTATTACACACAGATAGTCAAAGATGTAGGCTGTGGAAATTTTAGGGGCATATGTACACTAGCTCAGAATTAAAATCAACGGAACTACGTGACCAACCAGTTCCAAGAGAAAAAAGCTAATAACGAAAAAAGTTATTGTAATTGAACTTGATGATTATTACAAGCAGCTACAGGTGTTGGTTTGGCAATAATCTCAACTAATGTTGATTACGCGAAAGAGTTTATTGAAAACTATTAATTCGGCGAACAATTAAGTGATGAGATAGCTTGGTAGCCGCAGGTTGCTTAACCCCCTTCACATACCTTACATGTAATTTTCCAATGCTCACTCGAAGGTACTACAATGGCCAGGAAGCGAGATTTTTTAACCTGAAAAATTTTGAATTTTACCGAACGCTTGCTGTTTCAAGCAACATAAGGATCTTTAACGTGCGTAACAACACTCACATACGGAACCTCCATCTTACCACACATCCGAACAAGGGCGTATTTTTGTGAAAAATGCTCGCGTAACATTTTTCAAGCGGACCGGGTTGGGATTCGAACCCGCCCCTTCGCATATCCTACATTTGATTTTCCATTGCTCCACTCAAAACTTGCCCCTTCATATACCTTACATTTGACTTTTTCCTATGCTCCACCCGAAGGTACTGCATTGGTCGGAAAGCAAGTTTCTTTTATCTGGAAAATTTTGAATTTTGCCGAACGTTTGCTGTTCCAAGCAAGGTAGGGATCTTTAACGTGCATTCCAACACACACACGGGACCTCCATTTTACCTCTCATCCGAACGAGGGTGTATTTTTGTGAAAAATGCGCGCCTAATATTTTTCATGCGGACCGTGTTGAAATTTGAAACCGGGACCTTGGGCATAGTAATCACACACATACCAACTACGCCACGGAGTTGCCCCCCTTCACGCACCTTTTATGCAATTTTCCAACGCTCCACCTGAAGGTACTGCATTGACCAGGAAGCAAGTTTTGTTTTCCTGAAAAATTTGGAATTTTATCGACCCCTTGCTGTTCCAGGCAAGGTAGAGATCTTTAACGTTCATTCGAACACCTACACACGGGAACCCCATTTTACCTCTCATCCGAACGAGGATGTATTTTTGTGAAAAATGCTCGCCTAACATTTTTCATGCGGACCGTGTTGGGATTTGAACCCGGGACCTTGGGCATAGTAAACACACACATACCAACTACGCCACGGAGCCGCCTTCCTTCACTTACCTTTTATGTAATTTTCCAATGCTACACCTGAAGGTACTGCATTGACCAGGAAGCGAGTTTTGTTTTCCTGGAAAATTTAGAATTTGCCGAACCCTTGCTGTTCCAAGTAAGGTAAGGATCTTTAACGTGCGTGACAACACTCACACACGGGACCTCCATTTTAACTCTCATCCGAACGAGGGTGAATTTTTGTCAAAAATGCTCGCTTAACATTTTTCAAGCAGACCGTGTCGGGAATCGAACCCGGAACCTTGGGCGCCCCCTTCACATACCCTACATGTAATTTTCCAATGCTTCTCCCAAAAGTACTACATTAACCAGGAGGCGAGTTTTTTTGTTGCCTGGAAATTTAGAATTTTGTCGAACCCTTGCCGTTCCAAGTAAGTTAGGGACTTTAACGTGCGTGACAACACTCACACACGAAACCTCCATTTAACCTCTCATCTGAACGAGGGCGTAATTTTTGTGAAAAATGCTCACCTGTCATTTTTCAAGCAGTCGGCCGTGTCAGGATTCCAACCCAGGACTTTGGGATCCGTAGTCTTATGCTTACTACATTGATCCACGGCGACGCCCTCCTTCACATACAACTGAATATCGGTGAAATGGGGTATATAGAAGGACAGGACTCGTTCTAAGCAATCAGAAATAATGCAAGATATATATTACAAGCAGAGATAGGAACAAAGGGAAGTAAAGGTAGACCTAGATCAGACTATTGCACGCATATAGTAAAAGATGTGGGCGTTCACGCGTCGTGTGTATGAAACAAGATGGAAACCATGAAGTATTTCTTGAACAATAAGGTGTTCACACGGGCTTTTGGAAGATTAAGTTGCTATTTATGACTTTATGAACCTGGCTTCATAATAGCTGAATTGTTTTCTACAAGGCTATTGGTACATAATGTTGAACTTAGCCTTGTAATTGAGCCGATTTAGAAAATAACAACTTACGTGATGTTTTCCGTATAGGACCATGAGGATCGACGTGATTTTGCAGATTATTTCTTTCGTGTATCAAATTTAAGCTAATCACCAATCACACTTTCGATTATGTAATAATTCAAACCAATCAAAACAAAATTTCAGCGACTATACTGGTTGGTGCTAAATATCAGCAGCTATTTGCCATGGTCCTTTTTTGCGCTTCTATAAAGTAGGCATATTTTCGTTTGACGAATGCTAAAATTAATTTATACACATCAAATTTATAAAAATTTCAAAATGCATCGTTTTGGTGCAAACAATAGCGATGAAAATAATGAAAAACCATTGAATGTGCCAGATAATATAAAAAAAAAGCAAAAAAAGCATATGGAATCAGTTCGAAAAGTTTTGCGATGAGCGCAAATATGTATTTAATAAAGATACACCTATTTCCATATTGAATAATATACACAAAGATTGGGCTTGGAACATGAAGAAAGAAAGTGGCGAAGACTATAAAGAGTATACCGTAAAATGCACGTGAAATTCTGTTGCTAAAAGCTTACAAGAACTTTATTATAATAAATATAATGTGATAATTGATCCATTTCAAAGAATACAATTTAAAGGTGCCCAAGATGCCAAGAACGCAAAAAAACGCAAATTGCAAAAATGCCCAGAGAAGAGGAAACAAAGTTCTACTGCTTTGAATATTGAAAATGTGTATACGATAGTCGACAGTTGTGGTGAAGAAACTCCTGAGGGCCTCCAGAAAAAATTTTATTTTATAGTGTTAGTAGTATTGGCATGGCGCAGTGGAGAAGGTGTACCTTGTTTGATTCAACATTTCAAATTTCAGATCCAAATTGATGGGACATAATCTGGTAGACTAAAATACAATCCAATTTTTACAAAAACATGCCAAGAATGAAATTAAAAATGCGCGCACAGTAAGTGGCTTGAACCCAATCAAAATACTCAAAGATATCCTGTAAGATTATTTAAAAAATTACTGGAGAAAAGAGGTTCTAATTTTACTTGTCAACTGTAGAAAATTGCAAGGTCAGGTACTGGCACCGCTAGGATTAGGGTAGAAGGGAAAGAGGCGCAGGATGTTAAAACTGCGTTACCTAGTATAAGTTTAAAGTCAGTCTTGTATTGGTAGCCGATTAGTTCAGTTGGTATTTTAAATAAACCTTTAATGCGTATTTCTTTTATTAAAGAACAACCCTTTTTTACATCAACGGTTATTTTTGACACCAAACCCATTTTGGAAAAGGGGCTAATCTATGTGGTACAAAAATTCACCAGTACGAAAAAATGAAATCTGAAAGTGGACCAAATTGGCAACAGTCTATTGATTTAGATACAAAACGCTTAAAAATTACAAATCACGCTTGTAGATCCACCGTTGTTTCTCAACTTGCAAAATCCGGGGTACCAGAACAACAACTAATTCAAATAACGGGACATGCTAATTCATCATCCATACAGCCCTACCTTCAGATGAATGAGCAAGATCACCAAAATATTATTAGTAAATTAAGTGAACAAAATGACTGTTCTAATTCAGTAACCACAGCTGCTACATTTTCAAAAGCTGATTAGATGTCTCAAATTGTTCACACAGGCAACGTTACATATAAACATTGTGTGCTTAATTTCAGGTAGTTGCATAATTATTATTGTTACATCAAAATTACTAAAAGCCAAGTTAAATATTATTAAAAATAAATTGCATTTTGTGTTCAGAATTACATTTTTTAGAATGTTTAGATTAAAATTTTGTACATTGTTCTCGACTCAAGAAATAATCTTCCTAAATATAACGCGATCTTGATAAATCAGCGAGTTATGTATCCCCCGATTATCTATATGTATTGAATATATTGAATCTAATAGGAATTATTAGAAATTGTTCAATAAAGTATAAGTTCATTGCAACAATGTAATACAAGGATAACCCAGAGAGGTTATCGACAGTTCACGAGAACGGACATGCAACTTTGCATCCGAGAGGGCAGTGATACTGCAGGTGGCAGGTCACAGGCGGTTAGCATACCGCAATTACTTAGAAATAAGATTGTTACAATGTAATAAAGTGTAGAATTAAGAGAAAAGCAGACATGAGATCTGCAAGTTCCCACAGCCGTGTGAGGGGCAGGTTATTATAAAAAGCCCGGGAGCTCAAGGCCCGGCAGTCAGCCTTCAAACTCCATACTTTGTTGTTCAAGCTACTCAATTGAGTCAGTCTTGGAACTCCATACTTCGTTGTTCAAGCTACTCACCTTATTACAATTAATTAAATGTTTTTGAATTAAAGTTATTTTACAAGTTATTCAAAATTCCATTGTAATTTCTGTTTTAAGTTAAAATAAAATTTGTTAAGTGTTTGGAATTGTTTTTAAAAACACCGCTCCAAAGGCCCGAACCTTAACTGGCGCAGTCGTAACGGATGTCAAAAGGGCACTGAAAATCCAAAAATCGGAAGATTGGTGACCAAAAATTTCAATTTGCAATTTTGGCAAAACCCAAACCAGGTTGGAGGAAGAACACAAATCGTCCGAATTCAACAACAAACAAACGTGGACAAGATACAGCATCGATCAAGCCCACAAAAGAAACAGATGAAGAAATTAATGTAAGTTCATTTCCATTTAATCCAATTGATTTTACAAACTATAATTGATATATGTTAGTTTTATTATTTTATTATTTGATTACCATTTATTATTATTTTATTAATTTTATTTTATGCCAATATTTTTTTTGAAAATAGTTACAAAAGAAAATTATTTTCAAACGAAAATTTATAAAATTTTATGAACTTGAATGTTAAAAGTAAAAAAGATTTTTTTTAAAAGCAAAAGAAACTTGATGTTTAAAAAATTCTTATCACAATTATTAGAACAAACCCAAAAATAAACCAAAAATAACGGACGCACATCCATTAATACCGAAATACGAAAAATTAACTAACGCGATACAAAACGCACGTTTAATCCGGTAAACTAAAAAGACAGAACGCAAATTAGTTCCAAAGCTAAAGGTAATTCTTTAAACAAGCAATTACGGAACGATTAATTAAACCATTTACCTCTATCAAACTGTATAAATTACAGCAAAACACTTTGCAAACATATCAGTAACTGAAACCAGTGTAACTTAAAACCAGCGTGCAATCTCACCTAAGATAAGCAAAGTTCGCAAAGGAAACATCATTTATTACACATTTAAAAACCTCAGAGAAATCGCTCTTAAAACAATAACTTCCAGAATAACGCAACGCAATTTGCATTAAGAATGCACAAGTAATTAATCTATAAAAGCGCATAAAATTGCAACCAGCATTTAATGAAAACTATTCACTACCGCAATCTATAAATAAATTGCATTAGTACAAACACGGCATAAAAGCTAAACGTTTTTAATTAAAACCACTCGTCATTTATAAATTGCATTATTTCAGTACAAATACTGAGTAAAGCTAAACGGTCATCGTAAAAAGTTATAATTAAAACGCCCATAATTGCAACCTGAAAACCTACATTACGGGAGATTCAATTACAAACATGCATTATAATTGAATACGGAAATATCTAAGAATAAACAGACGTAACATTGTGCAAAGCAATTCACTACTAAAGAAGCGAATTATTTAATTCCCATAAATTGAAAATAACACCTGTGAATAAGTGTTAATTACCTCAACAGGTATAGTCGTATGCTATTCAGCACGTACGAAATTACCAAGAAATTAAACTACATCTTCTAGTGATTAAAATTACCAAGTAAGTAATTAACCTGCAAGTTATATTTAGAATACAAGGAGACAAGACAGACGAACTATACGTTTATGCAACTTAATTAAAACCCACGAAAAAAGATATAATTACAAATTAACAGAACTGAACTAACACAAAGCGAAGTAAATACCGCGAGAAACTATTCTTTCAGAAAACAGAAACTCAAGCAAACTTATAACAAATTAAAGCTGCGAGATAGAAACAGGCAAATTCAAGGCTACAGTAATTAAACCAACATTACCGAGTATAAATCTCACAAATTCTTACCGCACTGTGTAACTAAGTACAAATAACAGCAACTATGATTTTAAAAATAACCCGACGCAGTCTAAACTGAAAATCAACAAATCCAAACCCAAAATAACAATAAAAATAGCAAAATTAATCTCAATTTTTACAAAATTTGAATTTACCCAATCTAAAAGGAAAATTAATAAACCCAAATCAAAATTAACGTTTCAAATAGCAAAATCAACCCTAATTTCTACAAAATTTGAATTTATTCAATCTAAACGGAAAATTAATAAAACCAAAGCAAAAATAACGCTACAAATAGCAAAAACAACTCCAATTCTTACAAAATTTGAAATTATCCAATCTAAACGGAAAATTAATAAATCCAAAGCAAGAATAACGCTACAAATACCAAAAACAACTCCAATTCTTACAAAATTTGAAATTATCCAATCTAAACGGAAAATTAATATAACCAAAGCAAAAATAACGTTAAAATAGCAAAATCAACACCAATTTTTACAAAATTTGAAATTACACAATCCAAACGGAAAATTAATAAATCCAAAGCAAAATTAACGATATACATAGCGAAATAAACCTCAATTAAAAAAAAAAAAAATTTTGAAATTACTTAAAATCGAAATCAACCCTTAACCAACATGAGTAGCGCTAACATGAGACTTTATTTGGAAACAATCCAAATTTTTGATGGCATGCAAGCGCATCTTGCAAATTTTATTGGAGCAGCCGAAATGTTCCTAAACCTTCTACAAACCCGGAGATAACGAGTGTAATTCATTGCTTATACGCTTGATAATAAGTAAACTAACCGGAAGGGCACTAACCTTAATCACCAGTACAGACGATTTACAGGAATGGCAAGAATTTAAACAGATACTAATTGCATATTTTGGAGACCAACGTAACATAAAATGCCTGGTACGAGACCTAATAAACCTCAGAATAAAACACAACCAATCCCCCTATCAATTCGGAATGAAATGCCAAGACGTGAAAAGTTTAATCCTAACCAAATTAAAAATCGAAGAACCCGATCAAAACGTTCGACATTTAAAAACAAAAATGTATGACAAAATGGCACTGGACACATACATAAACGCTTTACCAGAACGACTATCGGATAAGATCAGATTCCATCGACCCCAAAATCTAGAAGAAGCCATGAACCTAGTAATAGAAGAAAAAAATGTAATGTATTACCGCAACAGACTATACAACCCCAACGCGAATAAAAGTTATTCACCAATAAAAACTATACAAGCCACAAGACAAACAATCCCTCAACAAAAATTCGCACCCTTTAACACACAAACAAATCAACCGCGAATTAATAACCTAAATTTCAACAATACGAGTTTTAATAACCAATATAAACATTTTTCAAAACCGACGTTTAACCCAACTTTTACGAAACCCGCATTCTAGCCAAGATTTAATCCAAACCTAAACCAACAAAGACCAGCATTCAACACAAACCCCAATAAAAATACACCAATGAATAATAATCATAACAACCCTAATAATTATTATAAGCCAACACCAATGGATAATTCATCTGGTAACACCAGACAAAATACAAAGATAACACATATCCGACTAAACCCTCATCAGAAACGCAATTTTACATCGGAAGAACTATTTCATCAAGAAGTAGAAAAATTTGACACAGACCAGAATAATTACATTCAGACAAGTACGAACGATGAATCAAACCATACAGAAACTTACGAACGCGACGAACAATACCAAACTTACGAGTACGACGAAGAAAACTCGAATTCAAATTTTCAAATGGACCAATTCATAACCGACTAAACTTAATAAACTTAAATAACATAAATCACTTAGTATTACCATACATAGAAATACCCCACGCCGAATTTAAACTATTAATCGATACCGGATCTTCAAAAACATTAATTAGCCCCAGAACCGTGAAGAAACATTATTTAGATTATGTAGAAAGAGAACCATTTAAAATTAAAAAAGCCCATCAAACAACACTACACCAATTCGTAGCTAATATACCCTTACCGAGAACATTTAATGTTAAAATGAAACATAAATTTTGTATTTTCGAATTTAACGACAAATACGACGGCTTAATCAGAATGGACCTTCTAAGAAAATTAGGAGCCAACATTGACATTAAAAACCGTTTATTAAGGACGAAATACGGAAAAATCCCCATTAAATTTCAAAACACACAAATCGAACAAAAATACACAATAGAACCCCGAACGGAAAGAAAAATAAAAATCCCAGTAAATTCTAACAAAAAAGTAGGAATAATAAATCATATTACATTTCAACAAGGAGTAGAAACCCCAACTGCCTTGGTGCAAATAAAAGATAATTATGCAACCACAACGATATTAAATTCAAACGACTATCCCGTAGAATTATCATTGATAGACCCAATTAACGTAGAAGAATTAAACGAAATGGAAATAGACGAAAATTTAGAAAACGATTACAACCCAATAGAATATGACAAAATGTTAAGAGAGGGCAGTGATACTGCAGGTGGCAAGTCACAGGCGGTCAACATACCGCAATTACTTAGAAATAAGATTGTTACAATGTAATAAAGTGTAGAATTAAGAGAAAAGCAGACATGAGATCTGCAAGTTCCCACAGCCGTGTGAGGGGCAGGTTATGATAAAAAACCCGGGAGTTCAAGGCCCGGCAGTCAGTCTTCGAACTCCATACTTCGTTGTTCAAGCTACTCAATTGAGTCAGTCTTCGAACTCTATACTTCATTGTTCAAGCTACTCATCTTATTGCAATTAATTAAATGTTTTTGAATTAAAGTTATTTTACAAGTTATTCAACATTTTATTGTAATTTCTGTTTTAAGTTAAAATAAAATTTGTTAAGTGTTTGGAATTGTTTTTAAAAACACCGCTCCAAAGGCCCGAACCTTAACTAGCGACTACTTTTATTGTGGCTAAATTTCTCGTGTTTACTACAATTTATCTCGACATAATTTTGTCATTAATAATCAAAGATTAAAGCCTTCGAGCTTAAGTTCTCGGACTTTAATCAGATTATTAATGACAAAATTATGTCTCGACAAATTGAAACAAAAAACACTCGAAATTTAGCCACAATAAAAATAGTCGACTGTTTTACATATTACATCTGATAAGTACTCTTGGCGAATTTTTTCAATTTTTTTCTCGTCTATCTAGCCTTTATACTGCTAACTTGATTCAACTAGCAATTTTTTTCCTTTACAACAAAAAAAATGTTACAAGGTATGGCCATTAAAAAATTTGTATGTGGATTTGAATATACTTCAGTATGTAGGAAAGTATATTCTTACAAATACTTGCAACGGAAATTTGATGATATTTTGCTCAATTATTTCTTAAGGATAATCTTACATTTAGTATAAGTCAAGGTATTGGCAACACTAATAGAGCCTTTGTATGATACTTAGATAATTTTATTGAAGCGTTAGGAAACGAAATTTTATAGTGTATTATTAATACCATTATTGAATTGTCAACAGGTGTTTTCTAAGATAAATCATTGACGCGGGTCAAATTTATGTTAAAAACAAGCCTAAGGTTGCTTATGTTTATCTATTGATTTTACAAGATAAAAATGCTAAACGACGCCTCCTTTTTAGTTTTTCTTTTTGAGTCAAAACAAAATCGTCGCGACCCATCTCATGCTTCAGCACAGAAATAATATTTCAGTGTTAGTCGTATCATCCTAATAGGAGTTTCCTATTTTATTTTTAACCATTTTCTTTCTAGTTTACCCTGGGCTATATATTCATACAAGAACCCTTCAAAGAAAAGAAAGGTTGGTTACACCGTCCCCATACGATCTGGGGCTACAGTTGAGAAAAAGTTACAACAATTTTGCAAACACTTTCCATTGTTTGCTTGTACAAAATACATATAGTACCGAGGTACAACCGCCCGCCGGAAGACGTTGATATTTCTTCATGGTCAAAAACCTTCAACCACAAACATCAACCATATGTAAAATTTTCAACGTTTACGTATAATGACCTACTTAAAGATGTCCTGGAATCCCACGTTGATTCGATTTACCAAAAATAGAATACTTCACATCGACGCACTAACAGTACCCAAGTACCACGTTCAGTCACGTATGTGTTAAAGTTGTGGACTGCGTTGATACCGAGTTACCGCAAAGTTTTTTAGTGTTAAGTTAACAGAATAACTGTAGTTAAAGTAGGGTGTTAGTTAACAATAAAGCTTGCACGTTAATATTTATTGATAATTATTTCTTTTTGGTACTGATTTTACTACTTTATCTATTTGTATGCAAGATATATCATAGTGATGATTTACAGTATATGATGCCTTATAGAAATTATTTTGTACAAACTGATCTGTAAAGTTTTATCATTCGATTTATAAAACTAATAAAACTAGGTCCTAAAGCAGTGATTATAAAATCGTCACATTTGTGGAAGGATTAACTGAAACTCCTATAGTGGTAAACTTTGCACGTACATAAACATATTACGTTGACATCGACATAACCATAATAACTATCCTTTTACGTTAACATAAACCAATATATGCTACTTCATAAACAATTTACCTTTCACTGCAATGCGACGCGGTAAAATGGTAACGGCATTTTCGGCAATAAACTCCTGGTCTCTCACTGGGTAAAGCTTGGCTCCCCAAGAATCGCTTCCAACCCATAGAAAATGTCCAGTGATATTAGCTCGGACAGTTGCTTCTAACAATTTCCTGTAAAAAGAATTATATGTAGTTATTATGGTTAAAACTGAATACATAGAATAATAGTAAAATGCGTTCGTTCACAGCATCAGATTACAAATTTTGAATAAAGTTACGTTTTCATAACGTCTCTATTGCACTAACAAACTTAAAATGCTTTGACCCTAATGTTTTATTAATAATACTACTCTAAACATTTAATCCTTAGATAGTAGCATCTTTCCTTTTTGCTCTTAAAGAAAACACCCGCCCTATCGTCGCTATGGTTTCACCCCGGTTGAGCGGTTCCCATCTTGGTAGTTTCCGGATGAGCGACCTCCGACTGAGAGGTTACCTATTGAGCAGTTCATAATTAAGTGGTCTCTACTTGAGCAGTAACCTAATTGAGAGGAAACACAATTAACCGGTTATAATAAAATTTGTACAGTGCGTTTCAAAATCAATTCCCAACACTGGAATTTCAGACACTATGTGTTCTAGAAAGTCGGTTAAGCGAAGAAAGTTTAAAAAATTTCAAATCTATTAAACAGTCAATGTTATTTTCATCAGTTCATAAAATTTCTGAAAAACACTGAAATTTTGAGTTTTAGTTTTTTGTTTGCTTGCTTATTTAATAAGATACTGAAAAACTGAAAATACTTTTTCATCTAGGCAAGCAGATTTTCAATTTGACGTTTCGAATCTTTACCACTATGACTTCATGTTATCAAGTACAGTCCTGAAATGTTTGTTAAATTTTCTTCGAGTCTTTCTAACCCCGAATCCTGTAATATATCACACCTGGTAAAGAATGTTTTTTTCTGTATACGACTCGATATGTTAGAGAAGGATGATCAATTTGAACCTGACCCTGAAATTTTAGTTTGCTTACACCTTTAATTATTAATAAATACAACGTAATACGTCAAGATAAAGTATTAAGTTATTAAAGTTCGATGTAATCTTACATAAAAAACAAATCTTTTTTTACCACATGTGATATGTTATCGGATTGGGGGTTAGAAAGACTCTAAGAATGCGTAGTAAAAATTCCAGAGCAGTACCTACTTAATAAAATGAAGTTGATGATAGTGGCAAGAATTCGAAGCATCAGATTGAGAATTTTACAGCGTATGCTAATGGAAGACAAAAAGTGGTTGTAAAAAGGTATTGGTTTATAAATGGTACGTTGCATCTCCGTCTTACCACTAAGTATTTACCATACATAATCTCACGCACAACAAGGTTTTACGGTTTGTGTTCTATCTTTTTACAGAAAAATTACGAGATATGGATGTTACAATCCTTAGAACAATTAAATACATATATAATCTTAAATATCGCATACAGATGCAGCCCAATGTATTAACTAAGGATTTCGAAACTGGGTTGATACTTGTGCTACAAAAAGAATTTTCAATGGACCGAATTCGTGAATGAAACGTCCATTTTTGCTAATTAGTATTTCGCTACATCGGAAATAATGGACTGTCCATAGTTTATAGAAACGACCAGTAAGTTTGCATGCATTGTCGCATGTTACTTGCGGTAGCATTCATTCGGAGGAATTCAATACAAAACACTTTTGAGGAGTTACATGACAATGCGTCTTTGAACTTGTTCTATTTGTTTCCGTACTTTCATAGATAATGGTTAAAAGCAATCGACCCATCGCTGTGGAATATTGTAGCGGGCTACTATAAACGCGTTCGCCAATTTAGAACAAGTAATAACAAAAGTTTTTATTATTCACTATTCACATGTTTAATTAACAGTATATGCTTTATTTATAGATGTTTTCAGTCCAATAAACAATGAAACGCTATCACACTAATGCTATTAACAAGCACTAATATCTTCTAAAACTAAATCCTTAACCATAAGTCTTCTTAACAACACTAACACTACTATAATTTGTTTATTACCCTTTGGTCTATTTATGTACAAGCTGGCGGTACGATGTGCACGTTCACATAACACAAATTTATATTTACTATAAGATTTCCAAACGCAATGACCAACTAACTATACACGATATGATTTATGTACGACATTTGGATATAGACTAACTGATGTACACTCATCACCGATCTTATATATACCCTAAAATTAAATAGATGGTTCATAGGTTGGTGTTTGTCGAATGTTCTAGACTTCTGTGTAATACACTTCGGTTATGCAACTTGCGTGTTTGACTGGTTGTCTAATGGTTCGTAACACTGCCGCCTCTTTAAATCCGTTACGTCCGGTAACTATAAAACATTTTGACGTCAATTTGATGACCGATGACGGTATCGGCAGTTATCCCCTCTGCTGCATCCACCACGGCGTTGGAAATAACAGTCAACAGTCTTTGCTTGGTCTTGGTAGGTAACCAGTCGATAGCAACAAATGAGGACTTGGATTTTGGTTCCCTGGAAAATTACTTCTAGCATATTTCGAACTATTCCCCAATCTAAGCGATCCAGTCCGCAGCATTGCTTTGACACCGGTAGTCTCGTTACTAAATTTTTTATCATCTGAGCCGTAAGACTCAGCAAAGCTTCCCATAGATGTCCATAACTAGGTCTCTGCCATGAAGAATTTTTGGTGACTAGATAGTAAACATAACAATTTCCATCCCGAAGAACCAAGGCTTTTCCTACGGTTGGTTGCTGTTGTACTAATTTATCCACACATTTAAACTTTTTCTTGAAAATAATAGCTATTACTCTGACATTTGCAGATTTTGAGTTAAGCAATGTGCAAAGGAATGCCCTTCTGGTGCTCTAAAGAAATCTTGCTGTTTTTAACAACAACGCCAAATCTCACCTTAGCGGAACCACCATTCGCCGCCATGAAACTCTTAAAATCCACATTTGGCTTACGATTAATAACTCTTTAAACATCATTTCCATTACTCGAGTCTTCCTGATTGTTGCCAGCATAAGATGTTAAACGGTCAAAGTGTACTACTTTCGGTTTACCACAGGCAGATCTTCTGATCCGGTACACTACATCATTAACTTTTTTAACACTTCGTACGGGCCTTCCAATTGACTTTGTAATTTTGGCGACAATCCACGCTTCCTTTGTGGATTGTACAACCACACTAAATCTTCAGGTTGGTAACCACCTTCTTGTGCTCCCGTGTCATGTTGTGATTTCATTCGATCGCTTGTCGCCTGGATATTCTTTTGGATGTTTTTGTGAATGCTATTTGACCTTTGACGAAACTTACTAACGTAATCTTCACCTGCGACTTTTTCCCCAGGTTTAAATCCAAACTGAAGATCACATGGTAGCCGCTATTTACGTTCTAACATCACGCATGCGGGAGAGTATCCTGTGCTGTAATGTACCAAAGACCGGTACGCCAATAGGAACAAATGTAAGTATTGGTTCCAGTCCCGTTGATACAACTTTGGCTCGGTACTTTCCAAACGTCCTGTTCATTCTTTCAACCATTCCATCTGATTGGGGATGAAGTGGCGTGGTTCTAGTCTTCATGATTCCAAGATGCTTGCAGACGCTTTGAAACAACGCAGATTCGAAGTTCCGACTTTGATCGGAGTGTAATTCCAACGGAACTCTAAAGTGACAAAACAACTCCCCCACTGGTACATCTGCAACCGTCTCAATTTCTTGGTTACGTGTAGCATACGCTTCCGGCTATTTGGTGAAATAATCCATTGCAACCAAAATGTATTTATTTTTTTTTCTGATTGAAAAGACGAACCAGCTATATCAATAGACACCCTCTCAAAAGGATTCTCCACGTTATTCTGTCTCACTGGGGCTTTCCGTTTTGTGACTGGGCCATTTTCAGAGGCACTCAATTTACATTTACAGCCCCACTCCTTCACGTCTTCCTTACAGTTCATCTAATAGAATCTTTCTCTCACTCTTTTGAGAGTTTTTTCCACATCAAAGTGCCCTCCGGAGATACCATCGTGCAAGTGCTGCAACACTTCCGGTCCTGTGCTTCTCAGCACCAACAGCTGAAGTCGTCTCTCAGTGCCATCTTCACACTCCAGGCGTCGTTTCAGGGTTCTATTTTCAATCACCAAGATCCCACTGAGCCCAGAATGCCTTCAGGCTCCTAATTGAAATACTAGTTTCTTCCCAAGCTGGTTATCGTCCTCTATTCTTCCACTCAATAATACGTCCTAATTCGGCGTCATTCTCCTGATCTTCCCGTATTCGTTCGGGTTGCCAGGTATCATCATTTTATAGCAATGATTGCAGTCTACCGGACAAGGTCTTCTTGACAGAGCGTCTGCATTCCGATGGCTAGTTCTAACACGATGCTCTGTGTCAAAGTCATATTTCGCAGCGATTGACCAGGTTCTTCTAAGGTAGACCGAACTTTGTGATTTACCCTGTGTGATGTCTGCTTAGCTGCTTCAAATTCAAGCACATGAACCAGCGCGTCATATAACATTTTTGGCCGTGCCAATCTCAGCGCTTGCTGTATTTTGCCATCTCTAACGCCATCCACAAATGTTTGAATAGCCAGTTTGAGGAAGTTGTCTGATGCCGTTGGGTATGCCAATCTTACTAATCTGGCAATGTCAGCTTCGAGATCTTGCAGGCTTTCATTTGTCTTTTGCGAGCGGCTCTTAACTCGTACATGGTAAATCTGTAGAAGGTGAGCGTCTCCATATCTCATCTTAACTTTCGATGTTAAGAGGCCGTAATCATTCTGTTGGTGATCGGGAATCGTTGCAACATGTTAAGAGCTTCCCATCGTAGGGCGGCTATTGAGGAGATGGCCTTCTCTTTGTTGCACCAATCGCTGGCTATTGCAGCAACTTCAAATTGTTTCAAATATGTCCGCCTAAGTATTTTACCATCAAATGTGTGTGGTTTCACTTTAAATTTTGACGGTATTGTCTCGCTTCCTTCCATGCTTCTTATTTCAGGGATGTTCAGATTTATAACTTGGTTTGCTAATTCAAGTGACCTCGCTGTTAGTGAAGTCATTTGATCTTGCAGTCTCATCATATTTTCTTCCATTTTTACCAATTTACTGTGCTACGTTTGCTCAACTGTTTTTACCTGTTTAGTGTTCTTTAAATGCAATGGAACCTTCCATTAATCTTTGTTCTAGCGTGGCTGTATTTTTATTCAACTTTTCTTCCATTTTCGCAGCATTCACTAAGTGTCATTTCTAGTTTATCCGACCTCTCTTCCATACCGGATTTAAAATCCTTAAGGAAATTCATTTAAGTTTCTGCGTCCATTTTACTTTGGCTTCTTATAACAGGCATATACAAACTACTCAAATGTCTTTAGATTTGTGTTTTTTTAAATATATCACTATACACCCAACACAGCCTGGCACCAGTGTAGCTGGCTACCATTAACGCGTTTACCAATTTAGAACAAGTAATAACGAAAGTTTCTATTATTCACTATTCACAAGTTTAATTAAAGTATATGCTCTATTTGTAGATGTATTCAATCCAACTAGCAATGAAGCACCATCACACTAATGCTATTTACAAGCACTAATTTCTTCTTAAACTAAATCCTTAACCATAAGTCATTTTAACAACAGTAACACTACTATAATTTATTTATTACTCTTTTGTCTATTTTTATACAAGCTGTCGGTACAATATGCACGTTCACGTAACACAAATTTATATTTATTATAGGATTTTCAAAACGTAATGACCAACTAACTATACACGATATAATTTATGTACGACATTTGGATATAGATTAACTGATATACCCTCAACACCGATTTTATATATATCCTAAAATTAACTATATGATTCATATTCTGGTGTTTGCTCGAATGTTCTAGACTTCTGTAGAATACATTTCGGTTATGCAACTTGCGTGTTTGACGGTTTGCTCAATAGTTCGTAACAATATGTACGGAATAAAAGACTAACTAATAATTACAATGTAGAAAGTTGACAAACATTTCACTTTACGAAGAACCTAACATCTTTTGCAGATTGCGCAGAAATGTAATTCATTACTGTGATGGTTAGGAGGATACTTTTACATACAAAGATGCGTTTTTTTTTGGTTCTAGAACATACCAGAGTTGTTAACAGAATTTAGTGACATGATATAGAGCAGGGGTCTCCAAACTTTGCAGTCTTAAAAGCCATACTGATTACTCCAACGAAACCGTTTTAATTTTACTGCTTTTATCTATAATTTCCAGACTAGTCGCCGAATACGCACCTTGTGCCAGCATACGCTTGTTAAATTCGCTAGTCAATTACTGTTGTGTACTAACTGTACTTTCTTGTTACGACCGCTACATTTGATGACACCTGGTAATCACACTCGGAAATAGGTATGTTGTAATACCCTCTAACTCTAACAGATAGCGCTAGTAGTACTTTTGAATAATCTCCTTGTTTCGAGAAAATTATGGGGTATTCCACTCACTTCTAGATGGTAGAAATTGTAGTATAAAAAGGCTAGCGGTGCGACCACGAGTCAGTCCGTTTAGGAAAGGCGAAGAAAACGAACCTGTTTGCTGTGAAATAAAGTAGTGTCTAACTGCTTAAAATGTGTTCGTGTTTAGAAGACATCTTTGTAACAGTATCTGAATTTGACTTGCTGATTTTGTGTGCGATTACTAGTATGGAGAAAAGGCGAAAAATAGGCATTGAATGCAGAACATTCAAAGATCAAAGAAACTTTCAATATTTCGTAATTAAGTCTATTAAGAACGCACTATGTTTGATTTGTAATAAAACCATGGATGTTTTCAAAGAATATAACATTAAATGTCATTATAAAAAATACATTTCTAAAATTACTCAAACTATATAGGAAGTTTGCGGACAGAAGGATTTAAACTTTTGAAGCGGGAATTGAAATTGCAGCAATCTTTGTTTACGAAACTTGATTCTGAACAAGAGCTGCAACTCGTACCAGCTTTCGTGTGGCTCTTGAAATCGCAAATCGTGGAAACCCATTTAGCGATGGAGAAATAATCAAAGAGTGCGTAATTGCAGTACCTGAAAAATGTGCCTCGAAATGGTAAATTCATTTCAAAATGTCAGTTTGTCAGCAAACAGCGTGACTCAAAGGGTTGAAGACTTTGCAGCAAATATATCATCTCCACTGTCCGACAAGAATGGACACCTTGTGTTGTTTTCTCTAGCCTTGGACGAGTCCGTCAATGTGTCAGATATTTCTCGGGTGTTGATTTTTATTCGAGGAGTGGATAAAAGCTATGAAGTGTATTAAGAACTTTTTGATATTGATAGTATTCACGGCACGACTACTGGGGAAGATATTTTTAGGTGAGGTAAAAATGCTATTAACAAGAAAAACCTTCGATGGCAAAATTTGAAATCTATTACTGCTGATGGAGGCAAAAACATATGTGGTAAAAATAAAGGAATAGTTGTTCTTGTATCGGGGGCTGTAGAAAATGATGGTGGTTCAACACCATTAGTCTTACATTGTAACATTGATCAACTGTCCTTATGAGGGAAATGTTTGGATTTATCTGGAGTTCTAAAACCAGTCATATCAGTTGCTAATTTCATCAAATCTGCTTAGCTGAATCACCGACAATTCCGCGAGTTGATTGAAGAGATTGGAGAAAATGACTTACCATGTCACACTTCCGTACGCTAGCTTATTTGCGGAAAAGTCCTTCGACCCTTTATTGAACTTCGAGCACTGATGGAAATTTTTCGAATTAAAAGCTTCGCTCTCTTACCGAATAACAAAATAGCAAATGGCTGCGGAAGTTAGCATTCTATGTCGATTTGACAAAACATATGAATAAACCGAATTTGAAAATTCAATGAAAATACCAGCTTCTTCCTGACTTTTAACACTAATATTAAATCGTCCCGGCAGAAAATAATACCGTATCAATCACAATTATGTAAAAAATGTGTCACACATTTAAAACATGTGAAATATTCAGCCACACTACCTACATTGAGTTTCTCGTCGATTTTGCAATCGAAGCATTGAGCGCTTTGAAGATAAATTTTGATATTCGTTTCTCAGACTTTGATATCATTGCGAATAAAATTACGATTTTTAAAATCCTTTTGATACTGACATTGAAACCATAGCCCCGGAACTTCAAATGGAAATTATTGATTTACGGTGCAGTGATATAATAAGAACAAATATCAAAACCAATGTATGTTGGAATTTTATATGAGTTTTCCACTGGTACAATTTAATAATTTGAATAAATTTCCTTGTGGGCTGTTTTCTGTTTTTGGTACTACTTTCTTGTGTAAGAAAACATTCTCCAAAATAAAGTACACAAAGAATGTTTACAGATCTAAGTTCACTGAAAAGCATCTTAAATCACTTTTAATAATTGGTATAAGTAAAACTGGTTCACAACTACAAATTATTGTCAGTAGAAAATCACCATTACATAAATCTCATTAGTGTTTTAAATGTTATAATGTTTATTTGTTAAA
This sequence comes from Platerodrilus igneus, assembly GCA_036346225.1. Lineage (NCBI taxonomy): Eukaryota > Metazoa > Arthropoda > Insecta > Coleoptera > Lycidae > Platerodrilus > Platerodrilus igneus. The sequence continues at coordinate 2,118,118 of JARFIW010000739.1, forward strand.
TGTTTATGTGTTTATATCTTAAAAATGGTAATAATTTTAGTGAAGATTTATTTCAAATATTTGTTAGTTATTATGCTTAAGTTAAATTCTCTGCGTATTAAACTTGTCATTAAGTTTTACCTAGCGACTAAATAAAACAGAGTTATCACCATTTTGTGTCCTTTTATCCAACTTATCACAACAACAATAAACCATTAGCTCTCTCGGGCCGGATTGATCACACTGGCAGGTCGGATTTTGCTTGCGGGACCCCATATATAGAGTATAAATAAACGATAATGGCACTATAGTAAAAAAAATACTATAACGTGGTTCCAAATATATGTAAAATAATTTTTTTTTGGTTGTTTACAAAACTTGTTGGCACCGATGCCTGAAATCTACAATATCTTTTCAAACAATATTAACCAATAATATGAAGCCACACTACAGCAGGTTGTTAGTATTTAAAAGCCGAAAGAATATCTGACCTTGAAACGTTTCGTCATTTTATTGTGGTTCAAAGAATGCCGGTAAAATTCATAATTACTATTAAAAAACAATTTGGCTTTCATTTATATATTTTTTAGTATGAAATTCTTTACAGTTGTCTTTTTTTTCAGAACATTGCTAACCAATATTAATGAGTGGCTACAGTAAGCCTAGTATTACATTTTTTAATTAACAGGTTTGGCAGAATGAAGCAAATTTCTTACAAAAAAAATGTTAAAAATTTTTTGTTCAAAATAATATTCTAACTACAAAAAATGCGGATGTACAATGCGGCAACTTAAAATAGGATGCATTATATGTAAATAAGTTCAACAAAACAATTATGCTCAACATAAATCCACTCATTTTTGGTTTAAACATTATCAAAGTAAACGCTTTTGCAAATTGTAAACTTTACTGATATTACATTTGAAAACTGACAACAGAATTCCAGCCAGAAACAATCTTAGAGTAAGTTTTTTTAAAGTTCCTACCATTGCCTTGGCGAATTTACGCACTGAACAAGATTCAGGATACTACTCGGATATCTTTTCTTGTTCTAGTATAGTTAAATGTCCTTGACCTAATTTTATATAACAAATTCTTCCAAACCGATTTGTTATGTTCGCATAATGACATGGAATTTTCTTAAAGTGAGGTACCTCTACAAGTTTGTTCAAAAACTTATTTTAGAGCAAGCGACAACAATAACAGTGTTGCAGCAAATAGGGGGTGGAGAAAATGCAATTAAGCCAAATAGGCGTATGTGCAAATAAATCGACTTGTTACGTTAAATTTATGCAAGCAACTTATTTCTGTATAAATATTAAATTCAAACAACGTTTATTTAAAACGTCCTAAAATTTCTACTTGACTCCTACTAATTGTCAATTAACAAGCTCGACTTCCTGTCAATTGAATGAGTAGTTGTTTAAACATCCTGTTAAATTTCCTCATAGTTCTTAGTACATCGTTAAAAACTAGAACCTATTCTATAATAACCTTTTTTGCTGTACCAAGATTAAATAAATTCTCAAAAATAAGCTAAGTACTTTTAAAAGGCCGGCGATTGCAAATTCTTTGAATTAAACAAAGACCTGCATTAAATACTGTAAAAGTTAAAATAATTTTGACTTATAAATTCTTTGAAATAAGTTATTTATCTGCCTCCCAAATGAACACTTGTAATGGGTTTGCTATCTATACTAAGAAATTTTCTATCAAAGTGGCATTTTGTTATCTCTCAGATGTTCGCGTTTACATTCATGGAAGTCGTTACGTTATTATTAATTGGGCTTTGTTTGCAACCTTCTAAGTTCTACAAAGCTTTGCAGCTGTTTTGCAGAAAGGACTTCAGCGGCACTTCTTAGAACACTTCACATTGTATTATGAGAATTGTTTTTAAATGAAATACGTTGTTCTCAATCCATATAAATACAAGTTTAGCTTCTGAAGGAGTTCTATTCAATGTAAAATCTTTTTAGCGAAAAGAAATGTTGTGTGTCGCGATAATACGATGTTTTTTGTACTTAGTGTCCTAACCTAGTTAAATTGGTCAATCCAGTGTCCAATTTATCGGTGAGTGCAGCCCGCATTTCCAAATTCTTTAAGATCGTACAAGAGAGGTAGAGAGCTGGTTCTAATAAGGTACAGTCATTCTGTTTACTTTTCTTTTGTTGCTGCTGTAGAAGATAGATACTTCTTTTGCTGGTTCTGTAGTTTCGTACTTATGATTATCCAATAAACAGACTGCACGTTACCAAAGTTAAGTTCACAGTGCACGAGTAATAATGGACTTATTTTCTAAGTCACAATTAGTATAATCCAGCTCAAGTTAGAGCTCTTTTTATTGTTTCTTTTTCTTTGTACATTAATGTTAACGCCAACACCTTGCTTACTCAATTCTAAATTAAAGTAAGTGAACACCTAGTTTATTTAAGTAAGGTTACGTTATATAAGTATAATGTTACGTCTTAACTTACGAAGTGCACCAAACATCACGTAAAAATACTGTATATTTCTGTCTAATTTTTTTCTTATGTACATTTGGGGTTGGAAACATTACGTAAATATAAATGTATATATGATTTAGATTCTAAGATTTTACATCTATATTGGCTTAAATGTATATTTTGTGTTGTATGTCAGTGACGCTTTTATTTACATTATGTTGTGAGAGGATGATTACGCAAATGTTCTTTTTTCTTTGGTTTTGTAAATATTCTTTTTGAAACTGTATTTGCTAAAGGTTGATAATACATCGGTTTTTTGAGGTTTTCAATTTTACTTTCTGTAGGACCCACCCCGCACTACGACGTTTTTGAGCTAACACGAAATCCATTTTTTTTGGATTTTTATTCTACCTTTCTGTCTTGTTAGGGTATTTGGCGTAAGCAATTTTCTTTACTTACTTTACTACTTTTTTTCTTGTCTGCACAGACTACCGTAACAAACTATAAAAACAGTACGACAGTGGACAAATAAATGATGAAGACTAAATTAAGAGGAATATCGTGTAATTTGGGTGATGCTTTCACTTTTTAAATATTGTAATAAATCTGCGAACAGAATTGTGATTACTCTTAGTTATAAATATGGTGCAATGGATTAGTATATAAAGTGGGCTCCAAAACTATGGTTGAAAATTCATGGAGGTGATTCAATTCGTGGAGTTAAAATAATTTTTTTCGAAATATTAATATCCAGGAAATTCATAACCATAAAGTTATGTTTTTCACATAAGCAGCTTTTCTACTCACAAGATTTAATTTACCTATTAGACATTCACTATCTGTACTTTAATAGCTTTCATTAAGTTAGAAATTTTTCATTAAGGTACAAGTTTATAACCAATAAAAATGGAAGATCTCAAAAACACTGGATCAATATCAAATATTGCTATGAGAATGACAAATATAAAATTTGTCAATTTTGACAGTTCATATTTAGTGTTTTTCGTGTAAATTCCTAAAATTTATTTCGCAGTTGCATTCTAATAGCTGTACCATTAAGAACATAATTATAAATCAAAAACAATAATAAAAAATGTACTCTATATGGTTAAACATTGATTTTCTTACATCTGTGTGATTTAGGTGAATGCCTATGGTTACATATATGTAACTTATATTTTTGTTGCAAGTTCAATAAAATTTAAGAAATAAAGTGTTGCTTATTATTGCAGGTCGTAAAAGAAATTATTTTTGCAAATCACATTTAATGGCTATGAAGACACTTGCGTTCGTTAAGACATTCGTCTTTGACTTACGTCCTAATTACAATACCCGTGTCTTAGTAGCCCTAATTAAATGCTTGTTTTGTCATTGGTTAGTAATTTGTTTGTGCGTCTGACTGTATTATAAGAATATTTGTACAAGCATCTTAAACTTCCCTATTTTCCCTAACATACAGGTACTTAGTACATGTATTTAAATAAGGACTACTGTATCATATTTTTTTGACGAGATTTATAAGTACGTAATTTTTTCGGTTTACTACACTCAGTGTACCAGTTATCTAATTCTAGAATTAGTTTCTTGGTTAATTACTATTTAAGCGTTTACAATATTATCTAATTAATAGTCGAATATTATTTAGAATGAATAATAGATGCTTATTCTTTATCGTATGTTTGTTTGAACTTGGTTCAATATGACAACAACGTAAGGTCGTTTTGTTAGTCCGTCAAAAAAATAACATGGGCTTTGGAAGGAATTAATCGAGCGATATACGCTGTTTTTTGTGCTGCTATATGCGAAGGTCCCATATAACGTTTAGTTCCTCCGTTAACGGTAATCAGGCAAAAATATTTAATTTGTTAGTCTAATTTGATTTCAATTACAGCAATTCCTTTGAGGGATTGTTTTAAGAAAATTACTTGGTCACGAGGTTGGATCCACACGCATAATCATGGCGTCCTGCACTACGTCGTTTTAGTTTATTTGTTTATGGCAGGCGAATAATAAATTCAATTAGGAAGTTATTTTTAAGAATAAAGGAAAGCAACATTAGTATTCACCTTCTTGGCAATTTGCAGTTCCAAAAAATTTCTGTAAGAAGTTTGCTTGTTTGCTTGTTTCAGTTCGAAACATATATCACTGTCGGTTGCCTTGTGAATTTCCACATTTATTCCACAATTCAAGGTAAGAGACTAGATCTATACATGTTGTCCGGCAACTTGTCGGTTTTTAAATTTTATAAGCAAGTTAATATTGCATTTACACGAGCAAGTTAATTAAACAAATATTTGTTTATATAATGATTCAATAAGGATTTTCACTTTAAGCATTAGCATTTACGTTTCAAGTAATATTTATAACCTAAAATCGGTTTGCTGTGCACTGGCTAAGTGAATTATTGTCAAACATTAAAACCTGTAACTTGAGTAAATATTCAAGGGAATTCATACCATTAGTTATGATTTAGCTTGCTAGGTCATATTTTAAGGAATTTTTTAACTTTGAACTGACGTATAATACTTAGTTCAAAAATTTGCAGTATCGTTGTGAGCCTGGATTTACAGATCTGAATATCAAAATACCTTACTAAAAATGTGTTTGTATAAAAAGTTACTGTTTTTATATGAATTCAGGTCGGAAGGTATACCCTACTAAAATTAAATTTGCTACCGCTTTCGGAAGGTTTTATTTTATGAATATTTGTTGTATATTTTGTAAATGAAATTATTAAATATAAAAAGCAATGCAGATTTATTAACGTATAACTTAAGCTAAATTTACTGTTTTATTTTGGGCAAATATGTTTAAAAATAGAAAACTTGATGCAATTCTTTGATCTATATTCCTATATAAGTAAAATATTAATGATGACCTATTGGTAATCAATTTTATAGTTTTTTCTGTCAGGTTTGGTCAGTGTTGCTATTTGGTCTTTATATTAGTAAGAGTTGAAAACGACGAACTCTTTTGTAGCCTTGTCTTACAGGTCCTTATGTAGCTCCAGAAGTGTGGTTTGACAGGAGATGTATTTTTATTACTAGAAGTGATTTTATATTATATGCCTTATCAGTGCAAATATAAAAATATATAAAGTTTTAAAATTCTATGAATTAAGAAATAATAATGTTTACAATATCTGCATGTTTGCGTTGCTCCAACCTTTCAGTACGAATGATTGGATGCTCATTATGCTGATTTCCGTGGATGTTCGCATTTATTATCTTCTGAATTATGGTTTACAAATATCAAGGTAGTTTACTAATGTGTAATCATGTTTTAATGTGCTTTCGAATTAGAAACAAAGCTAGGTTGTATATAAAATTGTATTTACTTGATTTTCGTTTTCTATGAATTATTTGGAACTGTACATTAAATTTGGGCAACCCTCTGCGATCGTACTATAAAAAGTTGTTACAGGTTATATTTGTGTACGTCTGTTTGGAGAAAAGCATGCAACTTTCTGATCACTCGATCTAGTGGAGTTATAAGAAATTATAATTTTTGGATTGTCATTCAAGCTTTCTCTATGATTTTAATAATACACTGATAAAGCAAATAACGCAAATTTTCGTTTATTTACGAATAAAAAAACTTGATCGGACAACCATAATTTGAACCCATTAGGCTAATTTGTTACCTTTTTCTTTACAATGTCATTAGCATCACGTCTCATGAAGTGGACTATATAGACCGATTGGAATAACAGAAAATTATAGTCCATAGTAATTGTTTTTCAAAAATACTAAAGTATTATGAATCCCTCAAGAACTTTTCAGAATATAACAAATTTTTTCAGCTAGTGTAAAGAATATCATCCCTAGCAGTCTTGAAGACACCTACAAAAGTTGTAATTTATATAGAAATGCCCGACTTTGCTTAGAGGTAAATTTTGTTGCAAGCATCGTTATGATAAAATATATTACAAATCTTTTGAATATGGCACTAAATTTAACATGCAGTTATCTTCCATTGCTCGTTTTTTCGTAATACTTTTTGTATAAGGTATGAGTCTAGGGCTTTAGCCTTTTGCGACTGAAATTTCTAGAAAAGCCCCAAATCTATTTATAGTTTCTCAAGTAAGTTACAAGACGTCTTCTGAATATAGGCTACTCAAACAGCTGTCCAGAAAAGGAAAACCTCTTGACAAAGATCGACTTGAATAGAAATTCTAAAGAAAACTCTAATATGCAGTAACTATTGGTAAAGTTTTGGAAATATGCACGTGCTCGGGATATTGTTCCGAATGGATTAGAGTCATCTCGTTGTTCGAATCTTGCTGTTGTAGTACTCATTAGTCATGTTTTGTAAAGAATTCATCTATTTATAATATCCTCTTAAACAGACGCTCTTGAATAGGTTAATTTTAATAGTTTTAAATTCTCTAGAGAGCTTTCCTTGGTTATAAAATGTGTTGTGTAATAATTGAGGCCATAGTTTAGAATGGGTTTGTTAAACCGTCGAACAAAAAATTCTTGTCCGCAGTCTGTTTGCACATTTGATTTCTGATGATACATTCCTCTCACCCTGTAGCGTTGTATAATTGCATTAGTCCTTCAGTTATGCGCTGCAAGTGCGACGTTAACTTTCATAAATTCTGTCATTGCTTATGCGTTTCTTTGAATTTCCGCTGGAAAATGGTCTATTCTTTTTAATTTCGTATGTACTCCTGAACCATCTTGCATCAGATCTTTGGACTCATCTATATTCCTGTACTGTAGGAATATTTTATTAAAGTTTGGCTATGTGATATCATTGCTTATATGACTAAAAAATATGTGGCAAAGTTTGGTTTCAGCCAGCGTCCAGTATGTAAAACCACTGACTTTATTTCTAAGTCTGTGTATTAATTTACCTGCATACGATTGATATACGTAGAATGAATCTAACGTCTTGTGTCTTCCAAAAGAGAAAAAATACACGATCTTGCTCCGTTCATTTCCGCCTATATCATCAAAAACCATGATCAAATCTTATTTTACATCATAAGGTTCTATTAGTCATTGTAGTTTCCATATTAGTCATAAAACAGATTAACTCGATTTCTGTGTCCCAATGTTTGGTGGGCGTCTTCTATGAATTTTTGGTCACTGAAACCGAATTTGTAATCAGAATTTTCTATCACCTTCAGGTAGAAATATATTCGTTAAAGATCGCTTACATTGTCTAACGTATTGTAGCGAACGTAATCCAGCGGGTCTCATCAATGAAATGTAAATGGCGTCATAAGTTTGGAAAAGGTTCTAAAAAAGGCCTGCTTAAGATATATAATTGCCGCAGATGGGATAAACAGCAGTTAATATCCTAAACGCGTCCATAAATAGATATAAAATAAAAGTAATGGGATTATATTTTACTGTACAGTATATGTTGCTGATCGACTTCGTGGAATATCGCGAAAGTAAGTAAATCAAACAGATGTGTTTTGTTATGTATATGGGGAGCATACGGTTAAATCTTGCAAAAAACAATAAATACGTTAATAAAAATGCTTACTATCTTTATTTTGGATGCAAACTAAGGGATCAGGATAACCTTAGGCGCCGCTTATCATTTGTGCAGCATGTACTGTGAATTCAAGAGGATAGCTGAACGGTACCCGTAAGTTGGTACTTTCTGCAGTGCCTATGGTGCGGTGACATAGCTATTTTTGCATGACAAACCTATCTTGTATTTCACTGAAGTCAAAGCTTATCGTACAGTATTCAAACCTGCAATCAGTTTTCAGACCAGTTCTTTTTAGCCACAATTTATTTATTCCTAAACGTCTAGAATTACATAAACTAGACCATGGTATAAGTACTGCTGAAGATGCTATTGCTGAATCTATGAAAGAAGACACGGATCCGTTTTCTATCTATTTGATAAAGATACTCATCATTTACTTTCAGAAAATGAGCTTATCGACTTAGTACGGAATTTAAATTTGTCTAAAGTTCAAACCGAACTATGGGATCCAGATTGCAAGATTAGAATCTGTTATAGAGTGGTACGCATATTTCCACGTATAAAAGATGCGAACAAAATTTTTTAAATGTTTTTATATCGTATGATCAGTCGATGTGCTGTGTAAAATGTTTCTAACGGATGTAATAGAATGCAAATACGAAACCAATGAGTGAGGCCTATTGATTCATCTACTGTAAGCTTGAAGGGAGTTCTAAGCCACAATGAAAATTCGTACCACTCTATGCCTGTTGCATAAGTAGTACATATGGAAGAAACCATGACAATATAAAAATATTACTTAAAAAAATTAAGTATACAGAACATGTGTGGAGCATATATGCTGAATTGAAAGTCATAGACTTTTGTTAGGAATTTAATTGTGCCACTCCAAGTACTGCTGTTTTCTCCGCGAACGGGAGAGAACAGCAAAGGGTATATACTACTTTGTAAAAGACTGGAAAACGTAAAAAAACCTTGTGGCTAAATAAAAAATGTTCCAAATTCTTCTATCGTCGATACAAAGAAAGTTTTGATACCACCTTTACACATAAAACTGTGACTGACAAAAAACTTTGTCAAAGCCTTAAATATAGATGGTGAAAGATTCCAATATATGAAAGAAGTTTCTCAGGCTGAGCGGTGCAAAAAAGAAGTAATTTTAATTAGGTCGCAAATTCGTCACCGTATAGGGACTGTATTCGATTCAAAACTGACCGAGATTGAGGTCGCTGCATGGATATCATTTAATGAGGTGTGTTCCAATTTATTGGGAAATACAAAGGCAAAAGAAACTACGAACAAATACTGAATTTTTCAATTTCCACATACAGCGATATGAGTCGCATCCAGTCTATAAAAATTCATTTTCTTCTCTGACATTTGAACTTTTTCTTCGGAAATTTAAGGTCGATGAGTAACGTACATGGTGAAAGGTTTGACCAAGATATTATTTATTGTGAAAACCGATACCAAGGGAAGTGGAACCCCAAAATGGTCACAGTTTATTATTGAAACATAATGAGAGATGTTTAAGAGGTACGCTACAAACGATCATCACATGTCAAACACTTCAAAGATTCGGTAGTAACGTGGTATGCATAATTTGTATTGCAGCAAATGTAAATATTACATAATAAAGCATTCTGCTAAAACGTAGGAATAACTTTTAACTGGAGGGTAATAGAAATATTCTGTTAACACATTCGTAATCAACGGGAAAATCATTTAAGAAACCCGCATCGCACATTAGAAAAAAAAATTTGCTGTTGGGGGTAGTCAATAGTATTTTTAAGCGGTTCAGAAACGTTTTTTAAGAGTTCATATTTTGGTTGCAAAAGATTTTTCAAAAAACTATACATTTTGAAATCTAAGATCATTTTCGTATAAAATTAATAATAGCAACCAATGCACTGGTTTTGCTGCAGTTTGAGGTCTAGCAAATAATTCGCAATTTAATAAAATAGAACGCAATATCTATACAATATTATTCAAAAAAACATATATGAGATACAATTGTTAAGACTATTTTGAATCAATGTCAAGGCACACATCTTTAACTCAGAGCTTCGTTTTACCCTTCAAATTCCAATTTCCAACCGAAAGATATTTATCCTGGAAGAAGCAGCTGCGTAACGGTAGTATCAAGGTTAACCGCTTTTTAGCTAAATACGCTGAAGGCAAGTGTTAAATGTGGGGTTTGTGTGGGGTTAGTGGAGCAGTCGTGGAGTTGATTTACGCGCTTCTACACGAACTAATGTTATCTTACAGATAAAATGGTATATTTAAATTCAGTTAATTAATTTACAATACTACTTTACTCATTCAAATACATGTTTGCAAGTAAACGCTCAGTCGCTGTGTAGTGGTGTTTCATTCCTTTAACTAAGTGAGCCACAACCGGTCAATGTTTCTAAAATATATAACGGTTGATTTATATACAGTCATGATTGGGTTTACATTCTACAGTCACAACAAAAATAACTAGTTGTAGCACAGTACTATAACATAAAAATTTGTCTTTCGAGCCGGATTCTATTGTTTTACAAACTAGCAGGTTCATTAATACGTCAGCAATAATTAATGCAATTATTGGCCAGTTCGTCTTCCACTACATGAAAAGTGTTCCAATGTTTTTCAAGCAAAAAGTATGGTTTTTTACGGCAGCAATAATTAATACAATTATTGGTCTGCACACCTTTTGCTATGCGAAAAGAATTCTAGTGCTTTTTAAAATTCAACTGTCGGTTTTTACAAGTGTAAGCAGTTGTGCAATACTAAGCGATCTAGGCTATTTACTCCTCATCTGCTGGAAGGTCGGCTATAAAGCTCAAGAACCATCAACAGGCATAAAGTTATTGTGGAAATTCAAGATTGGACACCGCCCTGCACTGAAAACTACAGTTGGGTGAGATAAAACCGTTACATTATATTCCTTTGTTATGTAATTGTTGCTTATTGCATTTCTACCCAGCCTTTAATTTCAATCCGCGACAGTGCGTAGTAATTACTAAAATGTCAGAGCAATTAAAAGCTTTAATGAGGCAGCGCGCCGTGCTAAAAGCTAAATGTACTAACTTAAAGAAGTTCTTAGGTGAAGCTGAGGAAAGGTTTAACTCCCCCCGTAATTTGCGTTTAAAAATTTCTATTGAAATACAAACGCGTATTGATAAATTTGAAAACATTATTGATGATTTCGAAACAGTTCAATCAGAAATTGAGGTAATGGACTTAGATTTTGATACTTAACTTTGGAAATGGAATTGTTTGAAAATACTTATTATAAAAATATGGCTATTGCAAAAGGAATTATACGAGGAGAGGTAAGTAAGGTTGGTAAGGAAGACGATGGGGTGGGGTCTGTAGCTGGTTCTATTTCAGGACAGCCTGATAATAGTGCTACTCAAAACCAATCTAGTGCCATAAAGCTTTCACAAATAAATCTATCAGTTTTTAACGGTTCGTATGACCTCTGGTTAGAGTTCAAGGACATGCTCAAATCGTTAATCCATGACAGCGACGTTCCCCCAATCCAGAAATATCATTAATTGAGGGCGTCCTTTCAGGGTTCAGCCATACAGATTATACAATCGCTCGAATTTTCTGCAGCCACGTATGAGATCATATGGAACGCTCTGTGCGAAAGATACGACAACAATGTTCTTTTAATACAAAATCACGTGAAGGCAATTGTTAATTTACCTACAATGTCCAAGGAATCTCCTGCTATATTGCAACCTTTGTAGACAGTCTTTTCAAACATTTAAGGGCTCTGAAAAGCTTGCAACAGCTTGTATATCCTTGGGGTACTCTTAGCATTTTTATTGTGAGTGGAAAGTTGAATAGGGTTACCCTCAGAGACTGGGAAAAACAAAAGCCAACAGATGAACTCGCAACGTTATAGGATCTACATTGTTTTCTAAAATCAAAGGCCGATATTCTGGAATCATTGGACTTAGAATCCACAACGAAGGCTCCAAGTAAGCATTCTCGGAGCGGCTACAATTCTTTTCTTGTCAATGCGACAGTAAGAAACTCCTGTGGTTTTTGCCGGGCAAATCGTACAATCTATACGTGTACTAAATTTCTAGCTCTTTCTTCAAAAAATCACTACGATGAAATTAAACAACGCCAACTATGCGTAAATTGCTAGCGTCTTGCCATACTCTTAAAAAATGTAAGAATTCTGGCAAATGTAAAAATGCAACCTTCGGCATATTACCTTATTACATTTCGAGCAATCATCTTCTAACTCTGCTTCATGTCCTAGCGGGCCCGCAGTGCCAACCTCTGACAAGAGTGGTCCAGTAGTGGCATCTACACCTGTTCAAAATCAAGGAGTAGCCCTATCGAGCAGTATACCGTTGGCAGCCACCAGGGTTTTACTTTCAACTGTCACTGTACAAATATATGAATCCTGCTGAACGCCTCATGTTTGTAGAACTGTTCTTCACAGTCAAATTTTGTAACAAGTGAACTTTGCAAAAGGTTAAACTTCCCTCTAATTAACATTGCAGCATCAATTGTGGGTATCAATCAAGTTGCATCGAATCTCTGGTATAGATTTGATATTAAAATAGAGAGCATTTATTGTAATTTCCAAGCATCCTTGCCTTTTTTGGTTATTGACAAGATTGGTGCTAATTTTCCAACTATGGAAATCGAGGTCGCAAACATAAAGATACCCCCCACATATACGTCTGGCGGATCCAAATTTCTATAAACCGGGTCCAGTGGATCTATTACTAGGTGCTGAAATTTTCTGGCAATTGCTGTGCATAGGCCAACATTTATTGGGGCCTAATGCCCCAAGTTTGCAAAATACCAAATTGGGTTGGGTTGTGTGTGGCTCCATGCCTCTCAACTCTCTGAAATAAGTCTATATGTCCAATTTTGTTGAAAACCTAGATGCGCAAAATCAACTGGAAAGGTTTTGGGCTATAGAAGAAATTAATGACGATAAGCGTTCCCTGTCTATAGAGGAAACAGAGTGCGAGTCAATATTTACTAAAACTACAACTACTACTCCCGAAGGGCGTCAGGTAGTTACAATTCCTCTCAAAAGATTGCCTCTGGAGTTAGGGTATTCAAAAAATATAGCTATAAAATGCCTGCTTGCCCTCGAACGCAGATTTGAGCGCAAGCCAAAAACAAAGGTATTATACGTTTAATTTATGGCTGAATACGAAGCTTTGGGGCATATGACCAAGGTCGTTAAAGATAACTCATTTCAACCAAATTATTTTCTCTTACACCATGGGGTACTCAACGAAAAGTGCAACTATGCGCCTCCGCGTTGTTTTTGATGGGTCTTCACCCTCTGAATCAGGCGTATCGTTGAATGACTTACAAATGACTGGGACTACGGTACAAGATGACATCTTTTCACATTTAGTACGTTTCCGTCAAGACCCCTTTGTAACAGGGGTAGATATTTCTAAAATGTATCGGCAAATACTTGTCCATCTCAGTCAAAGGCAACTCCAACAAATCGTTTGGCGAAATAACACCCTTGAACCCGTAGCTACGTATCAGTCAAATACCATAACATACGGCACCACCTTGGCCAGCTTTTTAGCTACTCGTTGTTTGCAATTTCTAGGCGTACATAATAAACAGAAATATCCAGATGCTTCGCAGGTCATCTTGAACAATTTTTACATGGTCGATATGTTTGCTAGTGGTTTATGTGCTTCTAAGTTAGCTTCTACCGTCAGTCAAGTCAAGGAAATACTCCAAGCCGCTGGATTTCCGCTTAGTAAATGGATTTCAAATTGTCCTTTCGTGTGGCAAGAGCAAAAATTTGGCGATAACAATATTAAACTTCGTTTTGGAAAAAACAAAAGTAGTTCTGCGCTTGGACCTTTTTGGGACTGCAAAAGGAATTCCGTGCAATTTATAATTAAGGCTCCTCCGGACAATAAATTCGTATCTAAGAGAACTATATTATCCGACATAGTTTCGATATTTGACCGTTTAGGCCTCATAAACCCTTGCATTGTAACGGCAAAAATATTGTTGCAACAACTATGGCTTAAGAAGTTATCTTGGGACGAATCGATCCCTTTTTGTATCTATACTAAGTGGCATGAGCTCAGAAGCCAATTGATCATTTTAGATGAATTTGTCATTCCACGCTACGTTTGTCTAAATAAACCAATAAGGATAGAGATACACGGTTTTGCTGATGCATCCCAAAAAGCGTATGGTGCTTGCGTCTAAGTACGTAGCATTGATGCGTTCAACAACATAACCACGCACTTCTTATGTGCTAAAAGTCGCGTTGTTCCTATAAAAACTCTAACTATCCTAGGTTAGAGTTGTGCGCGGCTCTAATGCTAGCCCAGCTAATCAATAAGGTGCGACAATCACTAACCATGTCCATTGACACTTACAAATTGTGGTCGGATTCCTCTGTAGTGTTACATTGGTTGAATACTAGCCCTAGGCTCTTACAGATTTTTGTTGCTAATCGGGTGTCTTCTAATCAATCGCTCATTGACATTTCCGTTTGGCAACACGTTAGAAGCGAAGCCAACCCTGCTGATATTTTATCCAGGGGAGAGTTGCCTAAATTACTCGTATTACAAAGAAACTTGCTCTGGTGGAACGGTCCCTCATGGCTGTAACAGCCAGAAGACCAATTGCCTGAGTCACAAATTGGAATTATAAGTACTCTACCTGAACTAAAGGTCGGAATGAATTCTGTTCTATTTGCACCAAATAATGTAACTTCAAGTTTTATGGAAGGCTATTCTTCTTTAATCAGACTAAAACGTGTCATCGCATATTGTTTATGATTCTCCTTTAATGCTTCCCAGAGGGATCCTCAAAACAGGCTAGACGGGGAGTTATCGTGAGCGGAGTTAGAATCCTCCATTAAACAGTTAGTCAAAATGGTACAAAAAGGGCACTATTTAGATGAAATAAAATCTTTAAACAAGCTTAAGATTGTTCCTAAAGATAGCAAAATCCTAAAATTAAATCATTTTCTAGATAACGAAGGTTTATTAAAGGTAGGTGGTCGTCTCCAGTATTCTGAATTCTCTGAAGACAAGAAACATCCTTTAGTATTACCCAATCAGCATCATCTAACAAAACTCGTTTTCGACACGAACATGAAGCTCTTTGTCATGCCGGGCCACAATCACTTTTAGCCTCTTCCGCACAAACCCACAACCATTAAATCCTATGATGGCATCCTTGCCTAAGTCTAGGGTCAGTCCGGCCCCGCCTTTCTCGGTTGTGGGCGTCGACTATGCAGGTCATTTTTTTTATATAGGGGTAACTTTGACCTACATCAGAAACTTATAGAGTGTTATATTGCTCTCTTTGTGTGTTTTGTGGTTAAGGCTGTGCACATTGAGCTAGTTACGGATCTTACCTCCGAAGCATTCTTATCCGCCTTGCGCAGGTTTTCCTCCCGTCGTGGCAAACCAGCGTGTGTTTATTCTGATAATGGGGCGCACCTTTGTAGATGCCCGGTCCGAATTAAAGACAATCACTAATATTTTCTCTAAAAATGAATCTGACATTTACCGTACCTTGGCCTCCGAAGGCATCAACTGGCAGTTTATCCCTGCTTATGCATCTCACTTAGGGGGACTTTGGGAGGCGGGAGTTAAGTCGACTAAGGCTCACTTAAAACAAATCATCGGTAATCAATCTTTTACGTGTGAACAGCATGCTACCTTGCTGCCGCAGATCGAGAGTATCCTTAACTCACGTCCTCTGACTCCGCTCTCATCCGACTCCGGCGATCTAGAAGCACTAACAGCGGCGCATTTTTTAATTCGTCGAAAACACACTGCAATAATAGATTACGACTTATACCAAATTCCGGTAAATCGCTTATTACACTTTCAACACGTTCAACAAGTTTACCAGCGATTTTGATCACGATGGTCGAAAGGATATATTGTCGAATTACAAGTGCGAGTAAAATGGCGCCATCAAGCCAATACACTTGAGATGGGTGATCTTGTGTTAATTAAAGACGATCATCTTCCTTCACTAAAATGACAACAAGGCCGCGTTCTTGACTTAATACCAGGCAATGACAAGATTAGCAGAGTAGCAAACCTCCGTACTGTAAACGGGAATATTACAAGAGCATTGGTTAAAATTTGCCCGTTGCCTAAAGAATTTTCTTCCTAGGCATAGTTATGGTTTTGAAAGGCTTGTCCCTTCAAGAGGGGGGTTATGTTAAGATTATTTTGAATCAATGTCAAGGCACACATCTTTAACTCAGAGCTTCGTTTTACCCTTCAAATTCCAATCTCCAACCGAAAGATATTTATCCTGGAAGAAGCAGCTGCGTAACGGTAATATCAAGGTTAACCGCTTTTTAGCTAAATACGCTGAAGGCAAGTGTTAAATGTGGGGTTTGTGTGGGGTTAGTGGAGCCGTCGTGGAGTTGATTTACGCGCTTCAACACGAACTAATGTTATCTTACCGATAAAATGGTATATTTAAATTCAGTTAATTAATTTACAATACTACTTTACTCATTCAAATACATGTTTGCCAGTAAACGCTCAGTCGCTGTGTAGTGGTATTTCATTCCTTTAACTAAGTGAGCCACAACCGGTCAACGTTTCTAAAATATATAACGGTTGATTTATATACAGTCATGATTGGGTTTACATTCTACAGTCACAACAAAAATAACTAGTTGTAGTACAGTGCTATAACAACAATGTTATTGAATTGTAAAATCTGTTAGCTATCAACTGCGTTAAACTTTATAAAATAAATGAAAACTTTTGGAAACTTCACTTTAATGTACGCGTTAGTACCAGCATGCACACAACGTTAAACTATAGGTGTCTTATGCATTATTTTATGGGTGAGGTGGAAAGTGTATTACATAGTTGTTAGATGATTTCTAATCCTTCTATATTGTTGTAGATATTCCTGTATCGTAGACAGTTCTGGTATAAGCTTCCAATAAGGTTGATAGATGCTGGGGCACCGACGGAACTCATTAAACTTGATCCCTACTTCCAAATTTAGAATTTGATTCATTATTTGTTTTCGTAGTATGTATAGCATCAAGTTATGTTTTAGCGTTTTGACGATTGAGTTAAGTATATCACTTCAATACAAATGTAGTCATGTTATGTGGCACGATGTTATTAATAAGGTTATTAAATAAATGTGTATTTAAAATATTGAGTCTTTAGGAGGGTAGTACTAGAGCCATTTCTAATGTACGAGATGAATCGTTTTTGAAATTAAATATATCTTTTCCGTATGAAAGTACTTATCATGTTTAAAATAGATAATTGCATGTGATTAACGTCATTAACTAAATGTATATGTAGTGTTTTGCTCTCCGACAGGTGGTAGTAGAGTAATTTTCAATGTAATGGTTAACGGTGAAATTAAAATGCATTTGGTTCGAGCTCCGTTTCTTTAATAGTTTTCGTTTTTGCTTTCCTGGATTGCTCTTCTTTTTCACTTGTATGGGATTATGGCTTCATCCTACTAATTTTCTTTTTAATCCTTATGCTCTGCTATTTACATCATAGATCTTGTTGTCCGTAACCCGCATTCTCCTTCTTTCGTATTATCTTCTTCCTTTATACGGTACGTATGTTCCCCTTACTGGTATGCAAACAAACAATTATTTCAGCCTCTAACTTGCTACTATTACTCCCATCCCGTATTCTTAATCCTATCTTGAACTATTCCTTACACTGTACTAACTGTTATTTCCTATTAGGACCATTCACTCTACAATTATTGGAAACATATGCTACTTCGATAGACTTCAATTAACTGAATTCTTAGTTGACCGAAAGCCACTGAATCAGTTATAAAAAGAAATAGTCGCAATTCTGATTACTTAAAACAATCTTAACATTTAACTTTAAGAAAAGAATAACGCTTTCCTAGCTTTTTTTTAAATTAGATGAGTACATGGATAGTGTTCACAATTTACAGCTGTGAAATGAGTTTGCTACGTTAAGCGACGTAGTCTAAAAAAATAAAATAAAAACGAGTAAGAAAAGTAGAAATTGACCGACTCAATCGGCGAGTGGGCGGAGTATTGTACCTACAAAAAAATTAAGGGAAGCCTGAAATAAAAATATACTCACTCACGCAAAAGCAAACATTTACAAACTAAAAACCTCTAATTTAAAAAAAACAAAATTATATACAAAATACAATAGTATCAAAAATGAACAACTCGTATCTACACAATATACATATTTCGAATAAAAAAAAAAAGATTTTTAACATGGAGAGCTGTAGTTTTTAGGTCACCCCCTATATTAATCTTCAAACAAGATAAAAAACAAAACTACCTCACTAAAAATCACAGCCCGAAATCAGCATTGTAGGTACGGAATTCTATACATAAAATTATCCTAATAAAGAAATCAGTAAGCATTATAATATCCTCGCACATACAAACAACAAGTCATTTTACTACCAACAAGGTGATGTATAAAAGAAAATTAGTGTATAAACACTCACCCCCGAGTCACCACCGTCGAGTTGGCCCCTACCGTCTCCAAAAACGGTGCAAATCAGAAGTGCGCGTGATCCCGCCTTGGGGTGGTCCTCCCATCACAACAAGGGGCGACCATTCATTGTGACTTTAAGGGCCACCGGAAGGAGCTATTATAATATTATAAATAAAATTAATTTATTGTCGTCGAAATGTACAATTTTATAAAGCCCATCAATACTCACCACCCTGTAAGGCGTGCGCGAACTTTTCAAACAGAAAAACGGAAACAACCAACCATTCTACACGTGTTTTCGTTGTGTAGATTGAAAAGCAAGTCAATATTAATTTCGTTTCACTAATGACCAGAGCTGAAAGTAATATTGTTGTTAAGGAAATCAAACTGGAAAAACACGGTTTATTGGGATAATACGCGGCTTTAATTCGACGAAACTTTTAATGGAAAACACATAAGAATCAGTTATCAGAACCCAGAACCACTTATCGCCTGTTTAATTTTAGCATAAACTTTACGTTAAAAATTCTTAGAAGGAGTATTTATTATTAATTAGGTTTTAGGATGTAACAATAGGAATCGAATTTATACAAGTAGATAAATGAGTTAACACATGTAAAAGTTATTTTAATTTATTGAATTAATTTTCGTTTGTATCGCCAAAGGGATTTAAGTTGAAAGTTATTAGAATGCGTATTCCTTATTAACAGAAAAAATGTACGGGATGATCAAAATAAACGTAACAAGTTTTAGAGGTAGACGTATAGTACATAGTTTATACAAAGAGCGAACAGCTGTAATAGAATTAGGGCAGGAACGTAAAAAAGTAAATATTAGTAAAGGGTTTGGACAGGAATGTGCGCTATTCCCATTTACTTTTAACTTATTTTTCGAAGAGACAATGAATACTGTCAAATGCAGAAAAATTTGGAATTGTTATGCAGGAACGAGCGATTAATATTCTCATATCCGCAGGCGATATAACGGTATTAGCATCTAGTAAGGAAGATTTAGAGGCAACTCTTAATGAAATGCAAACTGTACTGGCAGAGAGATGCCGTCTAAAAAAATTAAGAGAAATACAACTACTGTCTACTAACTACAAGAGGGCAAAATCGGATTTTAATTATAAAGTATAAGTTAGATATATAAAATATGTGCAAGTCATCTGGTAATTTTACTTGCTTTGGTTTAAGGATTCGAATATGCTATTGACAGCAGTTTTTATTGTTTGGGTATTAATTATAAGGTAAGATTAGCATTGAC
Organism: Platerodrilus igneus; assembly: GCA_036346225.1. Classification (NCBI taxonomy): domain Eukaryota; kingdom Metazoa; phylum Arthropoda; class Insecta; order Coleoptera; family Lycidae; genus Platerodrilus; species Platerodrilus igneus. The sequence goes on from JARFIW010000739.1 coordinate 2,137,730, forward strand.
TCTCCACAACATCTTCGGTATAAAAATTTAGAGATACATTGTCGTTTAGGTATAACGTTATTACAAAATTCTGTACCGTTGCTGCGAAATGCATTTTGTATGGTAGATGGTTTTGTTCCTTTCTTGGTGTTATCTACTATTAGAATATTTTCTTACTTCTTACTTGTAAAGAATTGCTGTTAAAGAATTATATACATATATATATATATATATATATTGCTGTGAATCCACTAAAATCCGGGTACTCCGGATTTAAGAATCGAGCCCCTACGAATTGGATGCCAAAGAATGCTGTGAATCCTACAAAAAGCTATTCATTACCTTAACTGTGTTGGTCCATTGACTTTCTTCTGTTAATCGCCTCGGCTGCTCCTCTAGATAATTTTTATCCTCATACATAAAAAAAAACAAACACATTCCTACCACAAACATCAACGTTAACTCTATTTACATCAATATTCACAATACATTAAAATTTCAAAATTAAAATTCAACATAAATTTTAATATCAGAGAATTTCAAAATTAAATTTATTATCATTTTAAAGTGCATCCAGAATTAAAGTCCTTGTAGGATGCCTACTAATTACTATAACAATATATGCAGAGTACAAAGGGAGCATCTACCACCCCTTTACGTTAATTAACCAGGTTCGTCTAATTGAGCTCAAAGACGTACCTAAAATTTCATCATAATCCAGAACATCAATACTAAATACCCCTTTCTACTTAAACAAGCAAAGTTCACCTTAAAATTAAAATTTTATTGCTAGTACAATTTCACTACTGTCCATTTTGAGTAAATCAATTATAAAGTTATTCAACACACACAAAAATATCAAAGTTCAAACAAAATAGTATAATTTACCTGAAGGTTACTTGCATTCGTAGCTTCAATGTACATCGTCCCTTTTGTTAATCACACCATTCCAACTGGGTTATATTTACGGCTTCTGATTCTCAACGTTTTAAAAATTTGCTCCATCACCATTTATTTAAAGTTGTTTCAGGGCTTTTCCGGAACTCATCTGTGTATATCTGAACCTTGTTTAGTGGATCCAGTCATGTTTACGAACCATTTAATTATTAACACCCCCGAAAAATAACAAAGAAATTCATACTTCTTTCACCAATATACGCCAAAACTGCATACTTTTGTGTATTTATTTGTCGTAGTAAATTTTACCAATTGGTACAGTGATACTAAACTTTCTTTACCTTGTATCTTCTTTTCTAAGTGCACTAACGTACATTCATTGTGGCACGTAAAGAACAAGCTGTTTTAAATCACATAATATTCAAGCAAACTGTTTAAATTATTTAATATTAAAACCGGAAAACTAAAAAAACACTGTTTAACGCGTTCAATCAAGTCGAAGATCTAAGAGAGCTTGTTCATATTCCCCTGGGTATATATAGAGGTTAGCCTGTCTGTCGGTCGAGTCCTCAAAACGGCCAGTTTCTAGAATTTCGCATGCTCTGTTCCCAGTCCGTAGCCCGCGCGTCGGTTTTTACGAATTTTGCTCTCGCCCCAGTTAAATCTCAGAAAATCTCCACACGGCACGCAACGTCTGAGAATACCTAATTAAATTTTATACAGAAATTGTTGTTTCTACCTCTGATATTTGCATCCTACTTTCAACCAATCGTGACCCTCGTGACGTTGCTTAAATCACGCCTTTTACTATATGTGTCTCGGTCTTGTGCATATTATCTGTCTCTATCTAACCTGTTCTTATTGATGCAAATTGATATTCCTTATTATCGATTATTTCAGTCCATGTGGACTATCTGGGTTAAATAACCCCGTATCGCACCTTCTCGTGAATATTAAGCCACGGTTTCTCCAAGATTCTTTGAAACCATTTGTTATCTACAAAATTTTCGCCGTACATGACATTTAAACTACGCAGGTGTTCAAACATAATATTAATTCTCAGAGCTTTATTTTCTGGTATTATAATCTTGGATTTTCACAGACTTTTATGCTTATTATTAATAATGGTTTAATTAACTCCAACTAAAATTGACTTCTATCCTTTCATTTTTAGCGAATACAAATTAAATGTTAATTATTATGTGTACACTTTGTTTAATACCGGTTACTTAAAATAGGGTTAATTAATATAAATTTTGCACGTAATTTCCATTTGTTTCTTTCTTAGGAATAATTAAATTACACGCAGAGCTTTTTAATACTGTTTCTTTTGATATAAAGCGTCTTGTACCTGATTTAAATCTCTTATTTTTACTGAAACGACCGAATTTATTTATGCTTCATGGTTTTAATAAAGCGTACTTTTTCCCAAAGCTTCTACACGGTGATTAAAATTATTTGATGTGATTATTTAATTTTCTACCCTGGTCTAAATATGAGTAATATATATATATATATATATATATATATTTATATATATATATAAAAATATATATATATATATATAAAAGAAAAGTAGGTTTAATAAGTCTTAAATTAATACAAAGTAAAAAGGAATTATTGGCAAGTGACTCAAATTCAGCCACGAGGGCATCGTGTCGACGCGTTTCGCCCAAATTGGGGCTCATCAGGACAGGAGTAACAAAGTTGTAATATTTAATACAGACATCTCATGTGAAGTACAGCATCACCTAGCTTACAATTTGTGTCGTCGTGTCTTTTACCTGACATCGCAGGTTTTACCAACAGTCGGCACGCAGGAGATTCGGCTCAACTACTTTTTTCCATAGCCAAAAGTTATAATTTACAAGAAAAGTAGGTTTAATGAGTCTTAAATTAATACAAAGTAAAAAGGAATAATTGGCAAGTGATTCAAATCCTTTTAAATTATAATTTTAGCTATAGAAAAGGCAATTAACTGATCCGGATTTTCTCCGTGCCGACTGTTGGTAAAACCTGCGATGTCAGGCAAAACGACACGAAGACACAAACTGTGAGCTAGGTGATGACGTACTTTCCATAAGGTGTCTGTATTCAATATTACAACCTTGCTACTCCTGTCCTGATAAGCCCTAATCAGGACGAAACGCGTCGACAAGATTCCTAATGGCTGAATTTGAGTCATTTGCCAATAATTCGTTTATACTTTGTATTAATTGGCGTTCCACAATTAACATAGAATATATGAAGCATAATTTTTTAAAAAAGTATAACGCAGGTTTATCACGTTAATACAAATAATCTTGGTACAAGTTCAACTGCTGATTTTAATCGATTAAAAAATTAATGCAGTTTGCAAACTGATATTTCTACGTTAAGATTGATTATAAATGGAGTTTTGAAGTGGAACCAAAAAGAATTCAATGTCATTAATTACAATGAAAATGATATTTCAATAAGTACTATTTGACGACACCAAGGGCAAGTACAACCTTGTTTTTCTTTTCTAATAGGATATTTGCGTATCATACAGTAAATTAAGCTAGAATAAGATTTTACTTTTATAATAATTTTTTATCAACGAATAATTTATTCCAGTAATTTTGAGGTCGGAGCTGGAAGCATTTTGACTTTTACGAAATCTTCTGCCCAGAGTCGTTGGACAACTATACTAAGAAACGGGATAATACAAAAATAGGTATATTATACCGAGAATTTTTGTGACTCACATGTAAGATGTTCTGAAGTTATATAATTGTTAACAAGGATTAGGTGAAGATTATTTTAATATATAAGTAGTCATTAGGTAAATTTTCTGTCTAAACTTATAATTTTAAAACCGGTTAACAACTACTTCTAGGTAATAATATATTAAGATTGAGACTCAGTAAGTGGTTCCGATGGAATTTTATTTTACTGGATAAACTCCTTTCTGTGACATTCATAAGTGAATGAATTAACAATCATCATTACATGTATGTCTGGGCCATAAAAAATTTTCCTTCTACTACTGAAGTGTAGTTTCAAATTAGATTTTCTACGAATGTTTGTGAGAAACGAGTTGTTGGGACCATATTTTGCGATGAAACAGTCAACAGTACAGATTCTTTTTACAGTTCCTGCTGCAACAATTATTGGATATGTTTCACTAGCGATTATAAAGTAGTTATAGTTACAGTATCTCCACGATGGAGCTCTTCCGCACTAGATCCAAATAATTATTGATTTTTAAAAAGTTTCCAAATAAATAAAATTGCGTAAAGATCCTATTCTTGACTTCCTAAATCTCTACACCTTGACGTACTGGACTTTTTTATTTGAAGCCATGTATAGTTCATTGTTTATGAACACAGTAAAACTGAAAACCGGCAACAGCTGATGCAGTGTATTTATTACGCATATTGAAGAATTACAGACCGAAATGGAAAAATTGCAACTAGAAAGGAGAAGCGTCCATGGAGTGAATTACCAGTTGTCGAAGGTGGTCACGCTGATTAATTTTAGTTTTATTAAAATTAAATTTAATTAGATTGTTGTAAGTTAATTATTGTTTAGTAAGCATATCTACGTTAAGGTGTTCATTGTATCATTATACAAAGTTATTCATTAATGTAGCAGCCAACTGCCTGCGTATTTATATAGTCAAACACAAAATGTATTCGTGGTTGTAACAAGGTTGTACTATCTCTTTTCAGGTTCATCTCTAAAATTGAGTGGTGTTAATTAAGAGAATACACCGCTCAAGATTTTGGTGTGCTACTCAAGTAATATTAATAACTTAACGTATCCTCTAGTCAAAGCTTTCCATAAATTTCCTTACGTTCTCTTGTGGAAAACCTGTGCATTCCTGAATGTGGTAGCGCCAATTCTCTTGCACCCACCTTTGCCTAATAACCAAACTCTCCTTATTCAGACCCTTAAACCTACAATTCTTATCCCTTCCCTTGGAAAAAAGCCGTTTGCACCACATACCCTACCCAGCGTTCTAGTTGCTATTGTGAGGACTAATTAATTTAAAGCAAAAATCACTGACATATTTGCCTATCAATTACTTTCTACAGAACTACTTTTCCATATATATTACCTAATATTGTCTTCGTCCACAAACATCACAACTACTCGTGATCGCATTTTGTTGTAAAGTGAATATACAATGTTGTCGAAATCACGTAATTTGGCAAGTCGGGTAATTTTTTCAGCAACAGCAATGCAGATCTTAGCTCGTTCAGCAAATGCCGTGAAAGAAGCAATTCCCTAAAACAAAAAAATACAGTCACAAATACGTCTTTACAAACATAGCACGCAAAATAACTTAATACTTCATAATAGCTACTCAAAATCTCAGAATTGCGCTAAACATAGATACACTTATTGTATTTCTAGTTTCAGTTGTGTCTGATTATGGCATTATTTGAAATCGCTTCAAACTGTATAAACGATATATATAGATATATATATATATATATATATATATATATATATATATATATATACACACACACAGGGTGAGTCTTTAGTGTGGCAACGGTAGATAACTCCGTTATTATAAAAGCTACGTAAACCAAATTTGGAGGCATATTAGGCATGCCTAAAGTGCACATTTTAAAAATATTTGGAGGCATACACGGTGTTTTATAATTCCAGGGCATACTATACTTATATTTTTTTAAATGGAACACCCTATATATTAAGCTTTAATTTGATATCAAATTGTATCTGTCTAGTCCTTTTAGTTTTTGAGATATTCAACTGTTTTTAGAAAAAAATGACCCTGATTAGATACATTGCCACTGCACTAATACACAACTTATGTTAATTTTCAAGATGCAGAAAATTTTACTTATACCATAGTATATTTGTAAATATCACTCTTTTGAAATTTTTTCACATCTTATTTACTGTAATACATTGGTATTTATCAAATTACCTTGTGTAATTAACTACTTATATATATATATATATATATATATATATATATATATATATATATACGATAATCTTAACCAACAGTGATATTAAATTTATTGTTTTAAAAAAATCAGTACAACTTGATATCTAACAGAAAAACTTAAACAAACTTAAATTTATTTTAGTGTGTAAACGCCAATCGAAACTTGATTTTTTATACACTGTTTTCTGCACATGTAAAAGTGACCCAAACTTAACCCCGTCTTCCTTGATTAAGCCAGCCTATAAAGGGAGAGCACTTAAAAACATTTCTGTATCGACCAGGAAGTCAGTCTTTGTCGATCTTTATCCAAGGAACAAGACCTAGTAGCACGCTTGAGATTGCAATTCAAGATTCTAGTATTACGCTATGTACAAGCTTACTCTAATTAAATCACACTCCACGCAACAAGTGATTCGTTATTCTGTTCAATGCACTTTATTTTCACTAATACGCCATTATTATACAGTCAATGAATTGTATACTGTTTGAATACAAGCACTCTGTTCCTTTACATGGTAAGTAATCACACTCTAACCATTTACACCTCTAACTTATGGGATGCACGTCTAAAGCCACTCAGGGCAAGTACCAACGAAATACGTTTCGCTTCTCCTTGATTCGATCACCCGTTCCACGGCCGCCGTTGCCGACTAACAATCAATCAAGATAATCAACATGACCACAAAAGATTTGCGGAGCCTCATCTACTACAAGGAGCCCGAGCTGCCTAGATTCTCAGGGGAACCAATCGAGAATCCGGAGGTCTTGCTCACCACTATGTCCCCGTTAAGCTTGCCACAAGAAGCACCTTCGTGGGGAAGCAGCAACCTGGTAGAAGTCCTTTACCACCTTATAACTAGATTATGCCGTCTTCAAAGTTCAATTTCTGTAGCGATACAGTAACCCGGCCGCTGGCACAAATATATTTGCTGTACTTGGGTAAGGAACAATCGCTAGGAGAAACGGTTACCAATCTTCTACAAAAGAAAATACAGCACGCCTTGCATTTAAAATTACATATAATAGCTAACCTTCGATCAATTATTATCAGCATTTTATCATCGACCTCATACTAAAAGGATTTTAAGTCGAACAAGACTTGTGACAGGCCGTTAAGCAGGCAGCTACTACCATAAAGTCGTTAGAAGGTACACAAAGAGCACCAGACCTGCCAAGAAGCCACTTATGCCGCGTTGGGAACTTTCAGCGCAATTGCATCGTTGCCCCAATTAGGAAAACGAGAAACTGACCACGCCAGAATCCAGTCCGGTCAGTAGTGTTAACTATATCACCGCACCCGAGCTGAACACAGAACAGACTGAGGAATTGCAGTTGACTATATCAAAGTACACGAGCTGGAAATAGAACAAACTAAGAATCGCGAGAAATTTTTAACTTATTTTTTGTGGTATCCAAAAATCAGCACGTTTAAGTTTTTACTGGACCGCACAAATAAATTCCGAAGCCTTCCGAAGATACCGAAGACGTCCGAAGACTTCTGAACCCTCTATACTTGTATATATTGTAAATTAGTAGTTTGTAATTTCATATCATAACCCTTTGTAACTTAAAGTTGTCCCACAAGTTTAACACGAAGCCTTCCGAAGAGTCCTGAAGATTGCCGATGACATCTGGACCTCTTCAAACTATAAATATCCTCTAACTATCGTTGTTCAAGTTCTCACTGGGCCTCAGAAGCAAATTCCAAAGTTTTCCGAAGAGCTCCGAAAACTACCGAAGACTTCCACGCCGCCTTTAACTGTATATACATTCGTTCAATAAGTGTTTAAGTTTGTTTTGGTTCCACAAGCAACCATTAAGACTTCCGAAGATTACCAAAGACCTCCGAACTGCTTCAAACTATTAAACTCATTCAAGTTTAAGAATTTCACTTTTATTTTATGTATTTATAAAAGTTATAATTATATTTTGCTTATTACATTAAACAAACAATCAAGACAAGCATACATGCTTTCAGACGCCGCCCACCCGAACGATAACAGTAGCAAATTGCCGACACCACAACTAAACGCAACCATGGAGATCTAAACTATCTCGCATCACAGTACATCTAAGGAAAGAGCACGTATAGCTCTGTCGGACACAGATGTGCCATGCTGCCAACTCTTTCAAAAAATGCTTCTTCCTCGGGCCACAATTCGACCAAAGGACGCACTCATTCAAATGGCTGACAAAAGTTAGATCAATATCGAATACCATGCCGGCATTGACTTAAACATTGGGCACGTCAGAGATAGAGAAACCTTTCTGACCGCTTTTAGCCTAACAAAAGACATCATTGGCCGGCCTCGGCTGAGATACCACAAAGCAGTTATGGACTACGGCAACTATGGAACCGACCAACGCCGTAAACTACACTGTAACCGGCCACGTCAACAATCAGCTACGGTTGACTCTAGAAAACGAAGTTTGCCTACGCTACGGTTATTAAAAAAAGCATTATTACTGACAACGTCGCCCAGTTCCACTTTATATACTGGAACGAAAACCTATAAATATGGGCAGCGTATCACTATACAACACTCATTTACCATACCAGCCCCTAAACAAATTTTCGCCTACACGCCACACAGCACTCTGCAAACAGCTGCGACACCGTCTTACCAAATATAATGTATACCCTACGGAGACGCCAGAACGCAGCCATCGGCACCATCCAGAGTGAAGCATTCCTTGGATACGAACTACGAAGGTATGGGGATATAAACCAGAGGTCGCTGCTAAACCATGGACCGGTTAGAGGAACCGCACCCGAAAAGATCACTTGCGTATTAAGAGCTTTCGCAACCGCTAAGCCAACCAAGCTCCCAACGCCCCTCAATTCCTTGTTGGTGGCTTAGTAATGATCAGAAACCAAACAGTTAATCTCCAACTTTAGGCTAAATGGACGGAACCGTGGCCGATCACCCATGTCGTTCGCACGACAAACCGATGATCATCCTTGTGGATGATATAAGACCGCACAACCTAACATATTTCGCTATCAACCTGACCAAAACGAATTCTTCAGCTGAGGATGCTACCAGACAGAAAAATTCAAACAAACATAAATTCATTTTAGACTGCGACCCCAATCAAAACTTACTTTCCTTTGTTCTGTTTCCTGAGCATGTAAAAATGGTTTAGACTTTACCCCGTTTTCCCAATCAAGGTAACCACGGTCTCTATAAAGGGTGAGCCAGTTAAACCAGCATTTTTGAAAAGGGCGGGTGAGCCGTGAAAGTGGGCGGAGCGAGTTAGCAAGGTTACCATTGTGTCTCCCACAACTAAGCATTTCTGGAGCAGTCGTCTAAACGACAACGTTCATTCGCTGTGAAAGCGTCGTTTTCTGACGAATTTTCAAATTAATCGAAATAAGCCAGTGACGTTTGTTAATTCAATTAAACTGTGGGTGGCAAACTTTGAAGCAATTGGTGAAACGAGAAGCAGAAGAGGTGGAAGTGCAAGAGCAGTGCGAACACCCGCGAATATTGACCGCGTGAGAGTTGCTGTGGAAAGAAGCCCTCTGAGATCGGCGCGTCCACAGAGTGCTGATGGCAAACACAAGCAACCGAAAAATCTTGAGGTTAGATTTACACCATCACCCATACGAAATTCAAGTTGTTCGGGCTATGAATGAAAACGATTTTGCAGCTCGACGGCATTTTTGTCAAACGTTGTTGGGCATGTTTGATGAAAACGAGGACCTTGTTCACAACCTGTGGATGAGCGATCAGGCACATTTTGATCTCTCCGGTTTTGTGAATAAAGAAAATTTCCGATATTGGAGTGATGAAAACCCTCAACAACTCCATCAAAAATCACTCCATTCAAGCAAGGTAACAGTTTGGTGCGCAATGTCCTCATTGGCAATCATAGGCCCGTATTTATTTTGAAAATGACAGGGAGCAAGCAGTTACTGTGAATGCACAACGCTATTCGGAAATGTTGCATTCGTTGTTCATTCCTCAGCTTCCTCAACATGGAATGAACAATAAAACCTTATTCCAGCAAGACGGTGCCACAAGCCATACAGCCCGTGTGAGCATCTGTGTTCTCAACAATGTTTTTCCAAATCGGGTGATATTTCGAAATGGAGCAATTTCTTGGCCTCCCCGATCGCCCGACCTCATAGTGTGCGATTTTTTTGGTGGGAGTACCTAAAGATTAAAGTCTTTGAACAACGGCCTCCTACGCTTGGGGAACGTAAGAGGAAAATCCGGTTGGAAATCAAAAGAATTCCTCAGTGTATGCCCCGTGTTGTGATGGGCAGTTTTAGAAATCGCCTACAAGAATGTCTCAATCGGGAAGAACACCATCTTACTGGCGTTATTTTTAAACAGTGAATGTTGTTTCTTAAATACTTTTTAATGTACATTAAGATAGTAACAATAAAATTTTGAAATATCCATCCATTTTTTTTTTACTACCATTTTGAAAATGCAGGTTTGACTGACTCACCTTGTATAAAGAAAAAGTATTTAAAAGTAGCTCCGAAACGACCAGGAACTTGGTTCTGGTCCATTTTTATCCAAAGAGGAGTACCTATTAGCACGTTTGAGATTGGAGTCCAAGAATCTAGTATTACACTATGTACAAGCAAACGTTAATTAATACACTTTAAACACAACCAATGATTGCTATCCTGGTTAACACACATTGTTTTCTTATTATAGTGCGGGTAACTAGTATCCCGGCAGCACTCTATTACTCCATCATTATACAGCCGATGATTCATATCCTGATGGCCCACAAGCACTCTACTCCTTTAGACGGCCAGTAATCGTATTCTGACCATTTACACCAATAAATGCGCAAGCACGAGCGAAATGTTTTGCTTCTTTCTAAAACGATAACCCATTCCACAGTCGGTGCCACAGTCGCCAGCATCGCATGTGAATCGTAGTCCTTGTTTACTTCAGCCCGTGGGGATTCCAAACATCACCTCTACGACGACATTAAACCCAGCTAGATCTTGCCGTTCTATCCATGTCGTCCTTCGGTATGGAACGCCGACAACCGGGAATATAACGACCTGTGGGAGGTTCTAGCTCCGCCACCGAAAGCTACTTCATAAGTGTCTCTTTGTTAATTTTGCAAGGATTAGTAGATGTTTAATAATCTCGTATAATAAACAGTGCAGTAGGATAAGTTTGTGTCTTTATTGCGAAGTAGACCCCACGACTACTTCCTGTTTGTTCTTGTTTGTACTTATTAACACGCACTTCATATTGTATGTGCTTAACTAACTTAGCGTTGATTCTCGTTTGTGTTTATTAACACACCCCCGTGTATGCTGTGGCGGTAATAATAAAATGACAATTAATTGTAGTGCATAAATTAGATTGACTATTGTGTCTTATGGATGTCGTTATACAGTACATTCAACGTACATAAGTCGTTACATCACAGATTGGTGGTAAGTTCTGTAAAGTTTTCTTAATAATTCCCTAATTATATTGATCACGCACCCCATGCTAAACAGTCGTTATCAATATTTTGTACTATATTTAATAGGTAAGGTAATTAAAATTATCGATGTTTTCGAAAGTGTGTGCAAAAGGTTTCTTTTATAAGGGCCCAATGCCTAATTTTGCGGGGTGGCCTTAAGATTTTGCGTTACGCCACTGCCTTCAGTATTACATTTTAATTTACAAGTATGTGAAATTCAAATTTTCACGAACTTTGAACCATTCTGATCTTATTAAATTCTTATCCAAATGAAGAATATTGGACGTTAAGTTTTTATCTATAAGAGTACACTTTCTTGAACTTATTCAAACATGTTGACACTGCATGCAAAATTTTATAAAATTATGATATAGGGATGGATTCGGGCCGGGCCGGGCCGGGATTTTAGATGCGGCCCGGCCCGGCCCGAAATAATTTCTCCGGACCGGCCCGGTGGCCCGGCCCGAACCAAAGCGCATCGGCCCGGATTGAGGCCCGGCTTGAATTTTGGGCCAGGCTTCGGGCCGGGCCGGGCCGATTCGGGCCGGAATATAACTAAAACCTTAAGAGATGTATAGATTTTTCAACATCCAAATGGAACGTATCATTTGTTAATATATGTATTTTCAGTTGTATAAAAATACTATTTACTATTATTGTTTTTTTACAAAAGTTGAATATATTAACCTTAATAAATCATAGTTTATAGTATCATTTTAACCTCGAAGTATCTCAAAGGTATTTGGAGATGATGCACACTTGCACAGGCAATCCAAAATAGAAGGTGGTTTGCGTCAAACTTCAACCTTAAGTAACAAAATGCATTTTAGAATTCATGTACTACTACTAGTATATAGTAACATATTTCAAGAAAAGCATTCAAAATTTGACTGAATATTGTTTCCTCATATTCTAAACAAAGAACGTTGCCAATTTCCATTTTACAGATTGTTTGTGTATAGGTCTACATTTCGGGAATGTGCTAGCATCCGTTCAGAGAACTGATTATTCAAGTCTCTCGTATCAGGTAGACATTACTTTGTTGTCTATGAATATTTTTTTATCGCATGCTTTACTGGAAATCTTAATTATTATGAAAACAATGCCGACAATCTTATCTATAAAAATGTTCAATATTAATATATGCAGGGTTCTTCAAAAGTATGGAAAGGCTGCTTTCGCCGTATATAGAGAATCTGCTACGTAATGAGTAAAATAATAACATATACTTACAAAGAATCTAGCTCTTTAATATAAAAAAAGACGTATACAGGATATCCCACATCCATTAAAAGTATTTTAAAAACTACAATTTTACTGTCAAATTGAAACTTTGTGTAGGAGTTACCGAACAAGGCGAAACTATAGCTAAAATAGTTTTGAAGTCTTGCAAATATCTGTCATATTAATTATTTTGAATAGCACATCCTGTATTTTATGGCATATATAAATGGTTATTTTGATTTAAGTGCATGTATCTTCAATTGTTGTGCATCCAGGAATTATTGATCTAAAAAATCGTGTTGATAAACATTTAATCAAAACGGATTGTAGATTGTTTCCATTACACCTTAAGAAATGTTTTTCAATAAAAACAATAAAATAGTTTTTACAATTTTAGGAGGTGAAAAATTCAGAATTGAAAAATTATGTAATTTTTATAACTGAACCCCTATTTTTTTATATCTCAACATGAACGAGCATAAAAGTTTAATCAGTTATTTGAAAAATTGTATATTTCGTTGTATAAACTTCGGGCCGGCCCGAATAGCCCGAAAAGCTTGAACAGTCTGGCCCGGCCCGGCCCGGGCCCGACACGTGCTTGGCCCGGCTTGGGCCCGAAAAAAATTTTGCCGGCCCGGCCCGAAGCCCGGCTTGATATTCGGGCCGGGCTTCGGGCCGGGCCGGGCCAAAGCCCGGGCCCGTGGCCATCCCTAATTATGAATACCAAAATGACTTCAAACTTTCTCAGATCATTTGTAATTATTTTCTTATAAACAAAAGCATATTACAAAAACGTTTTTAAAGCTAAAAGCGTCAGCCAAATGTCACCGAACGTTAAGAAACAAGCAAGTTTGAATCTTACTGGTTTAGATGAGATCATTAGAATGCATTACATTAGCATAGTTTACAAACCAAATCTCTTGAAAATTAATCTGCAAAACTGCTATGAAACGTAATTTTAATTATAATTTACGAAAACCAAAAAGTTTTTTAACAAAAGTAGTCGAACTAAATCCAAATTACTTCAACATTGTATTACCGTACAATGAAAATCGGCAATTTTGTTAACTTCTACCATTAAACAACTAAACTTGATACTGATGTATATTTCCGTTTATCAAGAAATGCTGTTAACAATGTTGCAAATGCTGAATGTATTCCGCGTGAATAATATTTTATTCCTATATGAAGGCGTAACACCAATACACCTCACTATAACATAATCTTAAAATAAAATGATTCTTAGTATTCCATAATGGTAAAAATTGGGCAAAGGATTATTCGTCAATGGTCAAACAACACAAAAGCTTCCTTGAATAACTTAATTGGAACGTGAACAAGCCGACGTTGGTGTGCTGTGGAAAAATTCATTTCAACAAACACCATATTTATACTTCTAAGTGGTGTTTAACGAAGCAGTTAAAAATGTGTTCTTGTTCGTCAAATTCAACAGTAACTTAAACACACCTTAAAGAACACGTTTTTGGAGACAATTTGACATTTTATTTTAGAATTCACCGAAGCAATGTACGTTTGTTTATTGAACACACAATAAAGGCTAGAATTCAAAGGAATACAACACAACATGTATTAGATAGAAAATAGGTATTCTACTAAAATCAAGAAATCAAGCACTTCTGAAAGTTTAAGTGCTCGTACGGAAGAGTCTGATTATAACGAAAAATGTTTACCTATAAATATCTAAGAATTTATAAGATGGAGATTTTTCGATTTTGAGTTTTGTAGAAAAAGGTTCTAGTTTTAATATCCGGTTCTAAGTTTAAAGTGCAAGTCTTTTTTGAACCATTACCAAGTTGTATATAAAGTACTTAAATGACCACTCGTGTGTACTTTATCCATTTGGTGTAACATTCTTGTTTAAGAAATAAATACGTACATCTAAAATATCTTTAACACTATAGCAAAACATTTTTAACAAACATACAGTGCCATTAGAATTTAAATTTAAGCTCACTATATACACACATAGGTCGTCTAAATTGCGAGAAATTATTAAGTTCTCAAGTGATTAGCTAAGTTCAAGATACACCGCGACCTTAACTAAAGCTTTACCTTTTCACCATATTCTCCTTCTACAGCAACGGTGGAAACGTATCTCCAACCAAAGTCTTGAATGACTGACACCATTGCTTGGGCTTGAAAATTATCTGGTGGCACCACTCTACTAAAATATTCGAAGCGTGTTTTGTCAGATAATTCAGTACTTGTTGAGGCGTAACTTATTTGTGGAATCTGGAAAGAAGACATAGTGTTAATGTAGAATATTGACACCCATCAATAAAATTGCAAATTCTAATAAAAGCAAGTTTTAGCGTAAGTGATTTTTCGAATTTAATCCCAGTATTGAACGGTCATCACAGGTAGCACTTTGTAGTAAAATAATCAAACAAAACATTTTTTGTTGAATTTGTATAAAGGGCGGTAGGTAATTTCATCGTGAATCAAATATGATTGAAGTGATGTATGCATAAAGACTCTTCAAAAAAGGCATTTGAGAAATTGTAAAAAAGGTTTTACTAATTAAAATTTTATTTCTCAATCAATTTCGGTAATTATAGATCAATTTAATTAAGTATATCAAATCTGTTTATTAACCTTAGTTCTGAAATTTAAAAATATTTTTCACAATAATGACTTTTTATATAAAATGTACAAACAAATTAAATTTGCAAAAATATTTATTATGAATTACAGAAACACTTATCTAAAACTAGTCGTGGCAACAGATGACATGTGTTCTAGTAATGGGCCCGTTTACACACTGAGCTTTTTCGATAGTTTTGGAGCAGATGTTCCAGACGAACGCTTCAATCCTGTGTGTGTGTGTGTGTGTGTGTGTGTGTGTGTGTGTGTATGTGTGTGTGTGTGTGTGAATGCTGGCGGCCGAAATGCCAAGAATGTGGTTTTAGAGCGACGCGCCAGGAGTGCAGGCTTGGACGTCCACCGGCATGTTTATACACGCGCTCCAATCTAACACTCCAGAGCTCTCAGTTACTCGGTTACTCTCAGTTATTACCCATTATGTCGAGTCGGGACAACCTTGAAGCATGAATTGATTTGTATATAAACTTTCTGTGACTATGGAAAGTAAAAAGTGATGAATATAAAAATAGAAATCTTAAAAATTGTGCCTCTGAAAGTTATGTGAATTTTACGAGAAATATGTAGACCCGGGGGCAAACAAAGACTTTGTTATTAAAAAATACATTAAAAAAAATTAATGATTCAAAAAGAAGCGGAAGTCGCACAAAAGAAGTCCAGAAGCCGATGTTGTGATATTTTCATTTATAGTTTTTTTACAAAGGACCAAGAGAAATCATTAACCAGTATATGCAATATAGTTTGCAAGGAACTGGATGAAGAGGAATTTCCCGAAAATTCAGGAATTGTACAGGAATTATGCAAGACGGCCAACAAGGATGATAAATACACACAAGTAAGTAAATTATCTTTATTATTATTCATATAAATCCTCTCCTTAACATATCGTCTTGCCATGATACTTTGCCATCATTATTAAAGTACATCAAATGTAGCGATTTGTTTCAGTTTGGCATTCCACTGCAATTTAATTTATGTTACCATTATCAAAGGTTGATGGTGACAAATAAGAAGAATAATTTTTAATTAAACAATTGTGCAATGTCCAAATTGCTAAAACCATGTAGCTGACTTTTTCAGGTGACGTATTAATGGATAACTCTAAATCTACCATTTACTAAACCGAAAGCATTTTCAGAGAAATTTCTCGCCCTTGCCAACCTGTAATTAAATCTGCGTCTTTCATGTGTAGATTCTTTCTAAGGGAATGGTTTTCAACTCCTAATAAGACGAAATTTAGAATGTGCTTTGTTTCATGATTCGAAGGTAGATTGTCTGTTCGATTGCAGTCCATTGAGAAATTCAGTATATGCAATAACACCCCGATTAAATGTCCTTCCGTTGTTGCCTACATTGATAAATATAAATTCGTAATTGAGATTTACAATTGGAACGATATGGTGGAATGGAATGGATAGTGAACTGTAGCGAAATATTGAACTTTTGGTTACAACAACTGACCTTTATACGACCGCCGGTATAATTTAAATGAAAATTAATAAAAGTATCAGGTTAGGTGATAACAACATCGTGCAACACTTACATAAATTGGCTTCTTTTGCGTTGCTTGTCTAGCGTTGATCATCTTGTAGATGAGTTAATGCAAATTTGAAGGCACCTTTTTGAAGATCTTGCCGCGACACATTTTTCAAAACGTTACAACTCTTCGGCGGTTGATTGTGATCTCACTGCCCGCACACTTGCAATCACTGGTGTTCGGTTTAATTCGATTACCGAGGCGCACACAAATAATACGTCTGTTAAATTTTTAAGCAATTTGGGTTGCCTATCCGCGGGGACGATTCCCACTGCCCACCAAAATAGCGTCCGGGTGTTATTTTTACATAAAACTCAATCCCAAGGATAAGAAACCAAAGATGCATGTTGCAACTAACTAATATAATATACCAAAATTAAATAAATTAAACCAAAAATATATTTAAACAGGTACAATACAGCGCAAACTTACCATAAATTTGTTCAACATTAAGTTATTGTGAGGGCAAAGCGCACAGTTTTATCACGGGACGCTTTAGAAACCCTGTAGCAGTTTTGAGGGTAGCTACCCGTGGAACACCATCAGTTCCGGGGTGCAGATTGGTAATGCGAGCGAGTCGCCAGCGAAGAGGACGAGTTGCATCCTCCCTTATGAGGACAAGAGAGCTTATATCGATTGGCTCTAGGCGTTTGGATTTGAACCAGCGACTACGTTGATAGAGCTGTTGCAAATACTCATAGTGCCACCGATTCAAAATGTTTGGTGCGTGGATTGCTCTAACTGCCAGCGAAAGAGACGAGGCATACTAATGCGCAAAAGACTGGATCCGGGGCGCCGATTAGAGGTTTTTGTGTGAAAATATGACCAGGAGTCAAGGAGCGCATGTCATTGGGGTCATTACTTATACTACATAAGTGTCGAGAGTTCAACACAGCTTCGATCTGGATTGCAAGCGTTTGAAGCACTTTAAAGCTAAGAATCTGACTACAAACGATTCTGGCTGAGTGGGTTTTCATGACCGAAATTTCCCAGATTCTTCCAAAATGTGGTGCGGAGGGAGGAATGAAATGCCATGCGATGGCTTCTGATTCAGCGGCACTATTAAAATGTTCTTGTCATTGACGGGCAGCGCCAACAAAGTTAGTAATGCCATTGCTATAAATAGTTTGGCAGTGACCACGTCGGCCTATAAACCGCCGAAGACAGGCAACAACAGCCTCGTCAGAAAGGTCTGAAACTAGTTGGGGATTAAGAGTTTTAGTGGTCAGACATGCGATGATGGATAGATAGATCTTGCGGAGTTTGGCACCTCTCGTCCGATACATGGTAATCATTAGCGGACCGGAACAATCAACACCGATTAGGTTAAAGGGTTTAGCTTGGGAAACAAATAAGTCAGGCAGGTTTCCTATAAGGAGCTCAACCGATAGTGAACGGACACGATAACAACGGTAGTATTTGGACAATATCCTGCAAATAGCGCGACGGCCCGATACCATCCAAAAATTCTCTTGAATCAGATAGAGAGTAGTGTTTATCCCAGTATGCAGGTTGTTTGTATGAACTTGCTTGATCAACCTTGTAACGAATATGATTTCGTTCCCAATTAATTTACGCCTTTTTATAATTATTAATTTACAAATATCCCTTACGATATTGAAAACGTAAATTTCTATTCCATTAATATAATATTTATTCGTTATCATGTAGAACTCCATCTGTGTTTATAACTTTAATGTAGCATTTCGGTTTTCCTGATATTTGCAAAGGTGTAGATGCAAGAATTCGGTCCACTGCGCTCGCTCGCGTAGTAAAACACTTTATTGCTTTAGTCTATTTTAATTTGAGGATGTAATCAGATAGACAGGTTTTTGATGCGTGATCGAGTAGAGTTGTTTAAAGTCATGGAGTCCAACAGACACGTGGCTTGAAGAAGGAGAATTCCTTTATAGTTTGAAGTAGAAACCATCACTAGAGAATCGAAAAGAAATTTTTGTTCAGTAGACTTCTTTGATTAGCCGACCCTTAAGATGATTTATAGGATATGGTTTTAAGGTAACATCATCACGGTATGCAATTATTTTCATTTTGAGTTTAAATTAATGCTTCTTGATTCTGGTAGTGTAAGTTCTAGTTACTAATAAGTATTGCAAAATTTTTGGTTATTAAATATTTCAAGTTGAAATGTTAACATGCCCTTGTTGTGAGCAAACAAAAATTTAGGTGTTCATTCTCAAATGAAAATCAAGTTTGTAATCCTAGGCATATGTGAAGGACTTAAATCTGTTGTAATTGTATGCGAAAATTGATGGTCGACAGTACAAAGTTCATCCTCAAATAAATTGGTAAATAGTTGCTACCGGAGTTATATAGATATCATGCAAACTTTTGTGGTGAGTAATTTCTTTATTCAGTTCTCGCTAAACAAAGAAACTACAGGATATGTAGCGGTTGTTTTTGTAAATTTATATAGTAGTTTAAATTGGTATAAATATCTTTTTGTTCAATATTTAACAGTTTGACTTGTATAAATGTTCGTATGAACGTTGAAAATTTAAAGATAAGTTTCAGAGGATCAAAAAAGTTAAACAAGAATTTGTTTGTAACTTAGCAGATGACATTTTAGCGCTTGTTTGTCACATTTTATGATCCAGTTTTTTTAAATCGAAATTATAATAATACACAGATTATTTTATACCACAAGGCTATTTGATTTTTCGTTCAAAATATAAATTTTTATAAATATCTAAATTCAATTTTATTTGAAATGAGCCCAAATCATATGACATAATTGTGTGTAAATCAAAACAGGATCCTTTTTCGGTGATAATTAAACAGTTGTTACTTATTATTAAAAAAATTCAACATTTTCCTTAAAGAACTTCAATAGATTATTAAGATCATTGAAACGCTCGTAAGTAATAAAAGATTATGTATAATTACTTTGATAGCTTGATTACAAAAGAAAACAATAGTGTATATAAAGTTGCATAAAAGATGTATATATATTTTTTTAACCAAATAGAAAATGGATTATGTTATTCTAAATTTTATTTTTATTGAAGTTGATAATAGTTACTCACAATTGGTACAAACAAATTTATAAAATTCATGAGTATAGAGAGAAAGGCCACCAACACTATTGGTAAGATGTTTTAGAGAATAATTTTTTTGTGATAATTTGACTAGGCTCTAGTGAAGCCCCAGTTATATGAATTTCTTGAGGTGGTTATAATTTTCAGATAGTACAAGATCATCGATCCAATTTAAGTTTGCAGTGTTAAAAGTAAGTAAATATTATGTATATACGTTTTGGTTGTTCAAACGATGTTTTTTTTCTTTTAGAAGATTTCCGTATCTTATCTTCGGAATGTTAGACCTTACAGCTATTATTAAGATACAGTGGCGTACATAATTTTTTTTTGTATACCAACCTACGACCCCTGCTCATAGCTCTGCCCTAAGTTAAAAAAACTTAGCTGGCTGGAAGATTTTATTCGAGGGTCTTTTTGTACGAAAAGCCGCTTTCCATACATTTTACTCTGGGCTTAAACTTTAAACAGGAACCCCTCCTCTGTTGTGTGGTGACTCTGCCGCCTATAAGGTGGAGTAGTTACATTCAAAAAATTAGGTGTAACAACCTATCGGTAAAACGACAACGACCAGGCAGCAAAGGAGGATGTCTAGCGGTCTTGGGAAGATTGGAGTTGGCAAGTCTGCCACTGACTCTTAGAATTCTGTTAAAGTCAAGAAACACGCCAAGGTAGGGAAACATTTTGGCAACTGTTCATTCCGACGAATAGCTTGAATTTCAGCCTTAAGGGCAACAGCTTGAACCGATTTCAGGATGATGATAAGTGCATTCTGTAGTTCAAAGGCACAAAAGGACAAAGAATGAACCTTGACTCATCTGACAGTAAAAATGCGAGCACAATAGGCCACTATGCCTTGCATTTTCCGAAGAAACAAATACGTTGTTAGCAGATTTTCTAACCAAGAGGATTCAGTGGTAACAATGTAACCCAGCGGTTTGGTTTCAGATGTGGCTTCCAGAAATGTGTTAAATGAACGGAGCACAGGCCAATCTTCTTCTGGCAGTAATAAATATGGCGGGCCTGCCCAGCAAGAAGCGAGTGAGACAAATTCTAAAGGAAATAAAGCTCGGGTAGCAAAATCTGCGTAGTTGTGCTAGGAACTAATGTGGTGCCAATGTTCGCGGGACACACGTTCTTGAATGCGGCTAACATGATTCGTCACAAAGGTTTTCAAGCGATAAGAAGCAGACTTGATCCACCGACGGAATAGATGAGTCTCGCCTCTCTCGGAAGCATCGCAAAACCCATGGAGTTGCTTATTAGTGGAGTGCTCGAGAGAAATATTACACGGGGATTTTTAATAAATTCAGGTAATGCACCTCAGAAGAATACCTTTTCCAAAAACCAATTATTGATTGTGAAAGGGGATCATCCCAATCATGCCCAAAAAAACAAAAGCGTTGAATAAGATGCTTAAGGGCAAAGGTGACAGGAGTGAGAAAACCTAATGGATCATAAATACGAGCAACAGTGGAGCGTAAAATACGTTTAGTAATAGTGTCGTCACAGGGTTGAACACTAAACACAAAGATATTTTAAGCAGATTGCCACCTTCAAGGTAAATTCTGTATCGTTAGAGGTTAGGTCAGACTTGGCTTGTGGATATTCGACGGGTATATCGCCCAAGAGGAATGCACAATTGCTGGCCCACTTGCGCATCTCAAAACAACCTGAACAAAGAAGTTCTATAAGTTGATATTTCAACGCTTGCGCTTCTTGAAAGGTAGAAGCATCCCACAAGATGTTATCAACATACAAATAACCCTTCAAAGCTTGGGCGGCTGAAGAATGGCTAACTTCCCTTAATTCAGCCAATTTTCGAAGGGTTCTAATTGCTAGAAAAGAAGCCGAAGGCACTCCATAGGTAATCGTGTTCAATTGATATGTTTGGATTTGATGGGAAGGTTCCCTCCGCTATTGGATTAACTGATAGCCATGATCAGCTTTGGTAATCAAAATTTGTCTATACATTTGTTTAATATCACTAACAAAAACAAATTTTAGAATGCGAAAAGCCAACTGGATTTTGACAAGGTCGTACTGGCGCTAGGGTCCCGTGATCAATACGCCATTTAGGGACACTCCATTTGAAGAGACCGTGGAGGCATCGAAAACAACTCTCAGTTTAAATTGACCATTGTCTATTTTAAACTTTGCGTGATGCAGAATATAATATCTATCATCACCTCTAGGGGGGAATGCCAAACGCGTCATGTGACCTGACGTTTTATAATCACTCATAAAATCAATATTAAATTTACGCAAGGCGTGACTGGCATCAAGCCGACGTTCTAAAAACAATAAACGTTTAATAGCGAAGGATTTAAAACCCGAAAATCGGGGCGATTTTTCTTGAACGGCAAACTAAGGCCGTATCTTCCGTTAGATAAACGAAACAACGAATCGTCGAACAATTGCCGTGCCAGATTTTCCTCTGGGGAAGATAATTTCTTAGAAGAAATGTCCTCAAGTTGCCAGAACTTCTGGAGATTAGTATCAGCACATCAACAGATACAACTTACGAATGTAAGTAAGATGCTGACAAGGGGTCGGTAGGAGTAAGGATTATATAGTCAAAAATTGTGTTAATGCAGTACGACTGCCAGTTATTTTACTATCTAGTATAATATGAGCACCGATATCTGCGTCTAATAACAATTGAACCGGAGCTGGTCGTTTCCAATGTTCATCTGCGAACTTAAAATTCTTTAAGTGAGACCACCTAGTTTCTACCGGGTTAGAGAAAAGGTTTTCACAATTATGTGAGAGAACCTTAAAATTTACCTTGAAATTATGATCGGTCGGAACAGAATCATAATATTGGATGGGGCAAATATTTGCTGAAATCATACATAATGCTTGCTGCGAGGTTTGACCTAATCCAAAAATCGCAACAGATAAAAGACGTGACAAAAAAGCCAATTATCTTACGACATGCTTTGGTCATAAATGATATTTGACTACCAGTGTCAACAACAGGACGAACAATTTGGGGTTGCTTGTTCCTATCAAGGATTTCACAATAATCAGTAGGCAGAAAGCTAGGCAAGTTGTTGCGGTGGAATCAATTATCCTAGTGCACACAATATGGCTAGAAATATCAGAAGGTAAACTATCTATTTGGGTGGTATCAGTTGGGAGCTCCAAAGTCTCAGTTGAGGATACACAATGTAATGATGAATGATGTCGACGATGACATGGACTACATGTCAACTCTGATGAACAAGTTGTCGCCATATGATTAGGACAAAGACAGTTTAAATATACACCAACGCGTTTGGCCTGTTCGTATCGTTGAGCAGAGGGCAATTTTGAGTATTGCTCGTAGGCATATAAAAGTGCGTTCCTTTACAAAGACCACAAGGGTGTAAGTTTCTTGTTTTTCTTGTGGCAATTGTTTATTATTAGTTTGAACTATAAATGTTTTAGGTTTTGCAGAACGGAAAAATTGCCTTGTGGCTGTTTTTGAAGGAATAGGTCCTCTCCAGGGTTTAGAATGGAGAAGATTGTCCAGAACTGTACGGTGCTTTACCAAAAAATCCTTCACTGCATTATACGTAGGGAGTAAAGGACAATTTAAACCGTTTGCAAGTGGCTTCGTCCAGTTTACTTAGTAATAGTTGAACAAGGACAAAGTCCCAACCTTTAAACTCGAATTTCAACGATTGCAAGATAGTTTTTAGAAAAACTATCCAAAAGATGGCGAAGTTGCTCTGGCTTTCCTGTTTGTAAGCAAGGATGACCTTTGATTAGATTCTAATGGTGCTGGCTAACAATCGTCTGTTGGAATATCTTTCGGCAAGTGTTTTATAGGCCAATTGATAATTATCTGCGTGACAGGTATACCTTCGATAAGATTTAAATGTTCTTGTTTTAATGAGATAATTAAGTACTGAAATTTATCTGTCTTTAATTCCAGAATTGTGTATAAGCGCATCATATAGGTCAATAAAGTTAGACCATTGCTATATGTCTCTTGAGAAAACATTAAATTGCACCTTAGGAAGACGTTCATTTGACATTTGGGGTGACGGGGGCTGTTGAGCAGGCGTGGCTGGAATCTCAGACCCACTAGGTAGGGCTTTTGACTCCAATTTGTTCTGCAGTAAAAGAATTTCAAAATAAATTTGGTGAATAAAGTTTCTTTTTTTAGCAGACGAGGTTGTAGCTCTTTGCTAGAGGCTTGCAAAATAACCAAATAATTTTGATTATATTCAGTGGAGATATGTTCTATTGTACGGCACTGAATTTTAAACAAAGTTGAAATAGATGAGTCATTTACCGCACGACTTTCCACCTCTATGGTTTCACCTAATCTAGTCACATGCAAAACAATGGCTAACACTAATTTATCATGTTTTGGAGGCATTATGAATAATGTAGGTTTAATTCAACTTGTAACAAATAAGTTTGTATAGCTAAACAAGTATTAAATTCTAAATATCAACGCAGACATGTAAAGTTTAAGCTTGCAATTTTAGTACTAAAATTTAACTCTCAGTAGTGAGAAAAACAACCACATTTATTGGTAGGTACAATAATACAAAATAATTGTTCTTTCACTTTTGTTAAATACCAGAATATTCAATTTGTAGTTGTATTGTTCCTGTTACAACAAATATTTGATTTGTTTCCTTACTATAAATTAATATCATTACCTCTTTAACAAACATGAAAGTTTCAAAGTAGTATTGCGCTATCTACCAGAAACTATAGAACCTAAGGTCGGTACATGCAAATCAGTGATAGTTTCACAGATAGAACACTGTAGTTTCACCAGTGAATTTTGTAATGTCGGTAATGCAATTTGTAATGTGGGTAATACAAAACAGTGAAAGTTTTACCGGCGAATTCTGTAATGTCGGTAATTAATTACGAACTTTTTTTTTGTTATCACTAAGTAATTGCAACAAAATGGATGGTTTTTTCCACAGAACGGTTTAAATGTGGGTCGTAGGACCATGGCATCAACCTTTGGTTACAACAATTGACCTTTATACGACCGCGATGGCCGGTATAACTTAAATTTAAATTAATGAAGGTATCAGGTTAAGTGATAACGACATCTGGCAACACTTACATGAATTGACTTATTTTGCGTTGCTTGTCCAGCGGCATTTCTCTTGTAGATGCCTCTCCACGCGTGTGGAATTTACAACAGGGTTGATGCAAATTTGAAAACGCCTTTTTGAAGATCTTGCCGCGACACACTTTTCAAAACGTCACAACTCTTCGGCGGTTGATTGTGGTCTCTCTGCCCACGCACTCGCAATCACTGATATTCAGTTAAATTCGATTACCGAGGCGCACACAAATAATACGTCCGTTAAACTTTTAAGCAACTTGGGTTGCCTGTCCGGGGGGACGATCCAATAATAGTCATCAATATAATGCTGTAATAATTTTTGTAATTATAACAAAATGCTCCCGTATTCAGTGGCTGTACAATGGGAATGTGTTTTCCATCCATAGCTCCTCCATAGTTTGTGAAATTCCACTTCTTCTCGAATACGGCCGCTATTCGTAACTAATCTTCTTTGTTTTTAAGAAATTAAAAAAGAGGAGCAAATTTTACCATTTCGAAATCAAATGTTTTAAAAAGAAAATGGTCTAATCAAAATCAAAAGTTCCTGGAAGTTTGTAAATGCATTCTAGAAAAAACTGAAACCTCTGAATATGAAGCAGTGGAGATAAATGTAACTAAGAAGTTGGAAAAGATGGCAGTGTTCAAGCAATTTATGCCGACAGCCTTATAAATGCAATTTTAAGCAAGGGGTTACTGAACCAAATAACACAAAACACAATAATTATGGAAAGTGACGCAATGTCATTAACCACTAACCAGAGAATTCTTTTTCTGAGAACCACTATACAAACTTAAGTATATATGTTGAAGTAGTGTGACTGTCCTGCTTGATACCACCACCCGCCCTGGTATCGCACTAAAGCACTTGTTAAATAATGGCAACTCTTATTGTTACTGTATTTAGAATTATACAAACTAAAAATCAAACAGAATGCCAGAAGATTTATTACTGTTGATAAATTTTTTCGACGAGATCTGTAAAATTTAAATTTTGTCAAACAAAATCCATAGTATGGTCAACAAAGAGTAAAGGCAAAAATTCAAATTTGGAGTTGGGTTGCCGCCCTGGTTTCTTTTTCAGTTATATCTGGTTTTATTTACTTTCAGAACTGAGATTTGTAAATAAGAAACAGAATGTAACTGCGTCATCCTTCCAAATAATACTTAATATAAGATTAAAGAAAAGGGCACAGAAAAACGACCTGCATTTTTCAGCAGAAACCTTAGAATAGCACCTGAAGATACATTTATGATGCCTTAGTTTAGTAATGGTTTTAATTCATGGTATTTGTCGCATCACGGCATGCTAGTTGTTTGATATAGGTATACAATGTGTTTGGATTTAATTCGTTGCACACGGTTATTAAACGTACTCGTATCCCTGCTAATTACATAATACTGCTTTATACGTCAGCGTAGTATTTCCTACTTATAAATGTAATTAGCACAATATGGCAGCGCTTTCTTGTCATGATACGCTATGTAGATCGTGGTAGTTGCAGCTTAATTAAATATAATCCGAAAGTACATTGTTTATGATGCTTTTGTACTCAACACTCAAACAATACGATTCTTTGTAGCTATTCATTGTAGTTTACTTTACAGAGATGCAGTGTCAATTGATGTACAGAGTATCTGACGACGAGCATTCATTAAAGGTTTCTCGAAACCTACAAACACTGGAGAACTGAAATTTTGCGTAGTGGTTTATCAAACAAGTGATCTTAGTTAAAATATTGTCAACATCGTGTAGATTTTGGTTATACTAGATCTACTATACTCTGTGTTTAAAGTAAGAGGAGCGTTTTCAATGTCATGTGTTAAAATCTGCACTTGTGATTGGTTACGTGGAAAACAAGCTTACACAGTGACAAATTAAAGTTTAAGACAGCGTGACTCCAATCTTGTCAATGCGAACAATAGTTTTTCAATCATATCAATGTTGAACGCGAGGTACGTTTGGACCTTTGGGAGCTGCTTTTTTAAAAAGTCTTCTTCCAAAAACTTTTCTAACAAATTTATTTAAACAGAAATTACAAGCAGGAATTTAATTTACAAGTACTGTATCAAAAATATTCATTACTATTAATTGAACTAAATTAGGGTGAGTAGCCTGAACCACCAACAATGCTAAAGTTGTGAGGCTCAAGACTGACTGACCATGTTGGGCTCTCCAAGGTATCTATGTTGTCCCTGCCCCTTACATTGCTTGTGGAAAATGCAGAGCCCATGTCTGCTTATTTCTTTATTCATTTATACAATACAAAGTAACACTCTTAATTCTAGTAATTGCGGTTTTATAACCTACTGTAATTTGCACTTGCAATGTCACGTTGCGTCTGAAATACAATGTATTCACATCCATTCTCATGCATTCTGTCTGACTTCTATTAAGCTTTTATTATCTATTCTTGAATTATACACTGTTGCAAGTTAATTTAAGATTCAATAATTCCATTTAATTAAACATATATTTGATTTGAGGATATGTAACTCCTCCCAACGTAGATGAAAATTAAGGGTTTCGCTTAATTTTTAAAATTCATTGTTCCTAAGGGTGCATTTATTGTTTCTTTGTTTTTATGACTAAAGTTTCTTTCTTTGTTTCTATATATAAGATACATTTTGTACAATAAATACATAGTTAATAAAATGATTACAATGATTAATAAAATTGTCCAAACACTTATGTTATCATAATGTAATTTTGGCACTTTTAACTCACTTAAGTGTTCTTTGTAATTGTCCATTAACTTCATGGCTTGTTTGAGATCATCTAGGTGTAGGTGCTCTAGTTGCATAGGTTTTTTGCTGATTTCGTCGTTTTAGGGTTGTGCAATCTTAAACTGTAGTTCCGGTAAATTTGCGAATTTTTTTGTTACTGTTGGGTCTTGGTATACTCAAATAATTTCGTTTTTTAGTTTTAGATAACAATCTTCTTTAATGGTGATTACTCTACTTCCAGTTAGTGTTAAATTGTTTTTGTCTTAGTTGCAATGGGCGGTTGCTATTACTTCATGTGGAAATACAGCAATCCATTTGTTTTCGGTAACTTTTTGAATTTTCATGTTGGCGATTTGTACTGATTTTGCTTCAAAATTGTGGTATTGGTTTGAGAATCTAATAATTGTACTTCACAAGGGCTATCTGCTTGAATGGCTGTTGTCGTTAATGATTGGCATAAATATTGGCTTGGTGCTACTTCTTTGCATTTTTCGTTCGTGTAGCGTACCTAAGTTCATTTAGGGAAAGGAACTTGGTTTTAGGGATAATAACTTGATACCTGCTAGTAACTTTCATGGGGAAAGTAAATAAGTGATAATAGTTGTAAGTGTAACTTTCTACTATGGGGATTCCTATTAAAAATGTGATTTTGTTATTCCTTACGTAACCGTTCATCATGGCTATTTTTTCAAATATGAGTATGTTTGATTCTACTATTCCAAGGGTAGTTGACTGTTGGTTATAAGTGATCTAATGCTTAATAATTCATTTAACAAGTCAATTGGTTCTAGAGTGCTAGAGTGTAAAGTGTTTAGTTTTGCGAATGCCACAGCGTTTTCTATGGTAGCTAATATTTGTTGGATTACAGTAAGGGTTGATAATATTTGACTAAATATCGTGTTAAATCTGATTAAATCTCGTATTCCCAACATTGTGGTTTGCATACTTCCCAATTTTACTGGTAGTATACCGGGGTTGTTCTTAATGTCTTCGACTATTATGTCGTTGTCCGTTGTACTTGGGTGGAGGCTGACGGCAAGGGTGATGGCTGTCCACCTGAAATTACATGGTGTCTTAGGTTTTTCAAATGAATATATTTTACTATTTTTCCGTTGTATACTACGGTTACATTTTTGTTTGATATCTTTTTGATTTTGAACGGGCCTAAATTTCTGGAGGCCGTTTTGTGTCTTTTACTTTGAAAGTTTTCTTCATATACGGTTTGTCCTATTAAAAATTTATTTATATCGGCATTCTTATTGCGGGTCGCTATAATACGTTCCTTGTAGTTATCTAATTTATTTTTACATTCTCATAAGTTATTTTTAATTTTTCTTTATGGTTTTTAGCATATTGTTGGTATACTTCTTTGTTGTAATGTATATCGCTAGGGTTACGGGAATCTGAATGTCCTAATGTTAATTCGAGAAGTGTAAAGTTTGTCGATAAGTTTATTGTGTTGTTGTCAGCAATCAGTGCGTATGACATTAAATTAGTGATGTGTTCTTTCTTATAAGTTAATCTTAATAGTCTGATCTGTTCTAATAATGTTAGGTGTAATCATCTATCAATTAATCCATTTGATTCTGGGTGATCTTCGGTTATAAAATGAATTTTTATTTTAAGGAGTTTCAGGTTAATTTGTATCGTTTCATTTCTAAATTCGTTGCCATTATCTAAAATTATTGTGTCCGGTGTGCCATAAAATGTAAAATATTGTAAGAATCCTTGGGTTACGTTGATACTGTTCTTTAAAGTTATGCGTATCGCTTGGCCTACTTTAGTGAATGCGTCTGCAATTGTTAAAAAGTTTGGTGTTTCTACCACTAGGGTGTCTGCATGTAATTTTTGAAAAGTTTTGTCGGGAATTTTATTTACCATTAAGGGTACTTTTGGGGGTGATCTGTCGTATACGCTAGTTAAGGTTCGGGCCTTAAGAACTGTCTTTTTAAAAACCAGTTCCAAAACTTCATAACAAATTTATTTTAAACAGACGTTAATTATAGAATTTTACAAAACTAGATTTAAATTACTCTAAGTTCGAAAATAACTATTAAATGTACTATTGTGAGTAGCCTAAGCAACTGCAATGCTAAAGCTGAATACTTTGACTGACTGCCGGGTCCTTGGGCTCCCGGGCTTTTTATAATGTCCCTACCCCGCACATGGCTGTGGGAACTTGCAGATCTCAAGTCTGCTTATTTCTTAAAACTATTCATAAATACAATGTTGTAATCTTAATTTCTAAGTAATCACGGTATCTTGACTGTCTGTGACCTGACATCTGCAGTGTCACTATCGTCTGCGATAAAAGGTAGCGCATCCGTTCTCATGAAGTGTTAATAAACTTTATAAATTGTCCTTGTGTTACTTTGTTGCATTTCACTTAGCGTATTCTTACACTTTCTAATAATTTTCTAATTCTATTTTATAATACATATCTCAATTGGGGGATACATAACTCGCTTAGTCGCAAAATTTGCATTGGTTAATAAAATCCGTGGTTAATTCTTTCATGTCTGTAAAGTAATATCTCCTGATGAGTTGCTTTAGGGTTTCGTTGATTCCACGATGGTTGGTTTTGCCTTCGTGTTGATTTTTAATTACGTCATTTATTTCGTCAGGGTCATCTAAATTTATTCATTTTCTTGTACATTTAATAACTTCAGGGCCCGAGTTATTAAATAATCTGATATATAATTCTGAGGATCTCTTGTATATACGTTCGGTGGTGAAATAAAAGTAAAAACGTTTTTTTCTGGGGTATATTCTCTTAAAATTTTAATTGTCTGTTCTTCGTTATCGTCGTTAGTTGTTTGAATTTGATATATTTTCTTATTATCTATTTTTGTATATTTTACTGGGTTGGGGTTGGTTGAAACTACAGTAATTATGAATTGATTTGGTTTTATGTCTATAGCTTCATTTAATATTTTAATCGCGGTTTCTGGTTCTTCGTTTTGTGTTGAGTGAATAGTGTCTATTTCTTCTGGGGCTTCCCTTATTTTTGTTTCGGATTCCGTTTCTATTGCGTTAAGTTGTATTCTGCTCAGTGCATCTGCGTTATTATTATAACTTCCTTTTTTATATATAATTTCATAATCGTATTCAAACCGTAATCAAACCATAAACAACTGAGTACTATTCAAGCTATGTTTAAGCAGTTTCTGAATTTTTAAATACTATACATGTATAAATTATAAATGTGTCCAATTTCATATCTCCGTACTCTAGGAATGAGGTGCGTCTCAACGTATAACTGCTTAACCCTATTAGACTTTTAACCGGTTAACTGTCTGACCGGTTAACCGCCTGACCGGTTAACCGGTATTCGACGGTTAGCGGTTTTTACGGTCGATTTTTTATCAAACCGGTTAAATTTTCAATAGCCGGTTAACCAAAAACAAATATCATTTTTGACAGTCTTGATAGAGACTGTTCACTAACATATTTTGATGAAACAAATGCATTTTTGGGTTTGTAATACTTAGCCGGTGTAAAAAAGCGCAGCATCTAACACAGCAGAATTATGGAGTACGAATTGTATTGCACCAGCGCATTTCTCAGCTGTCATGTCAAAACGCTGTTTCTATACACTACTACAAGCAATCAGGTTTGACGTCTAAAACCAAGAACAGTGAGAGCGAAGAACGATAAATTAGCACCCGTGCACTTTGTTTTTGATTTCTTTGTTGATAAGTGTGTTCAAAACCAGTCGGTTGTTGAATAAATTACGGTAGATGAAATGCTAGAAGCGTTTAGAGGCCGATATAGTTTTATGCAGTATAATTATAATAATCCGGCAAAGTACGGTATTAAAATTTATGCAGCTGTAGATGCAAGAATGTTTTACACAATTAACTTAGAAATATATTCTGGGAAGCAACCAAGTGACCTTTTTCAGTTACCAAATGACGCAGCAAACGTTGTAAAGCGCCTTTTAAGACACTGCGGTGGAATCGAAAGAAATGTGACTGTTGATAATTACTTCACATCAGTACCTCTGGCAAACGATTTATTGTATAATCATCGATTTACTTTCGTTAGCACATTAAGAACCATCAAACACGAGATACCTCCTATATTTTTTAATACGAAAATTAGAAAGATAAAAAGCAGTATGTTTGCTTTTGGTCAGGGTCAAAGTGCCTGTATGCTCACATCTTACATACCTAAAAGTAGTGAAAATGTTTTATTGTTATCGACTTTTCATGATACCGATGAAATAGATTTAAAAACTGGAGAAGAACAAAAACCAGCCGTCATTATATTTTATAACTTAACAAAGGGAGCAGTGAATGTTGTGGATAGGATCAAAATGGAATACTCAGTTACCAGAGTAAGCAGTAGGTGATCGTTTACATTGTTCTGCACACTACTAAATATATGCGGTATAAATTCACAGATAATATACAATTCCAACACAAACGAAGATTCCACGAAGGATATTTCTAACAGAGCTGTCAAAACTTCTAACAAGACCTTACTTATTGAAACGATTCAAAATACAAGATCTTGCATTTCAACTTCGACAAACGATTAGAAGTAGGGATGGACACGCGCTCGGGCCCGATTTCGGGCTCGAATCCGGGCCGGGCCGTTGACTACTTTATTCGGGCCGGGTTGGGCCAAACGACTCGGGCCGGCCCAAACTCTTCGGACCGAAAAAACGCACGACTAGATACTCCATCGTCCCTTCACTTCTATCTCACATTGAGGAAGTAAACGTTCTTAATTATATTTGCACGTAGTGTCTTCATGAACCCCTTAAAAATCAGTTTTTCGTCTTGTTTAGTGTAAAGGCGACGTGATATTATAACTCACTTCTTATACCGAATATTTTTTTCTAGTCCTATTTAATGTTCCTCATGTTGTACTTTAGGCAAGTTAAAAATGCCCAGGAACAACAAACTAGATGATTTATTCATAATTCAAAAGTTTGCACGATTTATATTATGTATATGTATATACTTCAAATTTCAATCATGCGGCGAACGTCGATATTATCAATCGCGTGTATAATTTATGTCTACCGCCTAAAACATTAGAGAGTTACTGCAACGTTTATTTTACCAATTTTTTAATAAAGTTTTATCTTATTTGACATTTACACATGCGCAATTACACCTTTAATGTTTGTACTTTATTAAAAAACAGGACACCTTTATTTAATTTAAATACAGGCAGGGAATGCTTTTATTTAAGGCGCCTTAATTTTGACATATGCCAAATGCCTAACGTACAAACTTACATTTAATTGTCTGCTTTTTGTATAAATATAGCGAAATAAATGGTTTTTTGTAGTGTTGTTTCTGTAATTAAATTTAGAAATACAATGTCCAAGTTTATAACACGAAAAAGATATAAAACGTCACCGCTCTAAATACGAGGATGCTGTTTTGTAATGCTTTTTCTAGAAGTAAGCTGTAAAAATCCTTTTGAAAACAGATATGCTATATGCTTGGGAAGAAGTAAAAACACTGTTTTGAAGTAAACTCGAAAAGTATTCCGTAAAAACACTTTGACAACACATACAAATGTTATCGTATCAGTGGGAAATGAAAGACTCAAATAATAAAAAGCGATTCATCTTTGTGTGAATACAATTTCTTTGATTTTTTCCAATATAGTTAAACATGTATTATAGGTCATCTTATCATAAAAGAGATTAATTCTTTATTCATTTTTAAAACGTAACCTATAAATATAGAATACTAAAAATATATGTCAGAATAAAGAGTAAAGGAAAAAACACTTGCATTAACACTCCTTTACATTGGATGCAAACTTTTAAAAAAGGATACTTTATTTGAAGATTCTTTTAATAAAGTCTGCTTGGAATGAGTTTGCAATAACTCTCTAATTTCAAGTAGGTAATTTTAGTAAAAATTTTTGAAGTAGGAACGACAAAATAAAGCGGACACAAATTTATTATAAAGGTTATAAGGTACGTTAAGCGTACAATTTCATAAACATTGAAAATTGCTAAACATTTTGTACCTTTGTTACCTATTTATAGGATTTTTTAAAGAATTGTTACGTTTGTTTTCAGCATAAATTAATTACCCTATTTTTCTCCCTTACTAATTCAATACCCGCTCGAATAAATTCTGTTTCTGCTGTTAAATCCTTCAACATAATTAAAAATAAACACGCTCTCGAATAAATTCCTTAACTTAAATCTAGTTGCTTTGAAACGACAAGTTTATGCAACAACTAAATAGTTATATCGTGTTTCAGGTACCCGTTATCTTGGTATACATTACGACCGCCTATAATGGTTTTTTCTATTGTTTTAATGTAAAGACTTGTTGAAATAAGGTCGCTCACTATCCGATAAAACACGAGTTTTCTAGTTTTAATCGCGCTTCGATAAGCGAGAATTTGCAGTTCGAATTCGTGTTATTTAAACCATTGTTAAATTTGCTTCTACAGCTTATGCGTTGATATATTTTCTACATTATTCGTCACCTTATTTCAAAAGCAATGCACGTCTGTTTATTTGCTGTTCGATAACTAGGTGTCTTGCGTGTACTGCTTTTTTTAGCTGGAGGTCAAATGGGTTCTTCCTTTCTGTAGACCAACTGCTTTTGTCCGTAGATCGTTGCTGTAGTTACGATGGTAGGGTGAATGGATCCTGAATACCGCGACGTTTCTGTGTTGACTCACCCCCGACGGTTTTCAAGCTAAGTATCCGGACACCTACAGGTATGCAACTCTTTTTCGTTTGTGTGTGTCAATGGGATATTCCGTATTAACGTTTGGTGTAGTTATGTGACAAGAAACGTCACATTGTAGAACTATTGTTCGTTGCTGCTAATCGATATTATCGCTCTATATGTGTGATGTACATGTGTTAAAAATATTGGAAAGACACACGCTTATTCCTTTGTACTGATTGGTTTATTTTACAAACGGTACTATGTACGATTTAAAAGATGTCTGACAAAAGCTCCCACACGTTAATTCTTTCTTACTAATTAGTTATTTTACAAAAAGTATTAAGTAAAACTTTAAAAACGCTTGGCAAAAGCTCTCACAAGTTTATTTTCTACTGATTAATTTTATTTTGTGTAAATACGAGATGCGCACTTCGTATCTAATGTACTAAATTGCTCATATCACCTAACTGTTTGCTTTGAAATAGTAACGCTTAATTTATTGCTATTGCTTGTTTGTACAGAATCCGTTATTTATTCTTATTTGTTAATAGATAATCGTGGGCGAAGTGTTTTTTGTTTCTTTTTGGGATGTAGGCGAATCCCCCCCCCCGACTCTGCGCGTTTAATAGTTAGCCTGGTATTTACTTTTCTTCCGGCTACGTTTAGGTACGTAGCAGAATCAAAAATTGAATGTTTTACTACGGTATGTTCCACAAGTATCTTGATTGTAATTTAAAATCATTATACTCTTAAATTAAATAAAAGAGTGATAGTTACTTGTTGAACACAACAGAAAAAAATATCTTCTGATTTGCTGAATGAAAGTCGGGCCGGCCCAAATTTCGGGGTGGTCCGGTCCTGCCCGGCGGGCCGGGCCGTCAATTTTCATTTCGGGTCGGGCCTCGGGCCGGGCCGGTTACCTTTCTGCGTCGGGCCGGGCCGGGCTTATTAAAAGCCCGGCCCGGCCCGGCCCGAGTCCATCCCTAATTAGAAGGGCTTTAGGTGATCTACAACCAGGTGCTACGGCAATACAAGGTCACACAAATACAAGCAGGGCCATCTCCTAAACCCGGGTGTACTTTTTGTGTTATCAGGAAAAACAGATATACAACTCACCAATGTAGTATGTGCTCCAAACCCATTTGCAAAGAGCATACTGCAAAAACATCAAATGTCTGTTGCGAGTGTGCCAGTGAACAAGACGAGTAGTTTACTAATTAAAGATTGCTTGTCTTGATAAACAATTTTGTTTACGCCTATTTAATGCTTCTATAATTGATATATTCCAGCTCTTATTGTACAGATTTTTATTTGCAATAAATGATTTTTTTACTAACATTATGTGTGTTTGGGGGCATGTGCACATGCATGCACGCACGTGTATGCGTGCGTGCTTGAATATAAGCGTGTTATAAATATGTAAGGCAATATTAATGGGATAATATAACAAAATTGTATCAAAGTTGGTTTGATGGCAAGTTGTTTAACGATTGTTAGATGAAATCTAACATATGAGTGACCACGTGACATTTAGCAACGCGAGGAATCCCGGGATAAAACGGAAAATGCTGCATTTACTACAAAAGCAGCAGATAATGTAATAACTTTGTATAAACATAGTTTATTCAATATCTCATCATTGTAGATATTACTAACAAAAGTGTGTACCGCATTCAAGGTGAGTACAAGCCAGACTTAGGTATTACATTAACAAAAACTGTACCATTGACTACAGGCAGTTTTGAACAACATTGAGGATGAAATTAATAGTTATCTTAAAGGCACGTTGCATCCTTCTTCTGAAAATAATAATCCACCTAGTGGGGGAGCATGCTATAGACCTGTAGGAAATGCGATGTACATCGATTTTCTCATTTGAATTGGTTAGAGTACATTTTCGCCTCGCCCTTCGTGTTGGTCACATGCTAGTAATCACGTCAATTTTTTTTTAAATGGGCAACAATACCATGCACTATACTACTGCAATTGATGTATGATATCATGGAAATAATGTTAGATACCGTATTTTAATTAGAGTTTGTATTTTTATATAAATAAATTTACTATATAGCTGCATATTTATCACGACCTACTGATTTAAAATCGCTAAATTACAGTTATGAATGTTTTTTATGCCATACATTTAATACAAGAATAGTATTCTTTCCTTTTTTACAGGTAGAAAGTTTTTTGATTTTGAAGAATGAAAAGAAAATAGCTAGAACGCTCACTGTGTAAACAGTCAATTAATTTGTCTGTGTGCATAGTTTGTGGACGAAAAACACGTAAAGAGGTGCATGAAACAAAAGCTGGTAGCATCCAAAACAATTGATGACAATGTGGGTTCTTCAATTCAAATTACCGGTCAAGATATGTTTGTGTACCATATGACATGCTATAGAACAAACAGTTTAAGGTCAACCAGAATTTGTCAACCTAATATAAAGAAAGAAAACAAAGTGCTAAGTCAGCTTCGAAGAAGAAACGCAGTCGGATTGAAACTGAGTCAAGACGTGTCTGCATAATTTGTAACTGAAAATCATTTAAAAAAGCTTCAAACCTTTTTAGAATTGAAGAAGATGACCATGCTGAACAATTCCTTGCTGTAAAAAACAAATTCTAAGACGATGATTTCAGAGAACTTTTGGATAAATACAGCATTTTTCATGCTGATTTTCTGTATCATCACAACTGTATGAACACACATCTCCTTCGTTATGAATGTCTACAGTGTCTTAGTGTTTCTGAAACTAGTAAATATTATTCGGACCAGGATGCTTTACAGAAACAACTCAGACCTTAATTTTCCACAAAGCAATCTTGGTTATCCATTTTTCGAAACGAGAGAGTACATAAACAATTTTTGCTTTACAGACAAATCAGTATTAAACAAACAGTTGAAAGTTAAGGTTATTGCACAATTAGGCGAAAATACCCGTTTCGCATATCTAAGTAAACAAAACATCTCTCAATTAGTATACCCGTCCAATGTTGATATGCAACGGATGGTCGACAAAATTCGAGGGAACGATAAAATCAAGACATGCGGAGAAAAATTACGTGAAGAATTCAATACGTTAGATTTTGATCTTAAAGGTATATTTCGCGATGCAAATGACTTGTCAATCGCCTTTAAGCAATTTGAAGAAAATCGACCAAAACTTGGCAGATGTTCTTCAGCTACTTTGTACCTGGACATATGGAATCAGAAAACTAGAAGCTCAAGTGTAATGTTATTTTCCAACATGTATATAACTTGCTTCGTGACGGTAAGAGGAAAACTCAACTCAAAACTGGATTAGCTCAAACTGTGCACGAAACATGTAGATCTAAGACATTGATAAATGTTATCTATCGTTTAGGCCCTTGCTGCAGTTACAATAGTTTACAGCATCATAATAATCTACTTGCTAAATAGTAACTAAAAGTGGAGAAAACCGTATATCACTGTTAAGTAACTTATCATTACAGTATTGAGAATACTCTCTCTGGCATTGTAGGTACACATGATACCGTACTAGTGTTATTTCAAGACATTAAAGATTTAGATCAAGATCGAATTATGTCTAATACAAAGGATAGCAACATTAATGCAAAGAAAAACTTTTGATAATGTTTCACAGTGCTGGGAATTGCTGCCTGTCCAAAAACCTAAAGAACGAGGAAGCATTCACACAAATTTTATCTGCAATCCGATCATGAAATAGTGCAAAATAATGAAGCTATGCGTGTCAAAATGTCAAACACAGTACATTTTCTTTCACGTTTCTTACTCTTAGTCTTAGTAATTACGGACAAACAGAATATTGCAACATATATGCATGAATTCAACAATGATTTCTGTGCATTTATTGATGATGGGGTGAAGACGTCCTTAT
This sequence comes from Platerodrilus igneus, assembly GCA_036346225.1. Lineage (NCBI taxonomy): Eukaryota > Metazoa > Arthropoda > Insecta > Coleoptera > Lycidae > Platerodrilus > Platerodrilus igneus. The sequence goes on from JARFIW010000739.1 coordinate 2,175,797, forward strand.
AATTCAAGTATTGGAATGTATTTTTAACTATCTATCTATTTCCTATTATGCTTGATCTACTGTGTGCAAACAGGAAAAGTAACTGGAATTTGCATGCATCCGCTATTCACAGAGTTATTCTTATGCTCATTTTTTTTCAATAGAACAATCTATAGCAGATGGGGATCTGTGCACTATGAAGACTGCACATAACTTCAAAACAGTTTTTCAGATGTTCATGATCGATTCTTGAGTGGTAATTTCCCTGTTCAACAGGGATGCCCGAAATTCAGTGCTGTCGCTATGGAGCAAGTACTGAAGCTAAGGGCGCCCATATGACAGTCGAGAGGGGGGGGGGTCTAGACCGGGAACAAAAACTTGTCGCATGGCTAATATAGTTATATGTGGTACTTTTGAGTAGAGCAATCAAAAGTAAAAAATACAAATGGCCGATTACCTATTACAACATTATTGGATTTTGAAAGAAAGAAAACCACTACACCTAATGCTTAAGGGAAAGTTAACCGTAGGAGATTATGTGCCTCAGGCATAATAACAAATAATTTTGTGCGACATCATAAAAGTGTTCTATAAGCATATATTTCACAAAAATTTAAATAAATTTTTATCCAATATGCTTGTAAAATACTTCCATGATATCAGACAAAATTATTTGTTATGCCCGAGGCACATATCACCTACGACCAACTTCCTCATCAACATTAAGTGTAGTCTTTTTTTTAAAGTCCGCTAATGTGGTAGTGAATTGTAAGTAATCAGCCATTTGTATTTTCCATCATATAGATTTTGACAGTAATATTTATCCAAAACTTAAATTGTAAATTTCTTTTCTTTTTGTCGAACAAGTCAATTAGTTTTTCTTCCAAACCAGGAGACTTTGCTTTATTCCTGTGGACACTGAGAAGGCACAAGCTTGACAGACGGTCTTCGCTAATAGTACTTCTCAGCCACGTCCTCACTCTACGCAGTGTGCTAAAGGAACGTTTTACGGTGCAAGTTGTGGGGGGTATGGTTTGGTAAAATATAAGCATTCTCCTTACTGCTGGGTAGAATATCGTTTCCGGAAGTATATCATGAAGCTTCGTTTTTTCCAAACACTCCTTATTTGTCCAGACGTCATACCACAATGTGGATTCTGCTTCCAAGTTGTCTATTTGTAAAACTCCTGCAAACTTTTACGTCTTTCTTGAAATCTTTTTTCTCCTGTTTCATTAAATGTGGGTGAAGAATTCCGCCTTTGAAAGGTATGTTTTTATTTTTCTCAAATCTAGTAGTTAGTGACAGGATTATAGAAACCATGTACGGAATGTAAATTGCCACTCTAAAATAGTCTTCAGGCGATGAGTGCTGGACATTGCATCTGTGTTTTGCCTAACAGCCATCCTAGGGATTCTTATGCAATTTCAAGTTCCTTACAATCCTGTTTTACTTCCTCGAAAATGTTTATGAACTCGTCGTTGCTTTCTCTATGCTTTTGAAAATTAGCTAGGAGGTCCTTGTTGACGTATCTGTAGACAGTGTGGAGATCCATATAAGTAAACTGGAGTTTGTTGACTATTGGTTCTAAATATGAAGAATATCTTGATATAATGTGTAGACAAATAATAAATATAGGTGATGATGTTGCGCTGTCTAATTGACTGGCATGCGATCTAGTGTCCTGATTGACTTCACGGCTATTTGCAAGATGATTGAAACTATCTT